>OX104063.1:139301488-139337361 GCA_944474145.2 Dicrocoelium dendriticum
AAATTTACTAATTGCACGCAGTAGTTGGACCGCGGCAGCTGACGCTGGAGAAGGTATTGACGTGATCTACCTGGATTTTTCCAAGGCTTTTGACCGTCTAGACCATCGGACACTACTATCCAAGCTCCAGCATTACGGGATCTGCGGCCCTCCTTTTAGCCGGATCACCAACTTTCTCCTTCAACGGCAATTAATGGTCAGAGTTCGGAGCTCTTTATCGAACCCCATACAACTGGAGTGTGGTGTGCCGCAAGGCTCAGTTCTAGGTCCACGTTTGTTTTTGGTGTTTATTAATGACCTTGCACACGGAATCGCTTCAAACTTCCTAATGTTTGCGACGATATCAAAATCTGGCGCAGGATCAAGGCGAACGCCGATCAACATTTGCTTCAGAGTGACTTAGATACAGTGTATCAATGGTCGACCCAAAACTTATTGCATTTCGACGTCAGTAAATGCTAGGTGCTTTCCATCAGAAATCAGAGCAGCTACTCATACCGACTCGGAACGGATGTACTACAACAATCAGCTCTCGAACGTGACTTGGGTGTCTTGGTTCAAGATGACTTGGGTTGCTCCAGGCAATCTGAAAAGGCCTCGAAGACCGGGAACAAACACGTCGGGCTGTTAAGGCCGGCGTTTGGACAAATAAACAGCTCCATATTTTGACAAATGCTCATTGCGTATTTTCGCCCCCATGTCGAATATGCAATTCAAGCTTGGCAGCCATAGCTGAAACACGACATTAATGCACTGGAGCAGCCACAACTCCGAGCATCTAAGAACGTAATTGGAATGCGCAATCTTTCCTACCAGGAGATGCTGCAGCAATTGGGAGTATTCAGTGGAAGCTATCGCAGACTACCAGGCGACCTGATTATGGCATACTTGATTCTGCGAGACCCACATCATGTGTGCCGCTCTTTACGGAAACTCAGCAGCAATACAAACCTGAGGGGCCACACATTAAACTTCGCAGAACAATACAGTTGTCTGGAGTGCCGCAGCAATTTCTTTTCCATTCGTGTCTATCGCATATGGAATACTCTCCCAGAATCGGTCGTCTCTGCACCAACACTAACAGTATTTAAGAGACGGTTGGACGATACACTCATCCACTTACACTTTGTTACTTAACACTACGTCTCCATCCTACACCTGGAGTATACCATGGAATTATTTGATGTTAACTGTGGGTGCTGTGAATCTAAGTGGATCTCAGGACTGCAACGAAGCAAATGATAAGTCCTTATTTTCATATTTAAAGTGTTAACTATTTTACTATCCTTATTATCATTATTGTTATGTTTATATCTCATGAAACTATCAAACGGGACTTGTAAAGCAACGCTTCTGAACCCGTATAAATTCATTATTCATTGTTCAGATTCATTTTACTTGTGATCTCAAAAAATAATTTGCCATTGTTTGGAGCAGACACTGATTATTTTCTTGTGGGATCCATCACTATGAATGAGTGTTGGGTTCACTAATTTCAACCAGAAAGAAAAGAACATTCAAAGCAATGAAGGCCTCAGCAGTGCTACGGCATATGAATTTCTGTGGGAAACTACAAGGAAAGCCGGTTGCAACCACTTTGTTGGTGTATGTCCCTTTCCCACAATAGAAGTGGGATGCTAAACATTGATCCTCGTTACCCCCACCATAATCAGTAAAAATATACTGGTGTTACCAGCAGGAATATGCCTCACTAACAGGTTTCAATCTGGGTTCCAACGTAACTACATCGCATATGCTGCGCTCCAAGCTCATACAACTCGAAATAACGGTAAACTACGTTAGCGCTGAGTGATTAATCGGCACTAATTGCTCTTCCTTTCTATGCAAACGATAAGCTTGGCTGGCGTTTGCGTAGATTGAATTTCATGTTAATGAGATTACATGACGGATGTTCCGCTCCAATCTAGTGGTTCCCTCAAAAGTAGGAAACGCGGGGTTGCAGGAACATAGAGTTCATCGCGAATAAGTGCATTCGCGGTAGTATAGTAACAGCAGTGTCATGCTACACCAGGTGTTGTTTCACCCCTACTTGTCCACAGAAATTTTCAATTACCCCCACACGGTTAGAACCGACGGGAATTTGGTTGCGTTGACGGAAAGTGACCGGTTCCACAGTTTCGTTATGGTGTCCAACCTCGGATTCCCCGACAAAATATAAAGGTAGTTCCCTTCAAATGAGCATTTGGATGCTGCAAGGCTCCAGCTGTTTAGTTACTTCAGATTGATTTTGCTTACGGTGTCTGCATTAATAATGTGGATGGTCACTTTTGTTAGTAAACGTATGAACTTGCAGTACACAAACGGCTCAATCGGAGTAAGTCTAACACATATGTGTCACTTGTGGAGAAGTCTTGACTGAGTGATTGGTTGGTTCATAGATGGAAAGGAAAACACTGAACGTACGATTTCCCCCAAGTGTATATGTTAGGTGTTGCAATGGGGACCAAGTTGACAGTTTTTCTTAAAATGTTAGACGAAAACAACATTACCTAACCACTAAACGTGTGAACAGGTTATGCCATGGGATACGCGAGTAAAACCAAACCACGAAGTCAAATCAATCCAGCTAGTTGGTTTAATAGCACAACGGTTCTCAAATAAATAAATAAATAAATGATATATTTCTCGACATGCGAGACACAGGCAGACTACGAGCCTGATCATGTGGTACAACAAAGTCGGGTAGTGGAGAGGGATATTCAGTGATCTATTGTGTTCACATAGGAATGATTCAATGCTAAATCAATTAAAAATAGTAAAGGAGTAAGAGTAGTAGAAGTTGAGAGTAAGAGTAAAAGTATATATAAACTGTCAGTTTAATTGGAGTAATACGACCCATCATGAAACCGTCTCCCGGAGACCTGCTTCCACACTTCTCTTCCACATCTCATCTGGCCATGTGCTATTGTGGCGTTATATGTATACAGTTATATGGGGGCTTGTGATATATATTAAGCTCTCCTCATCGTATAACCATCTTTTATCTGATTTGTTTCCAGTACTGTGTTGTGGTGGCCTGTGTTCAATGAAAAGCTCTCCCCATCATACAGCTATCTTTTAGCTGATTCAGTTCCAGCACTGTACTGTGGGGGCCTGTGTTTCATATTAAGCTCTCCCCATCGCACAGCCATCATTTGGCTGATGGAAGTCTTCAAGTGGTTCGTTTTGTAAGAGCTTCATTCCTAGGCTTTGGTCAGGCATCCGCGAGAGCTTTTAGCGAGTAACCTGTAGCTGGAGCCCAGAGAGCGATTCGAAAAGGCAGATCGGCTCGCAGGGAATGCTTTATTGGTACAGTAAAAGATTCCCTGTTACTTAGCTATAAAAAAGCCACATCGTTGACACTCTAGCTAGGTGAACGGAGGATGCACAGCACGCAGGGCAGTCGCGCGTTGCAACCAAAACGAGTGCCAGGGGAAAATCACAGTATGTCGCAGTTCATACAGTCTCGTCTGTCAAGGCTGAAAGGCATAAGGCTTCACATGCATCGAGACTTGGAACCCAAAGACAGGGATCGCTTGATGACTGTGATCAATGAGCTCAACCGTCGTACAGAAGAAGGTGAGACTGACTTACAAATTGTAAATTTTTGGGTGACCAAGAAGGGTGTACGAACCTGTATCAAACGGTCGCTCAACCTTTAGACACGTCCCGCAGTACCTTCCAGGACCTCCGTGTGACATTTGCCAACGTGTGCAGCCTAATGCACAAAGGTGAAGAACTGTACCTCTTTACTGTGTCGGAGGGGCCGGACGTTTTATGGCTTGCAGAGACTCGCGTGAACTTCGACGTCGTACCCAAGCAGTCGCGTTGTCAGGATACTCTCGTTTCCGATGCGACCGAAAACCAAAGATTCACGGTGATGTTCTGTTGTGCATCAAATCGTTACTATCTGACAAGCCTTTCAGCACCTGTCGGAGCGAGAAAAATTATGCGAGCAACTGTGATGCGCAATTCGCCTTAGGCACGCAGAACTTATAGTGGGTGTTATCTACCGTAGCCCATTAAACCGCTGTTGCCTTTAGCTACCACATATACAGAAGTACATGAGATGCTCTCACAAATTATTTACGGGGGATCTAAAAGTACCTAAGATATTCTGGCCAGGCGGTCGGCTTCTTCCCGGTCACGGCGAAGTTGAGGCTCAATTCACTGAAATGATTATTGAAATCGGGGCAACGCAACATGTCAACGAATCGACGCGTATCCCTCCGCCCTTCGGCATCTCGTCTGGACGTAATGTTCACTAGCTGCGAGCACAAGCTGAAAGAGATCAGAGTCCTCGAACCTCTGGCGAACAGTGACCACTGCTCCATTGTGGCAAGCATAGAACTGCCGTTGCCGTATTATCACCAACGGAAGTCGACATTCAACTATTGGAAGACGGACTTCAATGGGTTCGTCCAAGCCGCAAGTCAGACTGATTGGACACCACCACAGGATCGGTGGCTTGAAGCTTGCTGATCATTAAGGAAGGAGAAGCTTAACTCTAGGTGTACTCGGTTCGTCCCCTGAAGTATTCAATTGTCGATGCTGTCAAACCGCATTGGTTCAATACGGAATATAGACAGCTAGCGCGACGGCATAGCAAACTTTGGGATAGATGCATCAGCTCGGGTTGTAACGAAGATTACGCGGTGTACAAGAAACAGCGTAACTTATGTAACAGCGCACAGATAAAGAAACGCCGGCAGTTCGAAGAGGAGCTAGCAGCCTCAGCCACAACTGCACCCAAAAGAATATTTGCCTACTTGCAACGTCAACTGAAACCTGGGGACAACCTACCTGTCTTAGAGAGCTTGGACCGACAGACGCACATTTCAAGCGTGGAGCGCGCAGATGTCTTGGCTTCGCACTGCCTCAGCGTATTTTCCAGTAAACCGGCGACTGTCCCAGTACCGGCACAGGTTGCGCCAGTCTTGTTTGACAGCCTACAATGTGATGCAGTTGAAGTGTATCAGCTACTCGTCAACCTCGATGATGCAAAGCCCCCGCGGATCAGACAGACTTCACCCACTAATACTCAAGTCCCTATCGATTATCATCTCACCAGCCGTGCAAACCTTTTCAATAAATCACTCTCTGAATTATCTGCTCCCAACGACTGGAAAGACTTAATAGTGAGACCGCTTCCCAAGGGTGGTGGTCCGAGGAAAGTAGAGCACTATAGTCCGATCAGTTTGACTTCGATATTATCCAAATTTCTGGAGGAGGTCATGAAAAGTGTCTGCTGTTGTCCTTCCAGTTGATGAATGTGTTGACCTCAGCGCAACGCGGCTTTAGGAAAGGACGCTCCTGCATCACCAACTTGATGTACGCAATACCACTAGTGGGTAAAAGCTCTCAACGAATGGATGTTGACCTGGTGTACATCGACTTTAATCAGATGTTTGACAAAGTGAACCAAGAGATATTCGTTCCTAAACTGAGAACATACGGAATCGGTGGTACTCTACTTCAGTGGTTACAAGAGTTTATTGTGGGACGAAAGTTTAGAGTACAGGTCAATGACTACCTGACAGACTGGTTCCCATCGACCATTGACGTGTCTGAAGGAACTGTACTTGGGCCAGCATTATTTCGTATTCATACCAACAATCTCGCGCATCAGCTCCAGTCACCATATGCCCTGTTTGCAGATGATTTGAAAATCGGAGGGTCATTGAGAATCAGGACGACTACGATCGCCTCCAGCATGACTTAGATCGGCTGTCAACATGGTCCACTTAGCGCAAACAAGTCAGAGTTCATCAGTATCACCAGATGTCCAGCCACTCTATCATACACCTTTGATGGCCAGTTGCTCCACCCTACCATATCTGTCAGAGACTTAGGAGTGCACTCGCGATATGCTATGAGAACAATAGAGAATACAGAGAAATGGTACACTGCGGGACTTCGTATGCTCTGGGGATTGCAACATAGTTTCTCCACATGATCCGATGAAACCGTCCCGCGCCTATTCACCTCACGCAACAGACCAGTCCTTGAATACGGTGCTCCAAGTTACCATCCGATAACACAGTTGGAAACTAAAAAGCTGGAAAAAATACAGCACATCACAAATGGAATGATTCCCAGTCTACTAAAACTTCCCTACGAAAACGTTATGAAAGGCTCTGACTCTACACACTATCCTACCACCGAGTAAGAATTGACCATATTATGACCCATCGAATACTACACTTGAATCACTTCCCCGTAATGTGGCCAATTTTCCACCTGCAGGAACCCTGTAAAACTCGAGGACACCGTTGCAAACTCAGGGTCCACTGCACGAACAAGGTCTCACATCAGTTTTGTATAGAACGAAGAATCGTGAACTTATGGAATACACTAGCAGAAGGACAAATAGAGGCCGATTCTGTGGTGGTTTGAAACACGTATCAACAATTATTTCGGAAATCTGTGGTGTTGTGAAACGGTGCTCATACAATGCACAAAGTACATCCCATACCTGGAAATAATGACGCCAATACGAACTCTTAACCGAACAAGGATAAAGGATTAACTGACCAAACACTACCGCTTAAATACAGTCGCCCTCTCTATACTCGTTAATGACTCTAAAATCCAGTCAAGGACGTCTGTCATTAAAAAGCAGGGTAACGTCAATTTATTGTCGGGTTTGGGATAACTCGCTGTGTGCATTGGACTGCAACTAGTGATATCAATTGTTGTCTCTATTGAATTGGAACTCAGCCTGTACCATTCCGATCACTGAGACTTTATCCGAAGTGGAGGGCTTCGGTTTATCTCCCATCACTGAAATGCATGACGTCATTCGTACTTGATTGGACTCCTCAGGTGGAGTTAGTGTAATTTATGAGTGGAACTCCGCACGTCAACTTTGTTGATTCTCAGTCCCTTTTCACTTTGACTCCGTCATCTGTAATATCGTACCCCGCTAGCTCATCCGTTACACTGAACAAGCCAAACTGCATGGTACTAATAAAAGCACTTTCGGTGTTGCGGAGGTTATCTTGTGGTCTGTACTGGAAAGCCTGTTATACAACATATAAAATTGTGAGAGCACAAGGTGGATTGTCTTGTCGGATGTTTTTTAAGCCGGAATGTTCACTACTTGCAACACTGCGTACGCCGGATAGGGTTGGACAGATTTTAGCGATTTCCTTTTATCTTTGTATCTCCATGTATCCAGTTGGTGCGATGCGAACACAGCCAGCACCCAATAGTGGTCAGATTTAATTATCTTCGCTACAATCGCATTATTTATCGGCATGCGCTTTTCGGACATACCGTGGACTGGAAATTTCCAAACGAAGACGCCGCTGAGAATGTTTTTATCAATAATGGTATTAGAGATGCTTCACTAATGGATAAAAGCGCTTTGGCATGCATTTTTCGCATGAGATATAGACGACGGAATCAAATAAATGCCAGAATATTGTGGCAATACGGCGGATTCGTGCTATAGTCTTGCAGTCTTTTGGGCAGGCTTTGGAACGAACATTCGACTCAGCTCGGTGCTGGCACTTCACGTCACAAAGTTCATCGCTCTGATTCGCCTCAAAAGTTTCCTAGAAAATTGTTGTCTGAGTGGCGTTTAAATATTTGTACGTTGACTAGTATGCAGAATTTGACAACAAAGGGACATTATGATATGCTACTAGTGTTTATCGTCTACCTACCTTCATATTCTCAGGCCCCCAGTTTAACATGAACAGTTAATTATGTACGAGGAGACAGATGACATCGATTTATGATTACCTTCTGATAACATCAGTTCGTCTGCGTCTGTCTCAAACAGGTTACTATTTTCCGCTAGGCGAACAGCGCTGTACCCTTTTCCCACCAAATGTCGCTCCATGTCCGCCAGATCGCCGCCCAGCGCACCGCCTTAGGTAAGAGTACATACTTGTTTGTTGAAATATATTTTTGGAAAGAAAACACGTAAGAACAAATGGATGATTGTCGTAAGCCTATTAACGAGCAGCAAGTTAAAAGTGTGGTCGATGATTGCTTCTGTTTGTGGATTATTGGTGAGCTACCGATAACTACAACTTAACTCAACAAACGAAGGCCTTTGGCTTGTCCAATAAGTGTAGCACTAAGCCGGCCTGTTCGAAGCTCCTTATCTTAACCTAAACACTTAGCTAGTCGCGTCGGTTCTAGTTTTATTTGGACTGTTCACGTGGATGCAGATGCAAGGCCCAACCTCCGTCCCTTGTCAGGTTCCTGACATGGGTACGTATATAATGTTTTCACCTGGTGTTCACATGAGGTGACATCCTGTAAGAAGTCCGGGTTTACTGTATACTGTACACCAGAACAGTAGTTGTCCAACTAGGATTATTACGACTACTTTGCATGTTGTTCTCATACTTGCCATCTTCGCAGCTGTATTTTAACTAACATGGCTAGGAGAATTGATGAGTACACAATTGGGGAACTGCTGCTGTCAGGAGAAGTGTCCGATAAAGTTAAGAGTAGCGCCGGCGATGATGAAGATGGGTTTGTCAACAAAGCGAAAAGATTAGCGCATCAGAAAATGGCATTAAATAATTGACGCAATCTACTGAGGAAGCTGTTATCAATGTAGATAACGAGGAACGTGTGTTATGTTAGCGAAGGTGTAGTAATGTTAGGTGGGGCTTGCACAGTAGTCGACGGTGGGCACACATAAGCAAGGCGAGAAATACGGCGAAGACAGGTAGGCTGGTTCAACGTATAATGCAAAGTCTGCAAAGAATCGACAGTGGATTTACTAAAACCTCAAGTAGCGTAGCGCACGACTTAGCGGTCAAAAAAGACTGAAACACCTCTTGGAGTGCCGTGTTTTTGGGCAACCGACGCTCAATATCTAGCTGCTTCAAAAGATAACTTAGAAGTAGCAAACAAATGGGAAGTGGAAAAAGAAAGACCCCAACAAGACGCAATTTTGTAGAATATTGAAAGAGTAAATGTTGCAAAAGCGATACCGTAATTAGGTAGTAAACACTAATAAAATGAATAAAAATATATCTAAACATTCCTACTGGACAGCGTGAGACACGCCTGTATGGATAAGATCGCATAAGAACATAATTCCATAGAACGATGCTCGCAGGTGTATTAGCAAAATCAAACATCAGTTCCTATAGGGACCTATGGAAGGACAGCAAAGGCATACTAAATGGCTGACTAAAATGAAATTATATTGGCTCACCTATAACCACTCTCACATGCCTTATAGTAAAATATCTGAATCACAAGGCGAAGTATGGTGGTGTATCATGCATTTGTCCATATGAAACCTAAACCCTGCTTTTAACTTCCACTTGTTTTTTATTGAATAATCAAACAATTCGATTATTTGCTGTACAGCCCGGAACATGTTGACGCTTTGTGCCAAATTCCTGTTAGTGTCCGGGCACGTACTCCGGCTGGTAGCTTGTTCCAGCTTCCGGCTCACCTGTTAATGAAAATTTTCGCAGACCTTCTGGTCCTTGGTTTGCATTATGTTATTAAGTTATCTTCATTGCTTGTGTTGTAAATGATTTATTGCATACTTGTGAAACTGCGGTTAAAAGCTTGCATATTGTTGTGCATTATTTCATATATACTTAGGTTGTGTTCATGCGCCGTAGTCAAAGCGGATCGAACTTGAGCATGTCATACCGATCAGAAGATTCCAGTTTTGAAGACAAACTTAAAAAGCGTTTTGTGAACGCTCTCTGTTCCAATACAGTGCGGTCGCGCTTTTTGGATTTATTGTACGCCATTGAACAATATTCCAAGGTGGGGCGAGTAAGTGAAATACAAGAATGAAGTAACGACTCTTGTAGAAAAATGTCCTAACTTTCAAGCCAATGATCTGCTCTACCCCCGTGGTTACATAACCGAATTGTCCGCAAAAGTCAAGTGAGCATGAATATCGCAATCCAAGGTCTCGTGTCGTACGAGAAAGATTTTGTGGTTTGTCGTCTAGAGTCAGGCGGTCAGGAGTAAGACTGCATCTGCGGAACATTGCACATTTATCTGTAGAAAAAGCCATTTTGCACTTTGAGCACCAGCTTTCAAGCTCATGGAGGTCCGGTTGGATCGTGCTGGAAACGTCATCTGGAAGGAAAGTGAATACCGTTTTGATGTTGTGAGCAAAGAGGTGTGCTATGCCGAGCTTCACTACGTTTGAGCTATGCTTATTACATCTCAAGGACAGTAGTGACCCAAGGACACTGCCTTGTGCTGCAGGGTAAGTGACAGGTGTAGATATAGATTTTTAGTATTGAGCTTGTACGACATGTATGCGATTTGTAAGTTGTGACCTGTACCAGGAAAGCCGGAGTTCACCGATCCCGTTAGACATCATTTTGTATAATTATTTTCCATGAAGCACCCGATCAAAGCATTGTGCATTTCGGGGTAAATTGGCGTAGTCAACACACCAAGGTTATGTGAGACCGCTGGATGCTTTTAAATTCTAAATGGCAACTCATGCAGAACCAAGGATACAAGAATCTGTGCAGAAACTTGTTTATTAACTTTACTAATATAGTGCAACTTGCTATGGCGAGCACCTGCCTATGGCGACCGGCCAAAAATATCCCCAACGTTTTCTCCTATGAGTACTATCCCCATGCATGAACCTGTCTACGGCGACCATCTCTCCAAGGCGACCATATTTTGTCAGTCCCTTGAGTGGTCGCCATAGACAGGTTTGACTATAGTAAGAATTCAAATAAGCTGGCTATCGATTTGTCACTATATCCCTTCGGTAGAATAGATATGTGGTTTCTTGGGCAACAATTATTATTCACGAACAGGGAGCCTGATTTATGTCGCCGCACAGCCATGGTTTCTTTCCACTGAACTGGTATTTTGTTGGAATTCATTGATACATTACATATACTCATAATACTAGGGGGACATCACCCAAATAGGCAAAATCACAAAAGCTACTACCCAAAATGTTGCAAACCTTACTCCGGATCCAAAGCATTGCCAGTCTCACTCAAAACAAGACCGAACATTTTAGGCGTGAATTGTAGGTGAAAGGATTGAGACCATATTTGGATATACCAATACCATGATTAAAAATGTACGGTCAAATGATACCAGAAAAACCGGAACGGAAATTGGTACCTAAACTAAATTGGTTACTATTCGGAAGACTTATTTTGTCAGGTGTAAAACCGGCCGGATACAAACATTTTCTCGAACTGTGGATCAAAGATGTAAGTGAAAACGCTGCTGCTCCCTGCCACAGTCTGGACACTTTTTGCTACCATTAATGTTATGTGTCATGGTTATCGTATTTACGTAAGTACTTATGTCATAAAAATGTAGATGACTACGAAAGAGCTAAGATTCTTGAAGAAATAACGATCCCAACAGCCAGTGAAAAAAAAGAAAATCTATCTGATTACACCATAACTTAGCCATTTTCGGACCCCATATACATCTTACACACATCTACCTACAGCCGTGTTATATTTGTCTTCCTACTCAACCTGGAGTTGCTCGGCCAGGTTTTAGAATACACGCGATTTGGTGCACCTCTCAGACGTGGGTTATCGTGATCCATTCACCCTCGCAAAATTCGGATCTAAATTTCGCAGTTTATCCACATCCTGGCATACCATATTTTTCGTAGTTTCACTATAGAAACGCAAACGCACAATATACTGTCAGCACAAAGCAGGCTGTGGTCTTCTATTTCAACAACGCTGAGGATAATCCAAAAATCCTAATTTTACTCCTGACAGTCGCTATGGCTGTCTAAATGTATATTTCCATCACCCGCAACGGCCACTCCGCTCCGTTGTGGTCCAGTACCATCACCCGTGGTCCGCTTGCAACCACACGCATGGTCTCTAGCTCATGACTTAATCGATAGTCCTGTACCCTTTTCTGTCCGCTTCCGACCGTGACGCTGGAGACTACAGTGGACGCCAACATTTCTGACTCGCCAACCGATAAACTTGCTAGTTTGGTGGGACGCTCGAAAGACCAGCCTTTGTCTGCGTGTCATCTTCATGGCTTCGGAAACTGCATAAGGCTACTGTCTACACTACATGCTGTGTCATATTTCCATGTTTTCACGGTTACCTACTTATTTCACAGGATAACACAAACTACCCATGATTGTCATACATACACGCACCTGAAGAGGAACGAGTGCTAAAAATAGGTAGCCAACAAATACAGTACCACTGCGGCCAAAAATGGTGGTAGTGAATCCATGCAGCCCATGCTAAAGCGTGTTCGCTGGGGTACAAGGAAAAGAAGTATGAAAGCCTAATGAATGAGAATTGGGTAGTCTTATCGATCTTTGTACTCCACGGTTAGACAAAACGACGATTTTGAGAGTCAGCTGATTAAACACGGGTCAGACTAGCGTGGTTTGTCTCATTAGTAGAGATCCTGGTATCTGGTTCTTACGAAAATCCTGCTGAGATAACTTTGGAGTCAAAACCTAAGATCCAGTAAGTAAATTCGATAACTGCTTTTGCCTTTGATGTTAACAGAAAAACTAGCCGCGGAGAGGTTTCCGTTGTTCACTACATATAAGATAATGTCGCTTTGTGAGATAAGGCATGCTCTTTAGAGACCCTGTAATACGACTGAGAGCGATATTAAATGTTTCTCATAACCTACCCTGTTCGTTTTTTGCAGGCATAGCCTCGCGTGATTCTATTACTAGTCAAAATGTTTTGAGGTCTATTCCGACTTTCGGCACTATGCCTATATTTGGAGAGAGGACACTCTTGGAAAAGGAACTTCAACACATGAGATCTACAGATCCCTTGCCTAAGTGAGAGCTGAATCATCTCCCCGTAGCGCGCTTTTTGAACAGCCAAACAAGACGTGTGAAACAAGAAATTCCCCGTATGATTCTGCTTAAGAATATCAAGGAACGAAGGTTGTGGGATGACTGTTATTTCCCGCATTATCTTCGGCCACATACATTTGAATAACAAAAGAACTAAAATAAGGCAACATGAATTCGATTGCTGGTCAACTGTTTTCCGATTGGTTCGTTGCTCGCTACCACAGCACACTTCGTGTCACTGTCAACTGTCCTCTAACACAGTGGTGGGCGCTGTCGATCAAAGACAATAGCTTTGAGGAGCTTGAGAACGTGAGGCTTCTGACAACGCTTGAGGACTGTGAATGACTCATCCGGGTTTATCTGGTGACCGGCCTAATATTTGCCTAAGCAACATTTCTTCTCTATTCATTTGTATGCGGGCCTTTCAATTTGGCAGTGCTCTAGGTTCCACTTTCAATGAATTACCAACACTATAGCCTTCAACGGTACCATTTATAAATCTGGTGTTTTACTCAACTACTGCTCTATGCACGATGAGTGTCAAGATTATTCACAAGAGTGAAATTTTGCAATCATTATGCGTTTCCGTTCAGATGATAGACGCATTTAGACTTATCGGAAGCAATGTGAGAAAAATCTACAAAAAGCGCGATAGATTTGCAAAGAAGCATCGTGTTGAACGGAGGGTTGATCTGCGGAAGAAATAGTTGTCGACTATGAGCATACCTGTTTCTCACGACAGCAGCGTCCGCTCACTGCTTAGAAAAATGGAAGGCCTTAAAAGCAACGTCTGCTGTCACAAATAGGCGCAGTTAGGATTAATTGTGCTACAGGAAACCTGACTTTACAAAGTGGTTGGTGACGCTATTGTGGCAGTTGACGATTTTATTTTCCACTGTGCTCGTCGCCATGCACATTCCGCTACCGGGATGGTCTTGTTATCACATTTAGCAATGCTTTCTGGAGCTCATCAGTGAAGAAAAGATTCTGCTTTTCGTCGCAACCTATCGACTGCCTACTTCTTAAGGGCGTGTCAAAATATTTCAGTGGATGCAGCACAATCTTGCTAGCC
Source organism: Dicrocoelium dendriticum (assembly GCA_944474145.2). Classification (NCBI taxonomy): domain Eukaryota; kingdom Metazoa; phylum Platyhelminthes; class Trematoda; order Plagiorchiida; family Dicrocoeliidae; genus Dicrocoelium; species Dicrocoelium dendriticum. The sequence goes on from OX104063.1 coordinate 139,315,354, forward strand.
AACATTTCTATAATCCTTATGTTATCCAAGCTCAGAAGCATACAGATTTTACGATGATTTCACGGCTGCTATTTTCGCAAAAAATCGACCATTCCCCATGCATTTTGCTGGTGATTTCAATAGCCAATGGGTATCCGGAGAAATTCATTCAGACCCATAGCAGACCCAACAATGAGAAGATGCCCATACAAACTGCGGAGAAGTGGGATGTTTATTGGTTCTTACCGTTCAAGGGATCACTTGGTAAATGAAGTTGGGCATAAGCTCAAGTCCGCTCTAATGCGCATCCACTCTACCGCCCAACTACGACTTATTCACACAATACGAAGGATTCCTCTCCACATCCGTTCGAACAGCGCGCCAAGCAGTTCGGCCTCTAACATCATCTATCATTTCACTTGCAGTTACGGTGACACGTACATAGGCAAGACTGGTAGCCGACTGGCTCAAAGGGTGGTGGAACACTTTCCATTGTGGCTAAGGCACTTGCTCTCTAATCAAGGCGGAGCAAAACAAATAATGGACCGGAACCCTGTCTCCTCTAACACCAAACACCTCATGATGACTCGTTACCAGGTGAACCCAATCGATTCATTCAAGTTGTTATTGTGTAACAGGAACCCGACGTTGTTGGCAATTGGCGAGGCGCTACTGATAAGTTTGAAGTGTCCCGTGCTCTGTGCCCAGCAACAATTGAGACAATCGATTAGATTGCCTTGGACCTGATTACGTCATTCCCATCAATTTTATCTACTTATATATGTTACTAATTGTGGACCCTATTTATTGCGTGCTTTGTTCGGCCCATATTGCGTAGCGACTGAGGGGAGCAATCGAAATGTTAGCATATCGAAACCTATGTCTTCTTACTGTGTTAATGAAGTGGCTGAACAGGACTCAAGATTTCAATGGGCTTGACACCACATTCCTTACAACACATGGACTACAGAACATAGTGAAATGCCCCACCAGGTTAGAAGCAATCCTGCACTTAATGTTTTGTTAAATACCCGAAGATATTTTTAATCAATAATCGGGCACCACCTGAAAGCTCTGATCATTTAATAGTCAAGCTGTCTCCCAACGTCTACAATAAGACGAACCACAAAGAAATCACTGGCTGCAAGGAAAGTCAAGTTAAACGGAGACAAAGCAATCTCACAAACAAAGCACAACTGAAAGAAATAGTGGCCTATACAGATGTCAGTTTGTTCTTCGAAGCAGATGTCTCAACATATTGTAACCGGATGACAAGTTAGCTGAACTTCTGTTTTGATCTCTGCTGTCGATAGAAACTATTCCGATTCGTACTGACCGGTCATCCTCACCACTCCTCAAGCAGCTGGCTCGACTTAAAGGACAGCCTTCAAAGTTAAAGATCGTGCCTCAGTAACGTTTCTTTTTCTAGGCATCAAGGAAGAAAATCGCCACTTCAACCGTACCTGTGTTCAAACAATTCTGGAGAACAATAATTGCCAAAATTTAACAGATGATGAAACAATTCAGTGGAGTCGCTTGTCGCAGTACGAACTCTGATCTAGACGTAGAAGAATTAAATCGCAACTTCTGCTTCTTCAGGAGTGACTCACTCCTCAACTCCTCATCTGCACAGATTCAGTAGCCAACAGACGCATCGCCAGTTGTTGATGTTACAACACTCCACAGGAAGCGTACCCAGATAAAATCGAACAAATCAAGAGGAACTAACCGGTTGTCTCCCCTCGTTATTAAAGAGTGTGTAAATTCACTAGCTCAACCGTTAGCCGAGTTGTACACCACGTGTCTGAACCAGGGCAAGATCACAGGCTGTTGGAGAGTTGTTAGTATAACAATACCGAAGGAAGTGACAGGTAAATATCGACCTAGTGCGTGCAGTTCTGTGAGTTTAAAGGTCCTCGAGATATTCATCCTTAAAGAATTGCTAACCCAATCCTGTCTGAATGCCGCACATCAAATTACATAACGAAGTTTACGGTCAACACAAGAAGCAGTGGCTTGTCCAGTTCAAGCAGTGCTATCGCCACTAAACAGCAAGAACAAAACCACACATGTATGCATTCTTGACCACGCCAACGACTTCGGTTGTGTTAACCGTGAAATCATGTTGCAAAATCTTCTGTCGTCTGGTATCCAACCACGCACAGTCTTCTTGCCACAGAATTCTTTTGTCGAACCTACTCTGATAACCAGGTCCAACGGCAGGAGCTCCTTGCCTCTTACCATTAATTCCGGTTTCCTTCAAAGAGCCATTTTGTCGTCATTATTATTCTCTACCTAGGTTGACTCCATCTTTACCCCTGAAGAAGCCATAATGCTAAAATATGCCGATGACGTACTAATGGGCGCGAATACTTGAGCTTCAGCCGCTTCGACCATGCTACAATATTGCTTGGATGTAATGGTGCATTGGTCAAAGTTCCACGGCTTAACGCTGAATGCTTCCAAGAGCAATGATGTACTGTTTTTGCTGCATAAGGCAGTTGGTTACCAGAAACTCGTCCCTGACTGTCCACAACTTCCCGTCAGTGGTGAAAGCCTACGCTTCTCGATGTCAGTGAAATATCTAGGAATCACATTGAACCATGATTTATCGTGGTCAATTCACGTGAATGAAGTAGTAATCAAGAGCAAGCGACTGTCTTTTTAGGTCTCGCCTCTTCGCCCTTCCTCAGTTTCCCACCAGTAGATTCTGCGATCCATCATTACATGTGTTCTGTCACACTGGACCTACTATTTTCCTGTGATCTTTCTAGGCCTATTGGGTAAGCATTTCAGACTACTTCATATGTCGCTGAGAAACATATCTCGATGTAGTGGAATTTCAAAACTAACTTTAGTTCAGCACGTATCTGTACGTTTCAATTCATACGCAAAACGCTACAAAAATACGTACTCGTATCAACCATCCTTTACATAGCGTTTTAGGTAACTGCAAATCTAGTTTCTCAAAGCGATGAAACTACGGAGCCATATATGCCTACACGCTGGCCTACAGCTCATCCGTCATAACTTATCGAGATAGATTGTTGCTTGGTCTGAATATCATCATTCCAGAGCTAAACAGCACATAATGTTAGTGATCCTTTACCACACACGAAAAATTGGTTTAGGCACAGTTTTTGCAATGTTTAAATGTATTATTTGGTTTTTTTGACGTTTCGATCGCGCCTGTACTACAGCCAAAAATTCACGCATGCTGAGTGCATAAAAGCCATCTTGACTTGATCGGACTTGGTGCAAAGATCGTGTATTCCATTCGTTTACCGAATCAAGTTGGAAATGGGTTCATTGTTTCCATCACCTAAGTTTTGATCAGTGCACCCAACTTAGTCGTCACCACAGCTACACGTGAAGCTGTACAAGAAATGGGACGTGCACTTCTTCTACCCAGATATCTTCATTCAATATCTAAGTACTGATCTTGTGGACATTAGCAGGCCTAGCACTGTTGTTTTGTATGCGGTTTTCCTTGAGGTGCCTATTCGTTTCGTACTGAGTTGCTTAAGGTGGACACAACTGAAAGGAAACTCAATGAGAACTATTTTTGAACCCATATCTCTCGACCGCGTTTCATTGTGCCACTGAAAAGCTTTATAATTTGGCATAGATAACCACATGAAACCCTTTGTTTCTTTACTTCCGGCTCATCCGAGTTGCAAGGTACCGTGTATTACTGTGTATAAGCCGAGGAATTTTGGATAATTTTTCATATCTGTAATGGGGGTCGGTTTAGAGAAACACTATGCGCAATGTGAAAAAACCACATGCAGCATCCTTCCAGAAATTCCCCGCACGCCTATGCTCCTATCTTGCCTTAGCACCACTCATTGGTGACAGGCTTTATCCCAGGCGGGGATTTGAATTGTCTATAAGTAAACACCTTATTTTTGTTTCAAGTTGGTTCATCGCAATTAGATTTCAAGTCGCATAGGTAAGCTACCGATACGAAAAGCATCAGATGTGCGTTTCGTCCTATTGGGGCTTGTCAGTGGTGTGCATCCATCGGTCCCCTACTGGGGATCGAACCCATGACTGCTAGAGGCTAACGCCAACTAGCCGGCAGCTTTGCCACTGAGCCATGGGGACGACAGCCGACCATTACGAATTGAAACCTAATTGAAAACTTATGTTTGTGTCAAAAGTGTCGGTATATTGTACATTTCACTTTGCGTTAAGCCTGTGTTGTTTAGCGAATCACAGCGCTTGTACATTATGCTATGCTAGTCAACCTGGTGATTAAATTGCAAGGTCTTCTCATATCATTGATCGTGAACTTCCCACTCACTCGCTGCTCCACTACGATTCAGATACATAGGCCCCGACTATGCGTCGCAGTGTCTGACGTACCCTTTCACCTTACCCCATATTGTCGGCCGTCTTACCGGTTTCGTGTGAATTGACACTTAACCAATACACTATCTAGTGAAATTAAAATCAATGTTCATTAAAGGCGATCATAACAAAGTGAGTATCCAGAACTGGTCAATAGTAGAGCAGTTTTTGCTTGAGCACACTCAAGTGAGTGTGAAATAATTTCCTTTCCCTTGTGCTAGATTTTGGGGGTTGACTAATATACGGACTTACGATTTTGGACAAATTTGACTGTGCAACGTCACACTGTCAGCTTATCTACGGATCGGTCTATACATAGTAAAATACGGTAAAACTACTCAGCTCAAATTCAACTTCAAGCCCAATGGAGCAAAGTTGGAACCAAGGAGCGTGTATGATGTAACGGTGAGAAGCTTTCAAAATGTAAGTATTGACTCGTCCAGATTGCTTTCTGGTAAACTGACCATTGAATTGAAACATCTTCGTGTGAACAGTATGTACAAGTACGGGAGACAATCATCGTGCTCAGTTTCGCATTTTATGAACACCAGTCACTGTGATAGCGGGTAACGGACCAATCAGAACACAGTCAATCACCAAACGAATTCATGTTACCTTAGTTTGGTACTTTTGTTTTGAAACTTTATATGGCTGACGCGAATGCATGAGATGACGGTGTCATCCAACAAACTTTGTTCTCTGCTATTCTTATTTGGAACCAAGGAATCATTTCACATGGCCTCTTTTCTTCCCCCTTAATGATGCAGTGGATATTAATCAAATCATTATTGGTAGGGATACTCGCCAATATGTGAGTGAGAGTGGAGTGGACAGTGCTGAGGAATTTCAGCTGTTCCCCATGACACCCGTTGTGTGGACCTAGAGTGTAGTGCAGGTTCACTCACTATGCAATGCTCTAACAAAATAGCGAGAGTAGGTAAAAATCATCACACTGCGCTTGAAATAAGCCCACGTCTACTTTCTCAGATTGGACCGGGCTGACGAGGAAGCAATCATGGAGCAGCTCATTGGGAACTTACGGTGATGTATTTTGGCTCGTTAGCATACGGACTGAAAACGGTGTACTTAGTCCACGCCCGTCTTAACAGGGACGTTCACGCTGAAAACGTGAAATTACGTCGCCCGAAGACCGCTGTGGACAATATTGGTCCTCCATAGAGTGGAAAGCTGTAATTATCCAGTTTTCAGCTGACGCACTCGAGTGCTTCTTCGGGTACGCTTTACATAGCTTTACTGGAAAGTAAGCTGCCAATTTAAACTCACCTCTATACCCTCTTCCTTATCTACAGTGCGCTCAGTGAACCTTTCGGTAATAACAACATATCATTCTAAATCTGATCAGCCTAAGTTACCACAGTATTTTTGTATTCCCCATCCATTCGTTCCTCTCCACTAGACCATGAAAATTTAGGGAATCCTATGGTAAAAGAGTCGTCGAGGAAACGCTTGGAGCTAATGCCACAGTAAATACGATTTCTGTTCATTATACTGTACAGCGCTTGGATTCTAGGTTGCTAATGACTGTTAATATTCGTTCTTCAACGGATGAACCTCATTTACTCGGCACCTACATGTGTCTAAATAAACATGACCTAATATTACTCACGTAGACCTGATGCCCCAGTTCTTTGTCAAACCTAACGCTTTGCATCGATGGTTGCAAATTTCTAATCGAAATGATCGAGAGCAAAGCAGGTAGTAGTTGCCTAGTTTATTATTCACGAATGTTTTTCGTCGCTGCTTCCATATGTTCACTTATATATGGGTGCAAGGAGCTGAATCTTGAACCTTTGTGCTTCCTCCACAAACTCGCTTGGCGAAAAGCATATGTTGGAACCTATCACTTGTACTTCCGGGATAATACCATTTATGAACCACGAGATAGTGACTGCACGTTCTCTTTACCTAAATTCAAGACAAGCCTAAGGAGAAATTTCTACCTTCTTAGGTATGGCTCCATAGAGAATAAGCTGCCAAAAGAGATTAGATGTATTGAACATTTTTGCATGTTCAAGAAGATGACAAATGTTTGTCTGTCAACGGATAAGTGTAATGGATGTTAAAAACTCAACTTGATGATGAAAAGCTGTATGAAAAATGGCCTGATCATATATGATATCAAAAAACATCGCCTCCAAATATATCCAACAAATGTACCAGTGCAAACATGATAATCTAGGATGGGCTGTTACAACCGTTTCTCATGCTATTTCTTAATGCTATCTCTTATGTCGTTTTACTCTCTTCAAACTTAATTCATACCAACTGCCTTCTGTTTAAAACCGAGAGCAAAATTATTCACTAGTGTGGGGCCGGGAACTTTGTTCGTAATTTTCACCACAAATGAAGTAATTCGTAATATTGTTCTGCGATTCCCTTCGCTACTTTTGTTCTACAGTGCTAACCATTTCCCTTTCTTTTCTGGGGTTTACAGTCCAGAAACATATATTAGAATTCAGTGATGGCAATAACGGATTCCCTATTGAACTTTTCGCCTATGGACAACTCGCACAGTTATCTGTCTCCGGCTGTCAAGCCGCACAATTTGATCGTATGACCGACACGATCCAATTTTAGGCTGATGTAAAAACACACCTGCTTATTTTTTACATTAACGAAATAGTGCCTCTTTCACACAATTTTTTTCTTCTACAATCTTCCCTATTTCATCGTTAACCACGATTGGGCTGATCTCCTGTGGTGACAGATTATAGCTTCCAGGTTATAAAAGACCTTACCTATTCAAGCCAGATTGCCACCAACTAACTGGCGTATAATAAAGTGCCACACTTGAATGATCCACATAACGGACTGGGCTGAGGCTCCATCGCCCATAATACACGCATAAAAGCAGCCCTAAAGAGAACACAACATATGATAAATAGTTGATGGCTCATATGCTACTATGCCACATCGGCACGTGGCCAGGTATAGCATGGAAGTACGGATGAAAGCTTTCGAGGGAATACCTTGCATGGAAGCAGGTTCCCTGGGGATGATTCCACTAGTGGCCGCATTGATTTAACTGGACATTTGTTTAAATCTGCATATGTTATTGTTCCTGAATTTTTAATTGCTTTAATATCTTGATCCTCCCAATTAATTTAATACCCGTATTGGATCCATTGTAAAAAGCGTAAACCAATTGATTATTTTTTGCGACCCTGTTGTACACATTGATCAGACCACATAGTTGGACTACACCTTGAATCACCGAGGAATATGCAATTTGTTTATTTATTTTCTTTATTTATATGCCCCCAACTATTTTGCGTGCTCTGTCTTATCGCTTATTGAGTTGATCGCTTGTGGGTTGTATGTACACACCATTATGGGCCAGCCTCCCAAAAGAGGACCAGTTAGTCAACTTCTTTCATATTAAGTCACAAAAGTGCTTTGTGCACACAAGAAGAGGCAGCATTCCTCTAAAATACACACTGAACAGGGATAACTAATGAAATAGCATATTACAACAAGATGGACATAAAGCCGTAGATGCCAAAACTCTGACAGAGCCAGTATCACAAAAGTTACTTACCCAGCAGTTTTGAATAACTACACTTTGAGCAATCAAAAACGTATCAAATAAAGGAAATTGACGTATCATAAACCCGTGTATCGGAGCATATATATTTCAATATAGTTGTCTAATCGGGGCTTTCGCCATTAGTTCGACAAATGCCCGATAGACGGAATGACTACCATCAGCGAATATTTTTATGCACATTTGTTTCAGGAGTTACCAGGGTTAGATAGAAAAATGTTAACAAATTCCGGCTTTGAAATGCCTCTGCATCGAGATGGATGTTGCACTGACCTTGCAATCAATTCGAGGTCCTTACACAAAAGTCCATGGAAGACCAATGAAAAGCAACAGGTCCTACGTTGTATCACAAGCAATGATAAGACATGCGATCAGACCATCTTGAACATAGGAAGTCTGATCAGTCTAACAAAGAAAGACGGTCCTCGATTTAGGGAATATTTCGTTTGCTTGAACTGACCACGTAAGACCGCTGCTCTTTATCATTCCAAGTCCTTTAACTGACATAAAAACTGCGCACTTTTGTTAGCTACGCTAATTCGTGGACTCCACGAGCGGGTTCTTTGGCAGCTATTCCCATCATAAAGAAAAACGAAGAACATATTTGCACTATGTGTTGTATGATGATATAGAGTTACTTTGGACGAAGCTTTGAATTTGTACAGCAGGGCTTGTAATCTGGCCGATTGTTGAATGACTGAGACCTAATATTGCAGAATTCGCACATCTCAGTAAGTAGGTCTTTCAGGGAGGTGGTTAGGGTTAGATAATTGGAAAACCAAAAATGGAGACAAAATCGACGCTTGAAGAACACAGGAATTCATAGTGAATAATGGAGTGTTTTCTCAAAAAGCTGGCTCACTGAGCGCGTTTGGTGAAATAAACCTTCAGAAGAGCAACGTGAAGCTATGGTCCAGAGTCAAGATCGTTAAACAACAACATCCATCGCCTCAGCGGCTTGCAAGTATAGTTGTGGCCCGGGGGACAAACTCCGTCCTCTGCACGTTCGTAACATGCGCTTACTGACTAGCCGCAATAGGACGTAAAGGCTGTTTAGCGCTTTCTTGGATGTGTGCTGGCCATATGGCTGTTTAGCTGCGACAAATCTTAAAAACCCAATAAATTCCCCTACTACAAATTGATGTTCATAAATCACCTTAGCAGCTCATATGTCCCCACACCTGCTTTTCGCTTGCCAAGAAGTTCTTAGCTCTGGAGGACAGCCATTCCCTGAGCATGTTCAACACGTGCATGACAGTGGAAGATGAGCCGCACTATACCGCAGTTAGATAACACTCAGGGCTCTCCGCTTTCATCACCCATGACTCAGTGACATAAGTCACTGGTTCGTAAAAGTTAGATCATGCGTGCGAATTAGACAGGATACAGTAGGTGCATGCTACTGACTAAACACCATAGAAAGTAACGGCCACCAGCACTTTCCAGGATGTTGCGGTGGGCATGCGGCTAAGTCTAACCCATAGGATTCTTCTTAAGGACATTCAGTGTTTAACGTAGCTGGAAAACTTACTGTATTTCTGGAAGCAAAGAGTCGCAGATTTGCCTTAATCTTCCGTGGAGGAAAGTGCATAACTACGAGGCAAACAACTGTAGTTAAGTTAGACCTAGAACTTTGTTGTAATCAGCACGCAGACCAAACTGCTTAAAATGCCTAAGTTTATTGGAAACCTAAGTTTGATAAGTTCATCGCTCGATTCCAGTGGACATCCTGTCCTCCGCACGTCAGTGAGGTGAACGTTCTTGGAACCTGCTCGACGCTTTATCACATCCGGTTACATCAGTCGTCACTCTCCCCTGCAGCCCAGGGGTGCTCAACACCGATTGGTGTTCTAACCCTACAGGCTCAAGATGGAGTGCACAATGCTGACAAGTCCCGAAAGGATGGAACTGCCACACAGTGCTTTTCCGGGCGTGTGATGGTCGTTTGACTTCTGCTTAAACCATTCAGCTCCCCATACTACTTTTTCTGATAATTGTTTTTAGATTTTTTTTGAGCGTGCATAAGTCTAAGTTAGCGCTATCTGATTTTTATATCCGTTGAGTTGCACTTCAAGCACTAAAGGTGAAACGTTTAAGGTTTCATTATTTTATGACACCGGCTTCTATTTTTCCTTCTACCTTCCGATCGTTCATTTGTTCTCCTGATTGTACATACCATCAACTTAAATGTTTCTGAGGAGTCTCGCTGCTGCGCTGCTCTGCTCTTGCTTATCAACCCCCCATTCCCTGTAGCTCTTGTTAATACCGACTGGGTCCAGCCGCCCATATTCCCCGCACCTTCACGCTTGGAACGCCACTTATGCCTAACCAATTTTGGCTATTATCTGAGTAGCACCCCGCAAGTCCAAAATTCTTTCCCATAAGCCTGCATGGTATTTTCAGTTGTTGTCAAGATCACATATCTGCATGAATGGAAGCTATATCAATTTGACGTCAATTTTCGAGCGGATCTGGATTACTGTTAAACGCAGCTTGATATTTTTACACGTTTGCGTCATAAAATGGACTAAAATCTGTAGATCCAATATTTTCCAACAGTATCTCACCATCCGAAGGAAAGCATTGCTTCTGCCTAAATTTTCTGTCCTTACAGTGTGTAAGTCTTTGTGACTCGCCGTGCTATGTAAATCTTAGGATAACTGGATTTTGACATCAACAAAGTTCTCAAGCGAATGTTAACAAGTCACTGGATGATAGCAAATACATTGTCTAAGATTTCCGCTAACCTAATTGGAGATTGCACAATATTCGTTAGTCCGAGAATTAGAATGAACCCCGTGTCAAGCCTGTTAAATTCACCAGCAAATGTACACAGAGAAATACAAAAATACAGAGAAAATAGCTGGGAATTTGTTGTAGACGTTTTCAACTTCTGAGTATGAGTGACCAGTGAAAATATAAGTACCAGCTAGTAAAATTGAGTGATAGTCAATGAGGTATCATGGTTTGCATTTCACGATCACAAACCTGATATTTTGCAAGCTATAGCTGTTCGATGAATTGTACCATGAAGGGTTGACGTAGGGAATAATGCGAATAACAAGGTTAAGCTTTGTATACAGGCGGTCAACACATACATTATGTACACGGAAAGTTCCACGAGTTTATGCTCAACCGCAATGCATAGCCGGGTTAATTGTAGCTCATTAATGCTTACTGAAAAAATACACGATAATTGGATACAGTTTTGAGAGTTTGCTTTTTAAACAATGAAGAGAGATTAGGGTTAGGACAGTTTGCTACTAACACAACATTCATCTTGGTGGAACGGCACGTTCCACTCAACATGCATTACAAAGTATACAAAAAAGTGCTATAGAGCATGTGATATACAACCCACATCAAAACCGCATTTTGACCGTGTCCATTACCACGCCGACGTCGAGGCACGGGACAATTTGGAATGAAGTTTAGCTCGCATTCCCTCTGATAAACTCGTGGCATCAAGACACATAACCTAACTATACCATTTCCGAGTCATGTTACGCCATACAGGTAACGAATTGAGCCAACCAAAAACAACTTCGTCTGTTTTGCTAACAGGTTGGTCATTTCGATGAACCAAGTTAAGCCAAATGACTGTGACATACGCGCACCGTCGTACGGCTGTTTCCTTAGCCAAGCGCCGCTAGCCAATAGCACATCGAATGCATAGACATTGCAATCTGTACGCATGTATAGGGCACGGGGGGTGTAGAGGATTCACTACAGCCCAGAGTCGCTCGTACACAGCTTTGTCGCATAGGTGTTGACAGATTACTTGACAGAGGATGCAGGTAGTAACTTGTAAATGTTTGACGTCACCAACGGCAGGCTAAGATTAAACGAGGTCAGTATATGATGAGGAAATTGGGCGCGATACACAGCGCCACTATAACAGAGCGTGTTGTCGAATAGGGCCACTGGCTACGCGCCTTCTGACAAGGCCGACCGTCGATGTCCATAAGCTAAACGCAGGCGCTTATCCGTACGATTTATCGCGTGCTGTGGACGCATGGCGTGCACGGGGCAACAGGCACAACATGAGTGACGCATTGAAGCGCGGGGATCACAGGTAAATTGGTCAAACCGATACATCGCATGTGCACCGGTGGATCTAGACACCTTCGTGGTACGAGGACCGCAATGCAGAAAGCTGCCTGGCGTCATACAGTCGCAATGAGCGACATAGAAACATGGCTAATAAGATTGTGATGCAGCCGATATATGGGTTGTCTTCGTGCTTGTTCCACAGTTAGCACGCAATGCGCTTCGAAGCAGCCGTTACACTGAGTACTGGTTTAGTAGGGACAATGAAGCGAATGCTCAACTAGTTTTGTAGGTTGGCAGGTCATAAACTATACAATCCAAAAATGAAGTGATATCACAGTTTTATACTAAGGCTGCGGTGATACTATGATGTACTATGCGTAGAGGAGGCTTGGAATGGAATGTCCACACTGGAAGCGGCCTTTGGGCTCGTTGCGCGCTGTCGCGTGCTCACGCAGGTTGCATATTGAGGAATGCCTTCCTACTGAGGGCAAAGGTGGATGGGTCACGTTTGTTCCGCAGGTGAGTTTACTAGGCAGTCACGGACAATCAGCGCAACAACACAGAGTGCGGGAAATTCGAGTCTGACCATCTGGTTATGCAATAAATACCAAAAGAGATCGTACAACTACATGACAAAGCCAATGTTTCCGAGTATAGGGCCAGTGACCACCCACTGTTCAACCGGAAGGAAGTACCTAACGGAGGGTGGACGAACAACCTCGATTACTACTCACGCCTGTGTGGACTACCATCGAACACTAAGAAGGCGTTTGAGCCACCTGGCTGTGGACTATTTTTGCATTCAGCGCCGAGTCGGATGTTCCAGGAAACGTTCATTGTTCCTTCACTGCTATACTCGTACTATTCCGGCGCCATTGGTAGTTAGTTGCCACTCAAAAATCATGTTATCTGCTTTCGACAGTTCCCGATATACGTTAAGCACCTCAATGCCACGCAGGTAATGTCTTTAAGAACGAAGGCACTGGCTCTGGTTACATAAGTTAACACCCTTCCCCTCGCTGGGTAACTGAAAAGCTCTATATGCGCACAACTGCCTAGGATGTGAAGAAACGTTATATTCGGATCGTTTGAATGACACCTTCCCGCCAAACGTCTCGAGAGACATAGGCGAAGAATCCGTGGACCATGCCGATGTACGACTTATGTTTAATGCGCGCGCAGAAGCAGCGCTGCTTGGTTGGATTACAGTTAATAACCAACACTGTGCAATTCGGCTAGAAGTCTCCATAAGACGAGAGGAGCAAACACCGTTTGCTTGGCGCTACAGTGAATGTTCCCGCAGGTTGCAGCCCGGACTCAACTACAAATGAGTTCCACCGTCAATTCTCCGACCTTAGTCATAAGAATCACCGCAAGGACATCGTGGTTCTCACCGGGGACTTGAGCGCACCGGTTGGTAGACTTGAAGCTTAGGAACAAGATGTCGGTAGTCTGGATTGCCATGGTATTCGCATGACGGATTAGGAAAGAAAGTGAAAGGCATCAGCAGTACGCTGGTACAGCTTAGCGACGCTTTGCTGCCGCGCAACCACTACCGGTCGCATGTTGGCTAAGGAGACCGCGAGGAACGCACGATCCCTACGCAGGCTCAAACCCGCTCCGTCAGATTATAAGGTGATTACCTTAAGTCTATGAGATTCAGCAGATCGACTGCCACAGATCTGTGCTGGCCACGGTCAGACTGACCACATCGTTTGCGATTAATGTTGACTAGGCTGTTTAACGAAGGGCAGTACTTATCTCACTTGTAATCACACGCTTGTGTGTGTTAGAATTGCCCTGTCTTTTTGGCACTTAACAGGGAGCACCTCGGAATGATGAACGCTTCCATGTGTGCAATTTTATCGTCAGCATTTTAACACTTCATGCCTAGACTGTGTGATGGCAAAGTTTCCGTCGATCGCAACCAAAGCCCGAACGTACTCCTGATTCTGGCGAAGCATGGACATGGGATTAATGCAACCTTGTCTTGGGCGAAACTCAGCCCGGGTCCGGGACGCTCTGTTTACGTACTCGACTGCAGATCCGTAAAAGCATGAAAGGGAGCCCTCAGCTGCTAATGTCATCTGTGTGTTCACTAGGCACATCATGTACGAACAGTTTTCCACGCAAATATTTCAACTTAAGGAAGACAAATCTACAATTCGGGTAACTTTATGATTTCCTGTGATCATCTAGCATATACAACACACTTTGGAATTTGGCGGAACGTGGTAGCAGTGATGTCAATGGCCGTGCATTTCGCGAAATACCGCCTTTATTTCGTCAGGCATTGAGATTGGCCGATTTCCTTCCGGCATTCGCGCGAAGGCATTCGAGGAATTGGTTACCTAATTATTTTCCTACTAGCTTGTATTTATTTACAAGCCTTTGTCATGTGACTAATTTACAGATTTCTGCCCCACTCCCGATAATGGAGCGGAAACAGGTTAACCGCACGTAACATGTTCGCTAGGAGGAGTGCGACGTACGACTACGTTTCAATCCGACTACAGAATCCACGCCCGTTAATAAAATTATTCGTTTGGAAATTATTGAGAATACCTGTAGCTCGGGATGTGGATGAAAAGATTGTCCTGTTCTCTGAGCTGGGCATTTCTGTTGCAGACGTTTCGTTACCAAACTAGGTAACATCTTCAGTGCAGCTATTTGATGCTGATTCGCGCAGTCTCGTAAACCAATGCCAGATCTGAATGGCTATTGATTGTTGCCTGCTTCGAATGTCAGCGTTCGATCGGTTCACGTGTCCGTCATGTGGGCACCTCTTCTCCTTGTCGATCTGGTGCCTAACGTTGGCTTAACCTGCAGAGCTTCATAGACACCCTCCAGCTCCAGGTTTTTGTTGATTGAGTTCCGGCCAGAATGCCAGGCCTCGAGGAACTCACGTGCTCTGCGGTTTCTTGCTCTTCCAAGTATTTCAACGTTCTCCTTATGCGCGCCACTGAGTGGAAGTGAAGAACAGCATACTGAAAATGTTTGAGGAGGAAAAAGATTGGAAGCACGTTGCTTGTGTGCTTAACGTAAACGTGAAAACCTGCGGCCGCTGCATTCGTACGTGGAAGTCAACCAAACCCAAGAGAGCATGCAGGGCTTCGCCGCAGAGCCTTTGCGGAAAGAGATGTCGACGCTACGGGTAAGTGGGCGTCTGCGGAGCCAAAAGTAACCCTTGAGGTACTTTGTTTACGATTGAAAGCAGAGTTGGAAGTTACCAGGTGTGTACATAGAGTACGTAGAGGGTAGATTAATAGCCATGAAAAAGTTGCACTTTACTCCGGAGTCTCTGAACACACTAGTGAGCAAGAGCCGAAGAGTTTATAAGCAGAAACCAGTATGGATTGACAAAACAAATTGCTACCTTGTTTGCGGGAGCTCACTTTTGGTACTCGAGCGCAATGTACCGTGGCGAATAGTAGGGATCAGAGTGTACACCATGTCGTGGCATGACGCAGAATTGCTCAATAGCTTTCTCCTTTTTAAGCGGCAGCTACAACAAGAAGAGTTGGGCTCAGTGGCTGCGTCAATTCCTTGATACTGATGATGCCGCGTTCATTAAAAGTGGTCTCTTGATCTGCGACAATGCGCCATGCCAAACGGACTTGGAGTAAGAGTTCTTATAGGAACCTTAACGATTAGAAACTGATGCGATTGGCCCCGTACTTTCCATCGTTTAACACCATCGAGGGTATCTGTAGTCTTACAAAAGCTTGTGTGAAGCAATCAACGAGAGCACATTGTTCTGAAATGCTCCGAGGTGATCATACAGGTGTACTAACCAAAGGCGAGAGGCGGATACGTTTTCTGGAGAACGAACAATGAACAATGAATTTATAAGGGTTTAGAAGCAATGTTTTACAAGTCCCGTTGGATAGTTGGCGGGCATAGTGAAATAACAAAAATGTTACTAATGATGGTAAAACAATTGGCACTTAAAAATATGAAAATAAGTACTTATCGCTTGCTCCTGCGTAGTTCTCCCTATAAAAACCACATAAGTCCGTTTAACAACACTGTGATGTGACGAACGTGACTCGCCACTAAATAAAATCACTGCCACTTGCTTCATCCTGTCGAAGCATTGTATTCCAGCAACTTTGTGCTGTACTTCTGGGGAGCATTGGGCCCCTGTTTGACAAAGGAACAAACGAAAGGCGTATGAAGTGAGCAATCAGTCACCGGCTCCCAATGGGCGCGATTCCCTGAATTCACTCCGCTGCCTTGCGGGCAGCCTATTCAGTCAATGGCTCGGGGTGGTGTCCCCTAAGTCAACACCCTACTTCGGCTTGGGCAACCGGGTAGTATCTCGCCCTCTGACCAAAACCATGGACTTTGATGTGTTGTGTTGTGTTTTACTATTTTTGTACCTTGTTTGGAGTTCCTTGGTTTCCGATGGCTCAATGTCTATTCATAGACTGTTGCAATATATATATATATATATATATATATATATATATATCAAGTCCTGCAGTCCGCTTAGATTCACGGCACCCACAGTTACCATCAAATAATTCCATGGTAAGCTAACTACTGTTAGTGTCGGTGCAGAGACGACCGACTCTGGGAGAGCATTCCATGGTGACAAACACGAATGGAAAATAAATTTCTGCGGCACTCTAGGCGGCTATACTGCAGAGCAAGTTTCAGTAAGTGGCCCCTCAGGGTTGTATTGGTGCTGAGTCGCAGTAAATAGCGCACACATGATGTGGGTCTCACAGAATCAAGTATGCCATAATCAGGTCGCCTCGTAGTCTGAGATAGCTTCCACTGAATACCCCAATCGTTCCAGCCTCTCCTGGTATGAAAGATTGCACATTTCAATTACAAATTAATATATAAAGCTTTATTCTCGGCAAGGAGAGCCATTCCTTTACCGGCATGATCATTTTGGCATAACAACGAGTGATCAGGGATGTGTAAAAATTCGATATGTTTGCCATAAGTGTGTATGTGTTTGTAGGGGGTGTGTAAGGATGTAATTGTGTGTATGCGTACGCAGCTGTGTAATTTGTGCCTGTAATTGTGCTGCTCAATTTTTAAATGTTTTTATCGTCAACAATATGCAAGTACAAGATTGGTGTCCATGAGTTGAAAAGGATTGTCTGGATATCCACGGGGCAGTGACTTTATTTTGTAGCGAGTCATGACCGCCAATTCACAGTGTTGTTAAGCAGACATTTGTGGCGTTTCATAGGGAGAACGCTTGCCCGGCGAACACCCACCACGTCCTGGAACACTGCTACAGAACTATTTGTTGGAATGGGTTAAACCCGAACCACCCAGTTGGCACCACAAGGAGGTTGTTCGGTTAACTAGCCGCCTGTCCTGGCTGGTGCAGTGTATTAAGGTCGTGTTTCAGCCATGGATGACAGGCTTGAATTGCGTATTCGACATGGGGGCGAACATGCGCACTAAACATTTGTCGAAAGATGGGGCTGTTGATTTATCCAAACGTCCTTCACAACAGTTCGACGTGTTGGTTTTCAGTCTTCGAGGCCATTTCGAATTAACTGAAGCAACCTAAGTCATCTTGAACCAGCACACCTAAGTCAAGTTCGACAGTTGATTGTTGCAACACCTTCGTTCCGAGCCGGTATGGGTAGTCGCTCTGATGTCGGATGGAAAACACCTTGCATTTACTGACATTGAAATGCAGTAACTTTTGGGTTGACCAATGGTATATGGTATTTAGGTCACTTTGAAGCAAATGCTGGTCGCGTTCGGCTGGATCCTGTGCCAAATCTTGATATCGTCGGCAAACATTAGAAGTTTGAAGCGATTCCCTGTGCAAAGTCGTTAATAACCACCAAAAACACATTGACCTAGAAGTGAGCCTTACGGCACATCACATTCGACATGTATAGGGTCCGATAATGAGCGCTGAACTCTGACCACGAATTGCCGTTGAAGTAGAAATTTGGCAATCCAGCTTAAATAAGGGTCTTCAATCCTGTACTGCTGGAGCTTGGAGGATAGTATTCGATGGTCTAGACGATGGAAAGCTTTCGAAAAATCCAGGTAGATCACATCAACGCCTTCTCCAGCGTCAGCTGACTCGGTCCAACTACTGCGTGCGATTAGCAAATTCGTTGTGCATGAGCGCTGTCGACGGAAAACGTGCTACTCAGGCATAATGATATTACAACTTTCCAGATAACACACCAGTGCATCGGCAACTGTGGATTCCACGACCTTGGAGAGTATAAGAAGAAGGGATACTAGGTGGTAGTGCAACGGCTAAGTTCTGCTTCCACCTTCATGAATCGGGTTATTATTGCAAGCTTTCACATTATGCGAACTTACTTCTGGTCTAAGCAGTTCTGGAAGAACTGAGGTATAGATCTCGCGAGTTGGCTTGCTGCTGCTTCCAGCGCCTCTAGACGAATGGTATCGACACCCGGCGAGCTCTGTTTACTTAGAGAGGTAAAGCTTTTGCAATACAGCCTCTGTGGTAAAAGTAATGTATGTTAGTCCTAGTGAGGGGGAGACAAAGACTGGAAAATCGCTTGGTGGCAAGACCCTTTGCAACGTGGGGTCGTAATACAACCGCAGCAGGTTTGCTGCTTCCACAGCCCTTCTTGTTGGGCCATCAGCCATTTTGAGTGGAGAAAATCCTTGCCTCACCTTTTGTAGGCTATTGACGTGCTTGTACAGCAGTTTGTGGTTTGCACAGTCTCATCGTTCTCATTCCGATAATCTGCATAGCAGGCGAAATTTTAAATGATGACTGCGTGATCATTGTGACCCAACCGGCAGTCTAAAAACCAACATATCAATCATATGCTCCTCGTTAGTAAGCACAAGATCCAGCACATATGGCCGGTTACCTGTTTTGAACCGAGTGGGCAAAGTGATGTGCTTGTAAAGAGGAACAGTAGTTACTAGATCGTGTAGATCGGGTTTGAATTGTTCTCCGATCGTAGCAGTAGTTTCTACACAATGTACGTTGAAATCATCCATGATAAGTATCTGAGTGTACTTTCGCTGTAAACTGCCTCTTAAAGCTACTGCTAGGTGGCAGTCAGTTTCGGGTGCAGATTTAGGGAGGCGGTACACCAATACAATGAGGTAAGTGTCTCTGCCTTTTAACTGCAAGCGGCACCAAAGAGAGTCGGGGAATTGCGAGTCTGAATCCGTCACGGCTTCACACTGTAAGTCGCTTCGGTAATACAGGATTGTCCCTCCTCTTTTGTGATCCTATCGTTCCAGATCATCGACATGCCCGGTAGCAAAAATTCAGCGTCTGTCATTCCCGTGTGCAACCACGTCTCGGTGATACCAGTGACATCATATGACCCGGAAGCTTGGCGATCATTCAGTTCGGCCAGTTTAGTAAAAATACCCTGAGCATTCGCACATAAACTGGCCAGTTTCTCGGTCTCTAGGAGCCCACAAAAAGATGAAAGGTTCAATTGTGGGAGGGTGCCGACCGATGGAAGATAGGCGGTTACTAGTTATTTTGATGGGATAATGGTACCTTGTATTCAACTTTTTTCGGCCAAGTTGCGTCTAAATCTTCGTTTTAGACCTACGTCAGAGTCAATTAAAGCAGCAGCCAAGTTACGCCTCTCTACATTCGTCGGCATGCTTGCTGCTTCAGGTGCTTTAATATTTAACCTGTGCAAAGCTTCTGCCACCTTTAACCGAAGTACGGAAGAAGATGTTTCCGATTTCTGTGCCGTCGATCCAACACATCCGTTGCTTGTTGCTCTGACTGAACCACAAGTTTTAGGATTCTAGGGCCGCATCCTCTATATTTTGATGAGCGATAGCACCACAATATTATCCAAAGTAATTGTTTTACGAATGAACTGCCACTGCTCTAAATCATGTTTTCCGGTCTCTTGAACATTGTTAGAAGGATGTTCTGGCACGCCGTGAATGAAGATTGCGTTTAGGCGGTCTTGCTTGCCGTGCCCTTCTTCGGTGTTTCTTTTTGATTGTCGCGCTCATCAATGGACATCAGGATAGATGAGTATCCCACAGGATCCGTGTTTTTAGCGCGCTTGCGGAGAGCAAAGCCTAATCTACGTAGGTGGGGGATTCTAGTGTTACTCGAATAAGTCTGGGTTCTCCATTGTTTGGTGAGTTCGGATGACGAGTAATTCGTAATAGTTTGATGGGGTTGGCTTTAACACTCAGCGGCACGCACAATGAGTTCCATTGGTCGTGGTTCGTCTGAAAACTTATCCCGCAATTTTTTCGGCCGTAGATGCAGACACTTGTGAGCATACAACAGTCTGGGCACTATTGTTGGATCCCTTTTTTCGTTGACCTACAAGGTATGATACTCGTTTTTTTGATCTGTTGACGGGTGTTGATTGTTTACTGTTTGTCCTTCCATTTGCGTCAACCGTGTTTACAACAGAAGAGGCCCCATCGGCGGCCTCCCGGCGGACTTTTTCAGCAATTTCTGCGTATGTGACTGAAGTTCCGGAGGCTTTGTTTCGACAAAAGCCATTTGAGCTGCAGGTACCGAGGGTTGGTGTTCGGCTGCTTCATCATTTTTGTGCTAGATGCCAGGTTTAGCGGAATTTGCTTAACCAGCCGTTTCAAGTGGTGCTTGATTTTTCGTTGCTGGGAGTACTTTTTGACTCTCGTAGGTACGATCAGTTTGCGCCTGGCGTCTACCAAAGTTGGAGAAGACAAAGGAGATAGGGACGTGGCTGATTGCAGTTCAGGGGAAGCGGATTGTTCAGCATTCCGTTGCTTATAAGCCGCTACGCTTCCGTGGTGCATACTCGCTTCTATCATGGTAATCTTATCGTCTATCCTCTACTCGGCTTTTGCGGTTAATTGGTCGCACTTCCGAATTAGGATAAACAATTCACTTAACGTGTGGGATAGTGGAGCACGCAGTACAGAACCAAAGTGCATCTTGGGAGCTATTTTCGCTCTCCTACCTGTTGTTAAATCACGTTTGCACATTTCTGATGATACCATTCCAAACAGCGCGAGCAAGCCAAACCTCTTGACTAATCGTGTCGTTACCTGACCCATTGAGTTGGTTGGCGTCCTATACTTTTCCAGCTTTGAAAGCGGTGCACCTCGGTCAGGCGGGCGGGGTGTTTGCAAGGTCAAATGAGCGGTCGGCGTGGTCGCGCGCGTCCTTGTGATGGGTTATGCAGGCGCACTGGCTGACAGAGTCTCAAGGAATGGTGAGTGACTGGAACCTGCTAATCAAATCTGAACACAGCGCTGAACACAGATTGAGTTATCATCAACTCTTTTACAGCTGCTTTGAGAAACACCGGATCTGAACAAGAGTAGGCCTCTCGGCGCGCCTCGAGAATTCTCTATCGAATGGCGTCACACAAAAAGGCAATCGTCTCAATTTCAGTGAGTTATCCGCTTGTGCTTAATCACGGATGCCAGTGAAAACGGTTAGTGAGGGTACAGACTCTAATCATAGAATATATTTCCACGTATGCTGGATCACTATGTAGGGCTGGTAAATCCGGTGCGAATGAGCGTACAGTGACAAAACTGCGAGAAGAAGGAGAGAGGATAGAGAGGAATAATCCAAATGAACCAGGCTCACGCCACGTCACGCTTGTGTGTCTGAAGCATGAGCTTGGGTGACAGCATTACTGCGAGCGGATGCTTCAGCACGTAAAGAATTACGGTCGTGTTATTCATTTAGCCCATAAGTAAACCACTTCTTTGTCAGCAAACTACTTGTGTAGGATGGTGGCCGAGTGGTATGCACGCCTGGCGTGCAATCATAAAGTCACTGGTCTGACTCCGAGTAGGAGTGGGCGTCCTCACGGTATACACAGCCCGCGCATGACTGGTGGTGATGGCACGGCAACGGAGCGCCATTACTGGTTTATAGTTGACATTCTTATTATTTATTTAGATTGCTTGTTTATAATTGGAAATGTTGTTACTACACCATCGTGTGCGGTTTATAGTAAACTATACGCTCTGCTCGAACTATGCAGTACTCATGACACTTGCTCGAAAGTAGTGCGTAATGTCGTGTGACAAAGCCCTTGCCGTTTCTGCTCAATGAGAAAACCATGCGAGTGGTTAAGAACTCA
>OX104063.1:139337861-139356503 GCA_944474145.2 Dicrocoelium dendriticum
TATAAGCCGCTACGCTTCCGTGGTGCATACTCGCTTCTATCATGGTAATCTTATCGTCCATCCTCTACTCGGCTTCTGCGGTTAACCGGTCGCACTTCCGAACTAGGATAAACAATCACTTAACGTGTGGGATAGTGGAGCACGCAGTACAGAACCAAAGTGCATCTTGGGAGCTATTTCGCTCTCCTACCTGTTGTTGGGTCACGGTTGCACATTTCGGATGATACCATTCCAAACAGTGCGAGCAAGCCAAACCTCTTGACTAATCGTGTCGTTACCTGACCCATTGAGTTGGTTGGCGTTCTGTACTTTTCCAGCTTTGAGAGCGGCGCACCTCGGTCAGGCTGGCGGGGTGGTTGCGAGGTCAAATGAGCGGTCGGCTTGGTGGCGCGGTCCTTGTGACGGGTTATGCAGGCGCACTGGCTGACAAGGTCCCAAGGAATGGTGAGTGACTGGAACCTGCTAATTAGATCTGAACACAGCGCTGAACACAGATTGAGAGATCACCAACTCTTTTACAGCTGCGTTGAGAAACACCGGATCTGAACAAGAGGAGGCCTCTTGGCCTACCTCGAGAATTCTCTATCGAATGGTTTCACACAGAAAGGCAATCGTCTCAATTTTATTGAGTTATCCGCTTGTGGTTAATCACGGATGCCAGTGAAAAAGCTTAGTGAGGTTACAGACTCAAATCATAGCATATTTTTCACGTATGCTGGATTGTTATGTAGGGCTGGTAAATCCGGTTCGAATGAGCGTAAAGTGACAAAGCTATGCGTAGAAGGAGAGAGGATAGGGAGGAGTAATCCAAATGAACCAGGAGCACGCACGTCACGCGTGTGTGTCTGAAGCATGAGCATGGGTGACAGCATCACTGCCAGCAGATGCTTCAACATGTTGTAAAGAATTACGGTCGTGCTACTCATCTAGCCCATATGTAAACCACGTCTTTGTCAGCAAGCTACTAGAGTCGGCCGGTGGCCGAGTGTCTGCACGCCTGGCGTGCAACCATAAGTTCACTGGTTTGACTCCGAGTAGGAGTAGGCGTCTTCACGGTATACACAGTCCACGCGTGCCTGGTAGTGATGGCACCGCAGCGAAGCTCCATTACGGTTTATAGTTGACATTTTTATTATTTATTTAAATTACTTGTTTATAATTGGAAGTGTTATTACTTCATCCTCGTGTGCGGTTATAGTACACTATACACTCTGCTTGAAGTGTGCAGTGCTCATGACACTTTCTCGTAAGTAGTGCGCAATGTCGTGTGACAAAGCCCTTGCCGTTTCTTCCCAATAAAAGAACATGAGAGTGGTTAAGAACTCGTAGCATATAGGAATAATTTTGTGTCATTAGCAAAGATCAGGAATCACTTATCCTAGATGTTTACATTTGGAGAGCCGGCGGATAATAGCGTTGGATACGGGTAGATCAGCGAAGTACACGGAAATAGGCCAACAAGAACGCAGTGCATAGAGGACGCTGACCAGTTGCTGAAGGAGTCATAGCAGTACAAGCGACTAGGCGATGCTAAAGTGGCGACCGATGAAGGGACGCACAGCCTATGAGGGTACCAAAAATGTAAAGGTGCACGAGCGCGAGGGAAAATCTTCCAAGTTATGTGACGGAACACATCATGCTCACTACCGACGGATCAGCCAAACAGCGTAAAATATAATTGTTCCCTTTCATGCTTTCACAGATTTGCAGTCGAGTACGTAAACGGAGCGTCCCGGACCCGGGCTGAGTTTCGCCCAAGACAAGGTTGTATTAATCCCATATCCATGCTTTGCCAGAATCAGGAGTACCTTCCGGCTTCGGTTGTGATCGACGGAAACTTTGCCATCACACAGTCTATGTATGAAGTGTTAAAGTGTGGACGATAAAATTGCCCACATGGAAGCGTTCATCATCCCGAGGTGCTCCCTGTTAAGTGCCAAAAAGCCAGGGCAATTCTAACACACACAAGCGTGGGCTTACAAGTGAGTTAAGTACTGTCCTTCGTTACACAGCCTAGTCAACAGTAATCGTGAACGATGTGGTCAGTCTGACCGTGGTCAGCACAGATCTGTGACAGTCGATCTCCTGAATCTCATGGACTTAAGGTAATCACATTATCTTATAATCTGACGGAGCGGGTTTGAGCCTTCGTAGGGACCGTGCGCTCCTCGCGGTCTCCTTAGCCCACATGCGACCAGTAGTGGTTGCGCGGCAACGAAGCGTCGCTGAGCTGTGCTAGCATACTGCTGATTCCTTTCAGTTTCTTTCCTAATCCATCAGGCGAATACCACGGCAGTCCAGACTACTGACACCTAGTTCCTAAGCTTCAAGTCTACCAACCGGTGCGCTCAAGTCACCCGTGAGAACCACGATCTCCTTGAGGTGATTCTTATGACTTAGGTCGGAGAATTGACGGTGGAACTCATTTGCAGTTGAGTCCGGGCTGCAACCTGTGGGAACATTCACTGTAGCGCCAAACCAACGGTGTTTGCTTGTCTCGTGGCTGCACAATCTTATGGAGACTTCTAGCCGAATTGCACAGGGTTGGTTATTAAATGTAATCCAAAAAAGCAGCGCCGCTTCTGCGCGCGCATTAAACATAAGTCGTACATCGGCCTGGTCCGCGGATCCTTCACTTATGTCTCCCGAGACGTTTGGCGGGAAGGTGTCATTCAAACGATCCGAATATAACGTTTCTTCACATCCTAGTTAGTTGTGCGCACATAGAGCTTTACAGTTACCCAGCGACGGGAAGGAGATTAACTTATGTAACCAGAACCAGTGCCTTTGTTCTTAAAGACGTTACCTGCGTGGCATTGAGGCGCTTAACGTATATCGGGAACTGTTGAAAGCCGATAACATGATTTTTGAGTGGCAACTAACTACCAATGGCGCCGGAATAGTACGAGTATAGCAGTGAAGGAACAAGAAACGTTTCCTGGAACATCCGACGCGGTGCTGAATGCGAAAACAGTCCACAGCCAGGTGGCCCAGACGCCTTCTTAGTGTTCGATGGTAGTCCACACAGGCGTGAGTAGTAATTGAGGTTGTTCGTTCACCCTCCGTTAGGTACTTCCTTCCGGTTGAACAGTGGGTGGTCACTGGCCCTATACTCGGAAACATTGGCTTTGTCATGTAGTTGTACGATCTCTTTTGGTATTTATTGCATAACCAGATGGTCAGACTCGAATTTCCCGCGCTCTGCGTTGTTGCGCTGATTGTCCGTGACTGCCTAGTAAACTCACCTGCGGAACAAACGTGACCCATTCACACTTGCCCTCAGTAGGAAGGCATTCCTCAATATGCAGCCTGCGTGAGCACGCGACAGCGCACAACGAGCCCAAAGGCCGCTTCCAGTGTGGACATTCCATTCCAAGCCTCCTTGCGTATATTACATCATAGTATCACCGCAGCCTTAGTATAAAGCTGTGATATCACTTCATCTTTGGATTGTATAGTTTATGACCTGCCAACCTACAAAACTAGTTGAGCATTCGCTTCATTGTCCCTACTAAACCAGTACTCGGTGTAACGGCTGCTTCGAAGCGCATTGCGTGCTAGCTGTGGAACAAGCACGAAGACAACCCATATATCGGCTGCATCGCAATCTTATTAGCCATGTTGCTATGTCGCTCATTGCGACTGTATGACGCCAGGCAGCTTTCTGCATTGCGGTCCTCTTACCACGAAGGTGTCTAGGTCCACCGGTGCACATGCGATGCATCGGTTTGACCAATTTACCTGTGATACCCGCGCTTCAATGCCTCAATCTTATTGTGCCTGTTGCCCCGTGCACGCCATGCGTCCACAGCACGCGATAAATCGTACGGATAAGCGCCTGCGTTTAGCTTAGGGACATCGACGTTCGGCCGTGTCAGAAGGCGCGTAGCCAGTGGCCCTATTCGACAACAGGCTCTGTTATAGTGGCGCTGTGTATCGCGCCCAATTTCCTTATCATATACTGACCTCGTTTAATCTTAGCCTGCCGTTGGTGACGTCAAACATTTACAAGTTACTACCTGCATCCCCCGTCAAGTAGTCTGTCAACACCTATGCGACAAAGCTGTGTACGAGCGACTCTGGGCTGTAGTGAATCCTCTACATCCCCGTGCCCTATACATGTGTACAGATTGCAAAGTCTATGCATTCGATGTGCTATTGGCTAGCGGCGCTTGGCTAAGGAAGCAGCCACACGGCGGTGCGCGTATGTCACAGTCATTTTGCTTAACTTGGTTCATTGAAATGACCAACCTGTTAGCAAAACAGACGAAGTTGTTTTTTTGGTTGGCTCAATTCGTTACCTGTATGGCGTAAGATGACTCGGAAATGGTATGGTTAGGTTATGTGTCTTGATGCCACGTGTTTGTCAGAGGGGATGCGAGCTAAACTTCATTCCCAAATGTCCCGTGCCGCGACGTCTGCGTGGTAATGGACACGGTCAAAATGCTGTTTTGATGTAGTGTGAATATCACGTGCCGTATATCCCTTGGCTTGTGGTTATGCTTTCCAAGCCGGTTAGGTGGAAATTGCAGTTCCACAAACATGAATGTTTTGTGAGTGGCGAAGGTACCTTAGATTGCCCTTCTCCTACTAAAAGTGATCGCGTATGTTGGGGGGGCTACAAAGGGTTGCGTTTTATGGCTGTTTTATTTGGGCGATATCTCGGTCAGGCCAAGGCACACTTCGTGTGAATTGGGTGACACGTGTTGTTTCCGTGGTAGAATCATCGGCTTGGGGTGTTAATGTCGGAGACTTCGGTATCCTTCTGTTCTTCTAGCTTTGGTTGTTATCCTGTTTCTTATGATTTCGAGATATTCAAATTTTTGTATATTATTACCCTAAGCTTCTGCTTTCGTAACAAGTCCTGCTTTTAGTACGCTAATTGTTGATATTGAATAATATCGGTATGCTCCTAATTCTGAGTGTTATCCTAACGATTTTTATTTTGTTGCGTTTTGATTGCCTAGGGAATAGTGACAAAGTCTTTCGTATGAACAATGCGGACTTGCTGTTCGAAGGTTTTGGTAACCAAAGAAATCTAAAGGCATTTAATGCATAGTGTTTTTCTAGGATCATGGAGCTAGATGCAGTAAGGTGCGTGTACACGTAGTTCCGTTGGATATGAATTGCATGCTGCGGCCCGATTTGAAGGTCTTGTTAATAACTAACTAATCGCGCATCGGAATTTACTTTGTTTAACCAATGTTTTCGTTGTGAAGTCAATCTACCTAAGATTCATTAGTCCAACTTCGTAAATAACTGGGAAGCATATTGAGTTCTCATGCCTATCAAAGGAGAGAATATACCAGATATTGTTTTACCTTAGGAACGTCCCAGATCAATACTGGCATATTGAACGGTGTCTTTGGACTTGTTCACAAAACAGCTGCAGAATTATAAGTAAACCAACGCATGTGCACTAACTGTTCGTCATCTATTTCCTGCGAAATTTTCACTAGAATCTCTCATCGCTGTAGATGTCTCTAAGTTTAAAAAAAATTTTTCCATCATATGGCCATCTAAGTTTTGAGTTGTCTATAACAACTACAATTTGGGTTTAATCGTGCTCTCTTGACTAGAATAGGATAGCTAAATTGTCAACTCCAAGTACGCTGCAAACAAGAGAGATTGGTACATTTTGTGGGTTATAACTCAAACCTTCGGAAAATCGAGCGGTACCGGTGTATCATTGAGGCTTAAAGGTTTAGTGGTAGAACTAGCTATTTAATTTCTGACCCGACTCAGTCAGCAAGGGTAAGGAGATCAGTGCAGCGCGAATATAATTCAGGGAATGTCAACACTTTTAGGAGAAATGAGAGGCAACAAATTAACCAAAATTATCATATCGTTACTCCTGGGAGTGAATGTTTAAACCCTGGGATGCTATATCAGGATATTTTAAGCATCATGTAGTGCTGAAAATTTCAGCCTCGATAATTGCCTCCGAACAAATCGTAGCTGTTGACGTCAGGATATCCTTAAGAAAAATCTAGGAATAACACTCTACGACCATGCAATCTCCCTGGCCCGTATAAAACCTTTGCAACTTTAGTCAATTAAGGTGGTGAAGCTGTTCACTTCTTACTACTGCGCATCTTTTTCTTGTCCTGCAAGTCCGGTCAATATCCTGAACGTTAGAAGAGGGTCTACTGTTACACCATGACATAATTCTGGGTCAGAAATGGACATCAAAACTACTTTGAATATTGCCGTAAGAAGACGAACACTGGCAGATGTCAACATTTCGTATTGTCTCTTCAGTGCCAACACAATAACATGAAAATATATAAGGCGACAGGTAGGGTGAGACCGGAACAAGTTAGAACAGGGTAGAGGGGCAGGCGTGACACCCCTACTCCCAGCGCAGCCGTAGGCTTACGAACAGCTGTTTCTGCACACAGAGTGCGGGTTTGATACGGCTGATCGCGACTGCCTCTGCAAAACATAGGAAACGACAGTTTAGATGATGAGATAAACTCAATTAAGGATACGCTGTTGAAAAATGGCCATCCAAGTAGATTCATTGACAAATGTAGTCAGGCGAGGGTGCCGGGACAGAAGGTTTCGCCGGTGTCTAAAAAGAAGATCTACATCGAGCTACCATTTAAGGGAGATTTTGCCAATATGAGGACAATGAAGCGCATAACTTCCGCAGTCCAGAGGACTTATTATGCTGCCGAAACTGTCCTTATCAACCGGACTAATCGAATACCTGTTACCCCAATGACGGAAAGACAACCTATTGGCGCCAACTCACATTGTATTTACCAATTTACTTGTAGTTGTGGTATACACTACATAGGCCGTACCAATCGATCGTTGAATTCCAGAATAAGGGAACATGTACCTAAATGGTTGCAGCGTCAAATCACCCAGTCCTCGGTTGCTCATACCATCTGTTCACGTAAACCACCTGCTTCATCCATAGGGAGGCATTTACTTGCCACCTGCCACCAGTTTGATCCGGCCACAATGTTTACAATCGCATTAAGACATGCTAACGCTCGTTTCCTACGTTTTGCAGAGGCAGTCGCGATCAGCCGTATCAAACCCGCACTCTGTGTGCAGAAACGGATGTTCGTAAGCCTACGGCTGCCCTGGGCGTAGGGAAGGCACGCCTGCCCCTCTATCCTGTGCTAACTTGTTCCGGTCTCACCCTACCTGTCGTCTTACATATTTTCATGTTATTGTGTTGGCACTGAAGAGACAATACGAAATGTTGACATCTGTCAGTATTCGTCTTCTTACGGCATTAATCAAAACTACTGCCCATTAACCGCGACGATATTTCCAAGAATATCAGAGTATTCGTAAGGAGCATTTAGTCGCCTTCGCACTACTGCGCTCCATCCGCATCTACCTGAACAACTGCAGGCTGCTTGTATATATTTAACATCACCACGTCCAGTATCATTATTAGAATTGTAGGGTGGCATTTTAAGCACCATGCATTTACAATTTTACATTAATTTTTAGTCTCTCCTACCGAAGTTATTAGCCGCTTTCTGTTTTCGGCTTATTTGAAGATATGCACACTTTTCCAGCATTGTAGTATTCCACCGCCATAGACGATAAACAAGGTGAGGTAGAAACTGTAAACAGGTGTGCTACAATGTGATGAATAACTTTTCGATATCTACTTATAGTACCTTGATATTTAAATGCCAGTTAGAAGCAGGATTATTCGGGCTGTCCCCTCTATCTTTTTTGTTTGTGACTTAGGTTTATTATATCCTAGTTTGCTGGAGTTCAGTGAACATACCAATGGTATTGTACCAAAAGCTAAAAACCTGTTAGGCTCATAAATATTTGAAGGAAGCCGGATTGATCGCACTCAAATTTGCTATAAGGTCTCTGCTTGAATGCTGCTGTGTTTCAAATGGTAAGCTGTAAAAATGGGATTTGAAAGTAAATTTAAACGTTCAGCACACTATTACAAATCATATCCTTGTCTATGCAACCATACTATCATCTAGAGATAGTTGCAGCGAGCTGAATCCTTGTCCTTTTTGGTTGGGAAGACTGCATTTAAATCTACGCTTTTACCATACACCTCTCTGGTGAATAACTCACAGTGGAACGTAACCATTTCGATTGCGAATAGAAACCAAAGATGTTATACGAGACACTAAATGTATAGTCAAATTACCCAGATGCAGAGCTAGTTTGAAAACATGTTTACTTAAAAGAAATGGCATCAGTTCGGATAAAGTATCTGTGAAGGTCCGATGCACAGTATTTTTGTATATTCGAAAAAGTGTTAAGACTTATCTGGAACAATGAACAATGATTAATCACGGGTAAAATACCAAGTGCTTGACAAGTCCCGTAAGACGGCTGAAGTACACATTAAAATTTGAAGGATCATCGGATAAGTGCATCGTCATTCCAAGCGTCCACCGAGTTAAATGCACTACTGCATAACGATAGTTTTAAGTGAGAATGGGATGTGTACACGCAAAATATTATAGAGAGCTGTTAAAGTTCAGTAGGTGTGTGAGAAATAAAAAAGGAAACGACAATGCTCACACGTTTGTTTCTTCATTTGACAGATGTAATAGGTTAATCCAGTTTAGCTGCATCCAGGCTAATTACATGGACATTACTACACGGATGCTCACCGCCACGTTGCGGAGGGCCATTAAGCACATGGTTAGGTTTGCGTTGTTTCGTCCTCCAAGTGGAACGGACTAGATCAGCTAATGCAAGTTTGAAAGCGTTTCATCAAGGCGTTTTTTGAGAAGCGTTAAGGTGGGGGCAAGGATAACATGAGCCGGAAGGGCATTCCAGGCACGGGACACACGGAGGGAGAAAACGTTTCGTCGACAATCAAGTCGACTGTAGTGCGTAGCCAGTTTGAGCTGATGACCTCTCAGGTTGGTATTTCGGCTCAGTTGCAACAGATTGCGACATGGATGAGTTGGGTTCGCCAATATTAAATAAACCAGGATTAGGTCTCCTCGCTGACGTCGATATTCACCACTGTACAATCTCAGGGACTGCAGTCTGTGTTGATAGGAGTGATGAAAGAATCGTCTAACGAGTTTGGTTGCGCTAGTTTGCGGAGCTTCAACTGCATGGACGTCGCGCCTGCGCCAGGAACGCCAGGCCTTGATCGCATATTCCACGTGAGGCCTCACGTACGTGTTCAGCATTTGCGGAAAGATTGATGACTCAGAATTGCTGAAAGCCCTCCGTAAGAGTCCAAGATGTTGACTGGCTCTCTTCGATGCCTTTTCAGCCTGTCTCGAGCAACTAAGGTCGTCCTGCACGATCACCCCGAGGTCGTTTTCTCGGGAAGCACGTTGTAACTGCTAGTCCCCAAATGGATATTCATAGATAAGCTGATGGCGTATGCTTATCACTTTGCACTTCGCCACGTTGAACTGGAGCCGGTTGTCGGATTACCACGCATAAGCCCTGTCGAGAACGCTTTGCAATGCCATGTGATCATCCGATTTCCTAAGATCATGCCAAATTTTGATATCATTTGCAAATAGTACGAAAGTCGACTGCACTACACTGCCAAGATATTTAATGAATGTGAGGAATAAACGTGGCCCCAGTACCGATCCTCGAGGCACGCAACACTGGAGGTCAATTGGGTCGGAAATGGAGCTTCGGACTCTCACATTCAGCTGAGGTTAAATGAGGAAGTTGCCGATCCAACCGAGTATAAGGTCACCGATTCCATAGTTTCGAAGTTTGTGCAGGAGAATGCGGTGGTCCAAACGATCGAACCTTTTCGAGAAGTCCAGCTAAACAAGGTCGACTCCCACTCTACCATCGGCTGACTTTGTCTAGCTTTCTCGGGCTAGCAGCAGGTTTGTAGTGCATGACCGATTCCGGCGGAATCCGTCCTGCTGTGACACGAGGATGTTGTTGCTCACAAGATATCCCATGAGCGTCGCTGCGCTAATACCTTCCATTACTTTGGGGCTAACACTAAGGAAGAGTGATTGGACCGTAGTTCGAGGGCTCTAAAAGATTACCGTTTTTGTGCCTAGGAGTGACTAGTTCATGTTTCCACTTTGTCGGAACCTGCATTTCGTCGAGACATCGTTGAAAAAACCGAGCTAATAGTTCGGCTGGGTTCATGGCTGCCGTCTTCAATGTCTTCGGTTTGATGTCATCCACGTCAGGTGAGCTGTGTTCGCGCAATGACATCAGCGTTTTCATCACATTTGCTACGGTGAACGATAAGTGGTTTAAACCTGGTGGCGATGGAAGCTATGTCAAACGCGGGTGAATTGATGGTTCACTCCGGAAAGTATAGATGAAGTGTTGGCAAAGCAGGTTGGGTACATCTGGTGCGGTTTGCGCCAGACCATCTGTTGCACGTAAAACCGGGATGCCGCGCTGCACTCTGCGGAGCTTGCTGACGTGTCTATACAGCGTTGGGATTTGTACTGAATTTCGCCGCGAAGTTCTGTTGGGGCTGGAGTTTGTCCTCGTGGATCAACTTGACGCAGTGGTTTCGTTGAGTTGTGTAAGCATCCCAGGTCAGGTTAATTGGACAGACTTTGTAAGTGCGCCAGGGTGAATCCCTTAAGGCCATGCATTTTTTGGTACGGCTCCTCAAGAATAAATTCACTTGCTTCAGGTGAAGGACTTTGCTTTCTGTCGTATTTGCCACTAGCTCAGTGAATTGGGTGACAATCAAATTCAGGCCACATTGGGCCGCTTCTCGGCCAGGAAGGACCACTCGGTTTCTTGAAGGAATTTAAACAGTTTATGGTAATGTGTAACGACATAGGTTTCCAGGTTGTTCTCACGGATATACTCCGAGTAACAGATGTAACGAAAGAGCAACATCGCGTGATCGCTAGGACCAAGTGGTGCATCTATGGTCACGGTGTCCACCATTAGTTCTTCGTTGGTGAGCACAAAGTGCAAAACAGAGGGTGCGTCACCCGTTCGGAATCGTGTGGGAGAGGTGACATGATTGCAAAGAGGTACATCGGCAATCACCTCTTGCAAATCCGGCTTGACCTGTTAGAGATGCGATGCTGAAACTTCCATTGCGTGCAGGCTGAAGTCCCCCATCAGAAGGACGTGACTGTGTTGTCGTGCCAGGACTCTTTTCATCGCAGAAGCTAGGCACTGATCCGTTTTCATGGTGCACATTGGAGAGCGATAAACTAATCCTAGTAAACACACATTACCATGTCTTAGGTGCGTACGACCCAAAAGTGCGTCCACTACTTGCATTTCTGGATCCTCAATGACATCACATGCAGGTCGGATCGATAATACAGGAGCACTCCCCCTCCTCTGCTAGTTCGATCGTTTCGTATGGAAGTCATGCCGGGTAGTGCAATCTGAACATCCATGATCTCCGTGTTCAGCCGTGTTTCGGTAATCATAACTAGGTCCCAAGGCGTGGAGACCTGAGGAATACGAAGTTCGGTTGGCTTGTTGAGAGGACCTTGTGCATTGGTTATACAAGCAGGTGAGAGCATCGGTGGACAGAAGCGTGTTTGTGAATGCTGGTTTCCGGTGAGGGTCTATGCCGACCCTTGCGGGTCGACTGCCGTTCGTACTTATGTATGACCGATGACGCAGGCCCTCGGGCCAGTTCAGGTTGTTGTCTAGAGCTCTCGGCGCAAACAAGATGGTAACCATCCTGTCCTCCTTCAGCTGCCGTTGTGTTTTGACATTGTTACCGGTCTGAGTTACACGGTGATGGAACTGTATCGGTAAGTTGCTTGCTCAGCGTTACATTCTCTATCTGTGACCCGGTACCTATTGTCATTATACGTATTTCGAAGGGCAGCATTTTACGCTTTTTGTGCCACATTTTGAGCACATGTTTTGTCATCAGTTCGGAGTACAATGATACTTTCATCACTCAGCGACCACACCCTTTGTAGTTAAGTGATAGCGTTAACCTTGATCTAGAAATAGCGATAACATTTTCGAGTGAGAATACTTCACGAATAAAACGCCATTCCTCCAGGTCATGCGCTTTGACCTCTAGCTCGCTTAGTGACTGGAGCTAGGGGACATCATAAACAAAGATAGATTTTGCGTCTAGTTGTTTACGGAAGTCATTCGGATGTTGTTTGTGTTTCTGGCGATTGCTCCAAAGAACATCTGGAAATATTCGAACAGTGCATGTGGTGATACTGGGCGAGTGGCTGACAAGGGAAGTGCCTCTGCATCATTACCTGACTGAAGTATTACCTGGAGTAACCGCTGTTCACCGTAGTGTGCGGAGTTTGGGTGACGGATGAGGCGCATCATACTGACTGGTTTAGCTTGAACCCCTAGTAGTTGACACAGAGAGTCCCACTGTTATTTTTCGTCTTGTATATTATTCTTTATGGCGTTCGCCCCGGATTCAGTCATATTAGAGCATATAACAGTTAGAGAATTATGGTAGCGTCTCATGTTCCCCTTTTTGGAGGGACCATTGGCTGCTTTTTCGGTTGGACAAGTGATGGGGTCTTGAGTCCCGTGGTGGTATTGGCAGTAGTAACTCGTTTGGCAGCGGGCGGGGTTGCGATGGAAGGTGCCTTCGTCATATGGGTAGCAACAACGGACGTGTAGTTTGTCGGCCCTCTAACAGTGTCTAGTGCGTCGATGAATTTTGGTGAGGAATGTGTGGCGAAAGCATCTATGTGGAGGCATTAGTGTCGCAGTGGCTAACACTGGAAAGTTAATCTTATACCGTGCTGAATTGGAGCTTGATGTTGAGCACCGAGTTCGAGGCACTGATTTGTCTGGTTCATGTGGGACACTTTTTAAAAGTGCTGCTAGCTCTACAATCTTTGTCAGCCTATCGTACTTCTGCGTCAACACAGTTGTACATCAGCTTAGTGGAAGAGACGTACACTCAGTGCAGAACCAGAGAGAATCAATCGTACTATTAAGCCTTTTGTCTGCATGAGACTAAGGCGAGCACGTCGAGAATGAAAGTATTTTCGGCAGTTTCTGCATTCTATTCCAAATCGTACAAGTTTTACACAGCTGTCTACGCCACAACTAACGTTTATTTCGGAAGCTTTGTGCTTAGCTTTCCGTGGGCAACCAGTACTTGCCATTGTGACTGTCAGATCTGCGGAAGACGTTCGCTGCAACGTCTGCACTTGTATGCTGAATCCAAACGCCGTCGGTCAAGCTGGTGATCTGGTAGACACCTGTTCGATTGCTGTAGAACAAATCCAAGATGGTGGACACAGACGGCATTTGTGCAAATCAGTGAGATCTCCTACCGTAGTCGGAGCATATCCACCAAATTCGCACAGATGGAAAATGCACCAAAGGCAAAGTTATGGTGCAAAAGTCACACAGAGCAAACATGTATAACACAGTATTTCCAAAGCAACAATAGTATATAATACGGTGAAGCAAAAATCCGCGGCGCCCGTGGGTACAGCCAACTCGAACTGTGAAGTGAAGGAGAACAAAACTTAAAAATTTTAGATGACGATTAAAAGCTGTTTGCAGTAGGAATCAGCCAAGTTTTCTACCGGAGTACATTATTTACAGGCGCGTTCCAACAGATGTTAATACCGGAAACCATGCAAAACTGAGAGTCTCTTTGAAAATAAATATCTGAATAAGCTGTAGTCAATACTAATTCCAATTCATATTTACATAGCACTTTATATCTCACTTCCGTTGCTATCCCACTGGTTGGCTGCGCACCTCATACTACAGGAGAAAACTCTGATAAATATTTAGTGTGGACTTGACAGCAGAGCCTGTAGTGTACCGGAAAACACGTTATTTCCGTATGTTGCCACATTGGATTTTACCGTTTTTTAACCTTAAAAACGTCCACTTGTTTTACTGACGGCACTTCCGTTGACATAAGTTGCTTTGGTGTGCACCATGCTGTACCGTTTCTCGGTCTGTTTAATTCGCTTCCTATTTTTGTAGCCCGCACAATACACGTTGGCTTCAGTCGCCCCCAACTGCAATACCACACCGTATTTGACACGCCCCTTACGTGTCATTGATTAGCGACTGGTATCTAAACCCCACTCAACAAGCCTCGATATCAATGCGTCTGGCATTTCTTTCACTTTCTCTACATCCATCTCTCAGTGTTCTTTTTCTGGCCTAATTCAACCTTGTTTTCTTAGATGCATCCATCTTTTTTAATTCTCGGTTCAGAATTTGCCTGGAGCTTGTATCACATATTTTACAGTTCTTTTCATTTTTCTGTCGAATTGTCTACCTTTTCCCATCTTAGGTTAGTTTACATGTAACAGTTCTAGTAACCCACACCACATTCAGTGCAAACTTGATGAAATAAGACTGGGAAGCTTGTGGATGTTAGAAACGATTTTTCAAAGCCTGTCTATAAGCATTTGTCATGCACCTCATTCATGCGAACAGGGGGAATCATGGATATAACACCTGCACAGGCCAGTGACTGAGATGTGTCCTGTCCTGGCACTCTCACAAAGACCGTTCAATCCGTCTCCTCTAACTACGACCAACTGTCGCCTGGAACCAGCTATCGAGGGGGCGGTGTTTAGCAGGTAAGCTTTTGTCAAGAATTGCACCAAGCGCAATCAGACCTGAGACATCAAACAGCAAACACTGTCAAAAGCTAACAAAACAAACCCACAAGAACATTTATAGACCAACAATGGCGATGCTGTAGCACACACGTCTCAACTGCCGTAATAACTACCCAGTTTGGTGAATGGAGCCGAAAGCAGTTTGCTTAACATGCTAGGGCGCCCACTCATTTAATTTACTCATAGTCTCTTTGGTCTTGGTGCCACGTTGCTGTGGCACAGACGACCGCTTGTGCAAGAGCACTAAGCGCTTCCGCTGCTGGCCAGCGGAAGCCCGACAAACTCACGCGGAGAGTTCATGAACTCAGTCCGTCATCATGACACAGGTTGCTGCGCGACGGGGTGAGTGAGTGCGACTACAGCTCGCCAGTGCGGACTGCTATCAGTTTGGAACCTTTCCAGACAAGTAGCGTGGGGTAGCTCAGAAAGGTACAGCCGGAGAGGACAGCAGGTGACCTGTAAAATTAACCGTGTACTGTTCCTAATACAGTTCGGTCTAGCAGGTCTCGGTGTTTGGTTTCTTTCCCGGCTGGGTTGGCAGCGCAGAGAGCAGGGACGAGGGCAACGTTACAGCATGCATCCTCGTCCGCACATCACTGTGCAGGCATTCAGTTAGACTTACAAACTTGCCCTAGCAACCCGACATACCCAACACCAACCACAGTGTCCGATGCGATGGTGTAGTTGACGTACAGCGAGTACAACGGCTGGTTTCGCTCAGGCACATCTGCAGTTTACAAGTCCCGAAACCCATATCTCTTGCATTATGGCAGAGCGGAATTCACTCTGCAATTCAACCACATTTTTTCAAGCACGTTAGTGACAAATACGTTTAGAGGGATACGTGTAATCACTTTACCGATATAGCTTAGTATGTTGATGCCACTTTATTGGCTCATTACTTTCGTACTTTACTCTTGTTTAGGTGTAGGATAAAGGTATCTTTCCGTTGAGCAGGAACCTGCTCTTCAATCGTAAGGGTTTCCATCAAGTTATGTGACGGATTTAACATTACAGGCCCGCCGCTCCTCAACAGTACCAACTATATTCCATTAACGCCACTACAGTTACTGTTTTAGTAAGGCAAGTGCCATCTGGATTTCACGTGATACGGTGGGGTTAGCAATATCCTCCTTCATACTTTGGTGTTGGGACGATAAGCTAGATCAATTGAAATAGAGGCTGGAGATAAGAGTATGGAGTGTTATTATTATTATATATACACTTCTCTCCGTCCTGCTCTGGTCGACTAGGATTCTTTTGGTAGCTCGGGATGTGCTTCGTCACGGATGCTTCATTCTGAAGGCTCCAATACGGGTTTACTCGTCTTATCTATTGCGCTTTCGACAAACAACTTTTTCCTTCTTCTTGACTCAGGCTCGGTACCGGAGGCCGCTCGCGAGCCGTTCTTAGCCGATTCCGTTAAACCCGCGTTGTTCTGTCCGGTCTCAGTGGTTGTACCTGCTTCAGCTTCCACTCGTTTCTGTTGCCCTGGTCTTCCTATCCTCTGGCTAATCAATGCCTTCTGTCTCCCTACATTTTAGCTAACGTACAGTCAAGACGTCCACAGCAGGACGTCCACGGCAGAGGGACTCGGCTCCTCAAGCAAAACATGCAATGAAATATACTACGAAAAGCAGGGGAAATGCACCATCGGTCAGTCGATTAAAGCAGCTCTCCTGATTGTTAGCCAGACGATGGGTGTAACCTTATTTCCGTCCAATGATGGCTAGAAGCAAGAGCCCAGGAGCTAAGGTTAGGGCACGTGCAAAGCAGCGCGTCACTAATGCGTCAGCATCTCTCCCCCACAAGCCCTAGGGGATCGTTGACTCCCTAGTCTCAGGGTATACTTTTGCCACACATTTGGTATTTATTTTGGCCAAGTGGTTGAGCCCCTTAAATTTTTCTATCATGTTTGGTTGCCTTCACCGTGGACACATTCACCGGAACACTTTCACAATGGAGGTCGAAACGATGAAGTGATTTTGTCTCGTTCGATTGTGATTATATCGAGTAAGAGAGAGCTAGCAAATGCCACTGGTTATCATCATCGACAGATGATAGGAACATGCACTTGAAGTTATTTGCTGTTCTATACACTTTATCGATTACAACTTTACCAACTGATACCGACGCACACAATGGATTACAGCTACCTTTGTCAGTTGATTGAATTTTTCTGAGCCATTTTTTGTCAATCATGTGTAGTGTAATCAGATTTCATTAATAGGGCTGCATCACATTTTATTCGGAAATATGCGATATTGAATCAAACCTATCGCTCAGGAAGATAACCATCGAAATCCGATCACCTACGACGAACCGGTCGCTCTATCTTACGAACTGAGATATGCAAAAAATGAAAAAACCGGGATCCAGTTCATGTTATTAAATCTTTCAAGCACATTCTAACTGACAGCATGCCCTACTTATCGCTATCCAATGTTGAAACTTACTCTTTGCTTTTCAAAAGCAACAGTAATTAAGAGCAAAACTGCGAATCGCAGTTTAAGTAGAAAACACTTCTAGTTGGAAATAGGCTCAAGAAAAGATTTTGTTTAAGCAGGCGAAACTTGCGTACTGACTGTAAGCTTAGCTGAACTAGTTTATCGGGATTATATGGGTAGGTTTCACTGAGTCCTTCCGCATTACTTTATCCATACTGATACAAGTAACTTCGGTCATTGTTCTTCTGAGTTCCACCAAAATAACAAAGAAGTCTGAACATGTATGACATGCAAGGGTCGTGTGATGACTTTTCGGTACGGATTTTCGGTGCCGCCAACACTTAGTAACTAAAGACTGAACGCGAAACATTGCATTCATTGGAATAAAGGTAAAGTGTCGAAGTGTCTTTAATTACTGTTGCGTCCCGCATAAAATTTCAGTCAGACAGGGAACGAGACTGGGATTGGTTCAAAGACTACACATTTCCACAAGAATTCACGGTGCTGGGTGCTCCGCATGCAAATTCGCGTCGACTATGCAAACCCTTGCGGTAGCATGAATCCATTATGCATGCTGGCTATCGGATGTACGTTATGAATGGTGCCCATCAAATCTCCAAAACACACGGATTCCAGCGAACAAAGTCTTCACATTATTAGGCCTTCACTGCTTGAGACAACCGGCTCTCGAGTGTTCCAGGTTAAGTCTTACGTGTAAGTAATTTATAATGAATACCGGTAATTAATAGCAAAGTGTTGACCAACAAGAGCAGCAATTTGGAATTAACTAAACCGTTCAAGTATGTAATATTTCGAAGTAACTAGGGAAGTAATTAAGAGATCATTAAGTCAGAAGAATTTGAACGCAAATCTGTTTTGTATCTGCTCGTATTGTGACAACTTTTCACTTTTGACGCAAGACTAGTGGGAAGACAATCGTGATAAGAGAGAAAGGTTCTCTCAATACAAGCCTATAGACATATGGATTCTACCCAACTTCTATGGAATTCAGTTAAGGCTTTCGGCTCCTCCTCTTATTGCAAGCGGAAAAACATTGCATACTTATGACACTGGAAAGCAACGGGTACCCAAATGCATTCATCAGAAAGCATTCCCAGCTCCGGACGGAATTTGAGGCAAAATTTACTTTGAGGAGAAAGGACGTTTTCCTCTCAGTATCTTACAAAGAGCACATACAGTTTGAGCTCTTGAGTAAGAAATTGACTTCCGCGTTAAACCAAGCTTACCCGACCGCAAGAGTCTGCATCCTTACCGAAACCGTTCCACTCATCACTCACCGCTTAAAAGACAGAATTCCGGCCCACACGGAATCTTTCGATCTACATCAGCTTATTGGCACCGGTTGTTCAAGTTACCTCGGACACACGATTGGACATCTATCATAGCGGATAGCGGAAAAATGTCCTGCCTCTTTACAACGTGGTACCAACAGGAATGACCACAGTATCGTCCTAGAATTTCATGGAACTAGCCTAGTCAGCTACCCCAGACATAATGATTAATGGCATTGCGTTTAAATTGATATGAAATGCCACCATAACTGCGGTCGCAGCACACACGACGGATCGCCACATCGATAAAAAATAGCCAATATTTCAAGTGTAGCGAGAACGACACGGTAGGGGAGAACGCTGTTT
>OX104063.1:139356998-139431823 GCA_944474145.2 Dicrocoelium dendriticum
CTAAGCCCATAAACCTATTACGAATTACTCGTCTGAACTCGCCACAATCTGGAGAAACCAGACTTATCTGAGTAACACTATAATACTCCACCGACGTAGAAAATGTTTTTTTCGCCTCAAGCTCGCTAAGACAGGGCTCTTGTGGGATACGCATCTGTCCTGGTGTTTCTTTGAGAGCGCAACTTTCAAAAAGAATCACTGAAGAGGGGCAGTAAGCAAGACCGCCTGAACACAATCGTTATTCATGCCGTGCCTGAACATCCGTCGATTGTGGTTCAAGAGACCGGAAAGTATGACTTAGTACAGTTGTGGTTCGTTGGTGAACCACTTTCTTTGGATAATATTGTGGAACCGGCGCTCAACAGGATGCTCCTCTCACCCAATTATAAAGTATAGGGCCCTAGAAGCCTTAAACTTGGGCTTCAGTCAGAAAAATAACCAACGGATGTTT
Source organism: Dicrocoelium dendriticum (assembly GCA_944474145.2). Classification (NCBI taxonomy): domain Eukaryota; kingdom Metazoa; phylum Platyhelminthes; class Trematoda; order Plagiorchiida; family Dicrocoeliidae; genus Dicrocoelium; species Dicrocoelium dendriticum. The sequence goes on from OX104063.1 coordinate 139,357,450, forward strand.
TCGATCGATGGTGGAGCAATCGGAAATGTCTTCCTTCTGAATTATGGTTCAAAGTCACAGAAGCTTTGCAAAGTTCAAATAACAAAGCACCTGAAGCATCAAGCGTACCGACGACTATACAAAAGCTTAACTTGACTGTTGCTTTATTTGACTCAAACGTAGGTCTAAACAGAGACTGAGATGCACCTTGGCCGAAACAAGTTGCAAACATGGCATCGTTAGGCCATCAAAAAAAGAGTAACTGCCGACCTCCATCGGTCGAGTGGCTACAATGTACATTGTGTAGAAACTCCTGCCACAATCGGAGAACACTTCAAAAGCGATCTACAAGATCTCGTAACCATCGTTCATCTTTACAACCACATCGATTTGCTCACGCGGTTCAGAACAGCTAACAGGCCAGCTCCGCTTTATCTTGTGCTTACCAACGAGGAGGATATGATTGCTATGTTGGTTGTAGACTGCCCGTTGGGTCGCAGTGAGCACGCAGTCATCAGTCTCAACTTCGTCTTCTATGCGGAATAGCGGAATGAGAAGGATGAGACTGTGCGAACCATCACAAACTACGACCGATTAGCCCAGCTTGTCTGCGCTACAACGTGGTCGTTTCTTGCAGAAGAAGTCCGGGAAGTCGCCTGTCTTGAATTCCTCAACCCATTTGGCCAGCTGATTGCAGAGTCTTCAGAGATAAGAGTTTGCAATAAGTGTACCTCAGTTTCTTTCGACGGCAACGGAATTCAAAAAATGGATGACAGTACTCAACACACCTGGAAGTGTGCACAAAGTAGATCCAGCCCCAGAAACCTGGGATGACTACGTAGTCCAATGCAATCACTGCACTCAACAGCTAAGAGAAGACAAAGCCGCATATCAACAGAACATCGCAAAATTCTTCAGTGCTAACCACAATCTGCTCTACAAGCACTTCAATAGCCTACGAAAAACGAGGCAAAAATGTACTCTATTTAAGACGGCTGATGGCCCAACAAGTACGGCTGTGGAAGCAGCAAACACGCTGAGGATGCGATATACCCCACCTTTCAAAGGATCTTGACACTAAGCAATCTAGCAACAGTTGTCGTTTACTCGCCAGGACTAACCCACAGCACTTTTACCGCGGAGGCTCTATTGCAAAAGTTGACGTCTCTACGCAACCACAGGGAGGCATTTTCGACACCATTGGTTTAGAATCACTAGAAGCCTCAGCACGTTAACTGACAAGACCTTTAGCGCAGGTTTTTCATCGCTGTTTGAACTAGAATAATGTTCCCGCTATGTGGAAGCTGGGAATAATAACCTCCAGTCACAAAGGTGGTTGCACAACTGAGCCATCCAACTGCTGCCTAGTATCCCTTCTTCCTATACTCTCCAAACTCATGGAATCCATACTTGTCGATGCACCGGTGCATTATCTGGAAAACTGTAACATCATCACGCCTAAACAGCGCGGCTTCCGTCGACATCGGTCAGGCACAAGGAATTTACAAATCGCAAGCAGTAGTTGGACCGAGGCAGCTGACGATGGAGAAGGCGTTGATGTGATTTCTAGAAAGCTTTCGATCGTCTAGACCATCGGACACTACTCTCCAAGCGCCAGCATTATGGGATGGATGATCCTCTTTTAAGCTGGACTGCCAACTTTCTATTTTAACGGCAATTAGTGGTCAGAGTTCGGAGCTCTTTGTCGGACCCCATACAAGTCGAGTGTGGAGTGCAGCAATGCTCAGTTCTAGGTCTACGTTCGTTTTCGGTGTTTATTAATGACCTCGCACAGGGAATCGATTCAAAATTCTTACTGTTTGCCATGGTATCAAGATCTGGCGCAGGACCCAGGTAAACGCCCACCAGCACCTGCTTCAGCTTGACCTAGAATCGGTATAACAATGGTCAAACCAAAATTTAATGCATTTCAACGTGTGTAAATGCAAGATACTTTTTATTCGACATCAGACCAGCTACTCATACCGACTCGGAACGAATATACCACAACAATCAACTCTCGAACGTGACTTGGATGTCCTGGTTCAAGATGACTTGGGTTGCTCCAGGCAATCCGACATGGCCTCGAAGACCGGGAACCAACACGTCGGGCTGTTGAGGCGAGCGTTTGGACATATTTCGACAAATGCTCAGTGTGTATGTTCGCCTCCATGTCGAATACCTAGCCTGTGGAGCTACATTGTGCGCGCTAGTGCGTAAGTGTCCATCTCCCGACTAACCAGTGATGCTTACTGATTGCTTCAAAAGCGAGTGCTTAGTTAAAACAGGTGAACTGTGTAAAACTAAACAGTTGATCTGTACACAGTGTGGACTGCCGATGTGTTATTACCATTGCTTCTATTAAACTTCCATTTGCCATACTGTTGTTCTGCTTCCGGTTGAGTGTGAAACTCAGCAGAAATATGTATTCGCAAAAATAGTTGCTTACTTAATAAAGTTGCTGAACTAAGCGCGACCTCTCTAAGTCCTCGTATTCTGTGGATTAGAGCAAGTATATGACAAGAGTTGGTGGCAAAGCAGAGTAGTGGTGTAAGCAGTATAGAGCAGCTAGACATAGAGCAAAACAATACCCTGGTAGTCACTGGAAGAAAACAGGTTTAATATCACATCATCATTATGGTTGAAGTTGAACAACAGTTCAGCTATTATTGCCACAATGGAGGAAAAAACAGGGCAACTTTTGTTATTTCGCTCACGCTATTTTTCGTTTGCTTTCATTGGTTACGCATTAAACATATTTAGCTTAACAATTATGTATAAAGACCCTCCACTGGTTTTGATTGCGCCTTATATCCTGGATGATTTCCAGCTATCGGCACTCTCCGTCGTTTGGTTCCCAACCAGTCAGACGTGTATGTCCAGTGGTGACAAGAAGTGAAGTCAACGATTTCATACACTGTCACTAGGTGGACGGCTGAGCACCGCGCAGTCGCTTCTAGCCTAAATTTGCACCAGAGAAATGGGCAATGAAGCAATGGAACAATGGTTTTTGTCGGGTGTAAAAGCGATTGCTTGACATGCGCCGTCGGATGGTGAGGGTAAAAATAGCAAAATAAGAGAATCGTGTCAGTAAAAGTGCGTGTGAAATACATGACTCACCAACGGTTTTGGATTATAGGGGGGTTATAATGCCGTCCACTGTTCGTTGTTCATTAATTCCATCATCTGATTGTCACGGGTTACATCACCTAGTGTAAACGTGTCAGAGTAGCTTCAAGGCGTTTTTTGAAACGAGGTAAAGTAGGAGCATTGATTACATATCCCGGGAGGGCTTTCCAAGGCTCTGACACTCGGATGGAGAAGAAGCTTCGTCGACATTCCAGTCAGCTGTACTGTGTGACCAGCTTAAACTGATGGCTCCATAGAGATGCGTTTTGACTGAGTTTCAAAACAGAATGGCTTGTGCGGTTGGGTATTTTTAGGATCTGATACGCCAGTAGGAGATCGCCTCTTAGACGTTGGAAACGTCCGCTGTATACGTTTAAAGTTCTCAGCCTGAGTGGGTAGGGAAAGCGGTACAAATCTCTGACGTTCTTTGTCACCCTGCGTTGTGCGGTATCGAGCGATATGACGTGTTGCTTCTACCAGGGTCGCCAAGCTTGCATAGAGTGTGGCTTCCCATAAACGCCAAACCTTTTCGGAAAGGTTCAGTCGTCAAACTTCCCGAACCCTGTACGAAGAAGGCCTAAGTGTTGATTCTCTTTCTTAGACGTCCTTTCAGTCTGTCTAACACCCAAGGTCCTCTTGCACATGCATGCCAAGATCGCGCTCATGAGAAGCCCGCTGTAATACGTCTGGTCCCAGGGAGTAGTTATGAGTACTCTAATGGCGTATGCTCAGAATTTTCCACTTGGTAACGTTGAATGGCATCATGTTCTTAATGGACTAAATGTACGCCTTGTCCAGGTCATCCTGTAGGACCGTGTGATCCTCCACTGAGGCGATAGCAAGCCATATATTTAGATCGTCTGCCAATAGCGGACAGTTTGAAGGCAGCCGTGTTGCAAGATTATTTATGAAAACCAGGAACAGGCGGGGTCCTAGTACCGAGCCCTGAGGTACGCTGCACTGAACTTCGATTGGTTCCGACAAGGTGCTGCGTACCCTACATTCAGGTGTGCGAGACAAATGCTCAGCTGACATACGCAGGACGTGACCGAGCTATTTAAATGGGCGCCGTAAAACCAACTTATTGAAGGGAAAACTCGCATACTGGTAAGTCAGAATATCAAAGCAAACTGGCTATACATTGTCGGCTTCATCTTCAGTGCTTTGCAGGCATTCGGCTGCTGAACTGAGTACAGGAATGATAATCTTCATTTTCCGAAAACTGTTTACATGTTTGTACAGCAACTCGTTACTTATAAAAAGTATTTTCGCCAAACGCTGCTGCGTTGTTATTTTTCCTCACGAAAAAGTGTGGTGCAATGGTTACGCTTCCGTAGATATATGTTCCAATTGTCAGGAATGTGGTTAACTGCGTGCGCATACCATGCGTTTTCAAACTCTGCTTGGAATCAGGGCAGGCATTTTTTACAAAGAGGTCGATTAGTATCGGATGCGAACGTTTTCAACTCACTAAACTTGCCAACAAGCTCCTGTACAGAAGCGTTAACACGCTACGCAAAGTACAACGAGGAATTCCTGCCTTACACACGTTATGTGGACTCTCACAAACCAAAACCGAGGCGGCCAACGCCCAATGTCACATCGCTCCGAACTTCCAGAGTACGACATCGCAGCATGCACTGTTCCCGATCGTGGTACCATCACCAGTACTTAGCCACATCATGTTTACGACTGCGGATGTTATAAAAAAGGCTAATTGCCCTGCGTGGACGTACCTCCCCCGGCGTTGGTAATATCCGTCCAAAGGCGTTGAAACTGGCTGCAGTAAACCTGACGGACCCACACTGCACATTCTTCCAAAGATGCCTCGATGAGATGCGGGTGCCAACAAAGTTGAAGCAGGGCATGGTCACTCCCATCCCTAAGAGGAGAAGTCGTACAGATCAGGTCAACTATCGCCCGATAACACTACTTCGGGTGCTCTCCAAGATCATGGAAGCGATTGTTGCCAAAGCGCTGATGAACTACTTGGAAGAACGCAATATCCTAGCAAAAAAACAACACGGATTTCGAAAAACCGACCTTGCACTTCAAACTTGCTGCTTACCAGATCTAGTTGGACTGAGACAGTTGACAGCGGCGTAGGTCTTGACGCAGTATATCTGGATTTCTCAAAGTCTTTCGACCGGCTGAACCACCGTATCATTCTTCAAAAGCTGCAGTGTTGTGGAATTGGTGACCCAATCCTCGGTTGGATAGCTAACTTCTTGCTTAAACGACATCTGAATGTAAGAGTTCGCGGCGTCATCTCTGACCCATTTGACGTTAAATGCGAAGTGCCCCAGGGTTCAGTACTTGGTCCGCGACTATTCCTGATTTACGTAAACCATCTCGCGACAGTAATCACCTCCAACTCCTTACTCTTCGCTGATGATCTCAAGATATGGCGAGCCATTAGAACAACCAGCGACAATGCAGCAGTTCAGGATGATCTTGACAGAGTCTACGAATGGTCGACTCAGAACCTGCCTCAGTTCAACGCTACAAAGTGCAAGGTGTTGAGCACACGCCATAAAGCCACTTGCGAATACAGACTGGGGGATCATGTATTTCAGCGCACTACAACGGAATGCGATCTAGGAGTGGTAGTGCAGGAAGGTCTGGCTGTTCCCGTCAGGCTGAGAAAGCCTCCAAAAAAGCTAACCAACACCTTGGCCTTTTGCAGAGGGCATTCGGACGCTTCGATCCTTCCATCTTTTCTCAGATGCTCAACGCCTACATTCGGCCTCATTCTGCGTACGCCATCCACGCCTAGCAGCCATGGCAAAAGTAAGAACTTACCGCGCTTGAACTGCCACAACGAAGGGGGACCAAGAACGTAAAGGGCCTGTTTCATCTCCCTTACCGATTGAGGCTGAAAACCCTCGGGGTCTACAGTGGACAATATCGACGCCTGCGTGACGACTTGATAATGACTTATATGATCCAGAGGAATCCAAACCATTCTTGTTGTCACCTACTAAAGCTGAATTGCAATACAACAATCAGAGGACACCATCTAAAGCTGGACACACAATACAGCCGGTTGGAATGCAGCCGGCATTTCTTTTCCTTTCGTGTATGCGAACACTGGAAAGCTCTTCCCACATACGTTGTTTCTTCCCGTAGACTAACGGTATTCAAAAGACGTCTGGGTGATTCGCTTATCCACCTTCATTACGCTATGTAATCAGCGATGTCCACGTGAAATAAACGCGAAAAAAACTGTGCTCATTCTCATCTTTTGTGCTTTACTATTTACACACCGCTGTTGTGGAATATAGTTTCGGATATATTACGACTTCATGCATCAATTTTCCTCAGTCCAAGAAAGCGGCGCACGAGTAAGCGTTGGTCGTTTCTCTTGTTCTTAAGACATGCCTTCCTCATATTACTACAGTAACAATACAATACGCATCCTAAAATGTTTAGATGAAGAAGGGGCATTTGAATCGCTAGACGTTTAAATTGACGATTTACGCTTATGTTTGCTTTTACTTCAACCATCCTACGTGACTTGCAAAGCAATCATTTTTTACCTATAGTATGTCATTGTTCAGTGTGCAACTATCAATGGAACAATACTCTGAAAATGCCCAAGTGGCTTTTCCAAGAAAATCTGTTTACGTGTCGTAATGTGTGATTGTGCGAAACAAGACAATGTGTTCCTGTGGATAAGCAGTATGACGTCGCACAAAGTATAGTGACTTGATCAGTTGGAACTAAGACATTATATATTATTGACTCATCGATTATGATCTGTCTCTTCGTGAGCAAGTAATCATGTGCCGATGGTATGTTCACCTCACTGCATCTGGTGGGCGAACTGAGATAACTGAGGAGCGGAATGTTTGAAATAAGATCGGACCTGAACACCATGGGATGGCAGGAGTTCCCGATCGTAAACAATGAAGTCAACTGAGATACGAACATGGCTGTATCTAGGTCCCAGGTCCCTTCACAAGCCTCATGTCAGGCGGGAGTCCATCTCTGGGGTGGATATTGAGGTAGGATAAACAATTGCCTCAAGTCTGGTGTCCTTACGTCTCGTCCACAGAAGGCACCAGAGTGCGTTTATGGTCAGTGTTTTCTTAACGTCTACTAATTACTGCGGTTGTACAGAATTACACCGCCTTCCCTGCTGGGGCGATTGTTTCGAACGACGGACGACCCCCTATCACGATTTCATTACCCGTAAGTTGTGAGCAACCAAGTTGAATTTATGATGATAAGGTTTCGGGTTTGTGATGCCTGATGTAGCACAAGTTCAGCAAACTTGTTGCTGTTGACTTGTGCACTGGTGTACATATAGGAAAGTTGCTTTGATGTCACTGGTGAGTCGGGGCTTGTGATTTGGGTGGGTTGCGTTTACCTGCGAAAGGTTCACCACTAATGGTTTTCTGGTTGCAACAGTGACGAATAAATCTGGCAGATCCAGCGATTCCGCAATTTTCTCCTTGATCATTTTTCAGTGTGTAACGTATGTGAGATAACATGGTTAGGTTGCTGAACTACCTTGTTGGGATGCTAGCTGGGCTTTTCGACTTTGCGCCGTTCCAGCGAGGTGTACGGCAACAATGTTTCATGAAGTAATGGGTTCGCACATTGCAAGCGCTCTCCCAATAAAAAGTCACAAGGGTATGTTTAACAACACTGTGAATTGGCAAATGTGGCTTTCTACAGAAGTAGCAGTGCCACTTGCTTCACTTCGGTGGGGCAATATACTCCAGAAAGTGTGTGCTTACCTTAGGGGGAGGATTTGGACTCTGTTTTGTGTCTTATGAACCGTGTCCAGGTGGCTGAGACTTGGAGCGAATGGAATCGTCGTGGTGCCGTTATACCGACAGCCACTCAGACATCACCGATAAAAGATTAAGGCGCAGGACTGGTCCGGCTCAGCGCAAAAGTGTGCAACGTGTCTGCGGACAGCTGAACTGAACTTAACAGAAGCTTTCACTATGGCAGATAGTCTTTTGAGGCAGCATTAATCAAGTGGACAGATGACCAACCAGACGCCACTGATGATAGCGATCGTGTAGTCTATCCGGGATAGCAGCAATGAAGCCCAGTATAACTGTGTATACGGTAGGTGTGGATCGACAAGTCTAGAGAGGGAGCACCAGTCAACAAAATTCAGCCATCCATTTAGGCCATTTAGCAAGAGCCAGCTAGTGAAAGTGACCACAAGAGAATAGTGAAGTAAAGTTTTATGCTTCATAAATAACTCCCGAATCATCTTAACGACGATGTTATAATCGCCTCCTGGACTTGTTTTAGGATCAATAAGGGCTACTGGTCAAACTGACATTCATCTACCCAATCGCAGTAGACACTATTCCTTTAATTCCCCCCCGCTGTCTTGGGAGTAGACTACTAAGTCAAAGGCTCTCAACTGCTTTAATTCCACTAATCACACCCCTTATTCACGCGCAACCTACCCATTTGTTGCCAATCACCGTTATCCTTTACCAACTGATTCCCCGTTTCCTGATCCCACTCCCGATGGTTGCATCGACATCCACAGAGTTAGCCCAGTAGCCATCCATTGGCCTACGTCCATCTTCCAACTAGCAAGGGACAATGGTCGTACATTCATCCAGATCGGTAAGCAAGCTTGTCTTGTACTTTGCAATCCGTCGTTGCCGATGTTTGCTGGCTTTAGGAAGCTTGATGGAATTACCACGGATACTAATCTTCAGCAATCCAAAAATTCCCGTTACGTTTATTAAAAAGCATGCAACGGTTCGGTTGTGTCTGGAAACCACTATGAATGTACCGCAAAAAGATGTATTTCTATCAGTTCCATTTGAAAAGGATGTCGCTTTTGACTTACTGAAGAGAAGACTCTCAAGTGCAGTGGCCAAAACCTACCCAGCCGCCTACAAGCGTGTGTTCGCGCAGACGGCTCCAGTTGCAATACGACATCTAAAGGACGGACGCACGATCCAGTCTATATCATATGTTCTGCATCAATTTATTTGCACCAGTGGCGCAGGATATATTGGATACAAGACCAGGTATTTGTCAAAACAGTAGCAGAACACTATCTTGGGTCGCTACGAAGAGGCTTGCATAGAAGCCTCAACAGCACAATCACGAAGCAATTAATCCTAAGTAAACACGAAACCCGGATAGCAGACAAGTTCAGCATTTTATACTCCGTGCTGCTACGTTATCCTAAAGCGCTCAGAAAATGTATATTAAAGACGACTGAGGCGATCGATATTATGCTGATCCAGCTTAATTTTGCAATCAGGAAGCTCTCTTGTTCCCTTGACCACGTGCCTGTTCCTCAATATTGGAACCTAGCAGCGTAACGTCGACTATGAAGCCTACCTCCAGTGGATCGGCTCAATTATCGATCCAATTTACTGCTCTCGCTCAAACAGCAACAGGCCTCAAGCTAGCTTTCTTTAGCATAGTACGTTGTCTGTTTGTTTCGCATAATCGTAATGGCCTGACGAGATTTATTGAGGAGGGCTCTCCTTGCTAATTGAATTCTATTCAAACAGGGGTATAATTCATGAGTTTCCATTTAATATCTTGAATCAAAGGGAGGTATATTCTGAGTAAAGTGTCCCTTTCGGTTACTCTCATGAGATACAAAATTTACGTGATGACGCTGAAGTATTAAATGTGCCGGATAATAATAATACGTATATTTCCCGACGGTACGAGAAGCTGTCCCTGGATTGTGAACGGATCATGGGTACAATGATTGTCATGCTCATGCATAAGTGAGCTATGTTATATACGGTGTATGATATCAAAATAATTTGGAATCATGTAACTTTTGTTGCTGCTGAGTTCTTTGTACCATCTTTAATCATTGATTATATATATTACTTTTTCCATCCTGAAAGAATTCGTGTAGTGATTTATCCGATGGAAACATGGTCATTATCAAATTTTGGTCCAGGAATTTACAAAGCTGAATGTGGAATGTTCCTGCATTTGTGCAAGACCTGATTGTGGCTGGTAGGCTATTCCAAACGACAGCGTATCTGACGAGGAAGTAGTTGGGTCGGATAACTGTCCTGGTTCTCGGCACACATAATATACAGGTCTTGTTGAGTATATTCCGAGTGAAGTTATGTTGAATTTTAAGTGTACGCAGATTGGAGTGTCTTTTGATTTATGAGATTATGTATCAGCATCAGGTTATTTTTCAGTCGTCGCGACCAAAGTGGTTCGAGCTTAAGCTGCTGGCAGCGCTCCTGATAACTCAAGCTGGTTGCTTTACTGAACAAGCGCTTAGTGAATGATATTTGCAACTTTTCCAAAGCTTTCCTGTCACCCTTTCGCATGTTCCCATAGATGATGCTGCAGTATTCAAGGACAGGAAATGTAAGTATTTTGAAAAGCTCGGATCTGGCAAGGGTTGTATAGATTGTATGGCATATGTTAGCCACAGATCGTTTGGCACGTGCTATTTTGATACTCAGCTTGCTCTGAGAAATTGAAATATGAAGAGTATCGTATGTCTAGATCACAGCTGGACAGTTTCACACAGGTACTTTCATTGTTCAGTTAAACAGACTCTTCAGGGATTAAACATCCGTGTGACATAATGCATGATTTCCTAGCTGAAAAATTTAGCATCTATGTGTTGCACCCCTTCTCAAGTAAATCGAGATCTTCTTGAACGAACAGCATTGCGCTATTGAGTTCATCTCGTCGAAATTTATAAACAATCTTTATGTCATCGGCTAACAAAAATGGCCTGCCATGTTTTGTGAACACCGTCGTATCGTTAATATAAAGTAGGAAAAGCGAAGGACCAAGTACGCTCCCTTGAATGACACCACTAGTGATTGGACGTGGGAGGAGTTATGATTACCTAGTAACTATCTGGTAACGCCCATTTAGGTATGATGTCGACCAACCAGATAGTGGGTCTCTGATTCCAAACGACTCGGTTCTTTTCAGTAGCCACTTGTGGGGCAATCTGTCGAATGCTTTCTGCATATCCAGAAACAGCATTATAACTGCATATTTCGTATCAGTGGTTTATGCGATATAATCCAAGTAGTGTAACTGACACGTTGTACAAGAACGTTTGTCGAGGAACCCATGCTGGGAATTATTAAGTAGACCATGACGATGGATAAAGTCCACGATTTCACTTTTAATTAATTTTTCCAGTAATCTACCGATGACCGGTATGTGATGGATAGGTCGATAATCAGTGACCTGCTGTTTGGGCCCCCTTTATGACGAGGAACAATAAACGATGTTTTCCACTGATCCGGAAAGTAGCTAGATTCTAAGGACAAGGCTGTCACCAAATTCGCCAGGGGGCACTGAAAACCAGATGTCAAGCTTAGTAAACACATGTCATGCTTACATAAAAGTCAGACCAGGTAGCAGTGGTATTCTTACAAGGGAACAAATGCAGTCATTTAGAGTTATGGTTAAACAAATAGTTGATTATCTCTAAGCCTGGTAGAGGTTCTGGTATATTTCTAATGGATAGAACTGATTATGTCAGTAAGGTGTAACGTATTCTTTCTGATGAAGGCGAAACAAGAATAATACGGAAGAGTCCGAAAAACGTTGACTCATTTTCTCAGACGAATGATGAAAGCAAATGTTGTCAGGAACTACGAATTCATAAATCCGTGCGTTACCGGCGGACACCTACCGAGGTTGTATGGCCTCCTTAAAGTTCACAAGGAAGGCGCTCCAATGAGTCTCGTATTAGACTTGTTTAGTTCTCCGCAACATTTGATAGCTCAATGAAGGTTTGAGAGGCTGGAACTATTGCGTAAAACCATCTACACTTACCCCGCGAAAGATACTCTCGAGTTCATTGAGTAAATAAGAGGAGTAAACTTTTACTACAGATGGATGTCATCATTTGACGCTGTCGTTGTTGACAAAGACTACAGCGGAATATTTTGCTAACTATTAAGACAACTGAAGGTATCTTAACATCTCCCGGAAAACCTTTTCATGAAAGTGTTACTCAGATACACCTTAGACGTACAGTTCATCTTCCACGCCGTGATGTATCGTCAAATTGATGGAGTTTCCATAGAATCAATATTGGGACCACTTCTAGCAAATGTCGTACCGAAATTGGAGCATAGCTCACTAAGGCCGCACATTACTGGAGTCAAGACGTATGCACTTTATGTGGACGACACATTTATACTCAGCGAATTGAAAGCGCAGGCTGTGAAGTTGTTGAAAGCCTTTAATGATGCGCATCAGAATCTACACTTCACCTGCAAATACGAGTCCGGAAACAGAATTGCGTTCCTGGACGTTGATAGTAGCAGAAACACCGATGGATCGTGCAGCAGAACAGAGTATAGAAAACTCACTTAGCACAGTACACCAACTACTATATTGCAGTACCATTAGAGTACAAACGGAATCTAGTCCGCACTCTTGCCGTCCGGGCACACAGGATATGAACAACGGACATCATCACCAAGGAATTGCAGAGAATCAATGACAATTCAAAGGTAAATGGGTATCCGAATAAATCCATCCTTAAACATGTGAAAGAAAGCAATATAAATCACCGAGGATGCATGTACCCAGGAAAGAATTCATTGTGCATATTCCTTTCAAAGGAAACAGTGCACCTGATGCCCGGTTCAAACGCATGAAAGCTGCTGTTGAACAGACGTATTTTGCTGCTCGCCTACTCATAGTATACTACAACAAGCAAAATTTTTTAAATGGTAGAGTTTCCCCGTTTACTTGATCAATGCTTGTTTACCAGTGCTCGTGCTCCTGTGGCACACCATAGCTAGGCCGTACTTCGAGGTGCCTGTCCCAAAGGATTCGCGAACACATTCCGTAGCGATTTTACAGACGCGAAGCTAGGTCTTGTAATAGCTTCTTCATGACACGGCTGTTAGTGTGCGGTCACGCAGAATCAGAAGACGAGTGCAGCGTCGGCTACTCAATTCCTGAGCGTTTCTCTCGCGGGTTCTGGTAGCATCTCGTATCAAATGCGGAAGCTAACCTCCAGCCGGAGTTGTGCGTACAAAAACAAATTGTACATCCTTAACATCTGCCTTGGCCTGTAACTTCCACTGATTTACGCCCAGTTACTTTTTGTTTACGGAAATGATTTACCCCTGTACATAATCTCCCACCTTCAGTAATCGCGTGATTTATTGACTTTTCCCGTTTGAATTAAACATTCTAATCAATGCGCAGGCCAATCCGGCACATTTACCACGTAACCGTCAGCATGCAAAGTTTGTCTCATGAGAATTACCGAAAGATATTCTCCAAATCTGCCACGCTCCGATTCAGTCTTTCAGAAGTCTGCTTGCAACATCGGAGTACTGTGCTTTAGTTGAGGTCCACCTATATTTACTCAGATCATGCTTTTTTCTGTGTGATGCTGTGTTTCTAGGTTTCCCCAAAAGGATGAACTGTAAGGTAGATAAAAATAATTTATTTACTCCTTCTCTTCTAGATGCACTCAGCTGCGACGCACCGTAAGACATTGAAAAACGCAGACAGCAAACCATAATCTTTTCCGGACAATCAGTCTGTGTTATTACTCAGCACCCTATGAATGCCTGCGTCTTCTCGCGCTCCCTGGATTTATTTGACCGTCGCGGGAATATCCCAGCGAAGAGTAGTCATAATGCAGTTCACCGTCCTGTCAGTCGATAGCTCCAGCAAAGCCTACGCAGTGGTTCCGAAGTCTAGTTGTCTCAGCGCGCTTCAGAAATGCAGGCAGCTGTCCACTTTGGCAATACTCGCAAGCACTTCTATTTTATTTAGTCTACTATACAAAGGAATCCTGGTGTTAGTGGGACTATTCGCGAAGCGGTTGGTTCGCCGATTGTCAAAACTGCGGAGACGTTTGGCTCGATGAACTGAACATTTGCTTTCCCAGTTCAATATGCCCTCACCGTCCACCTGCATGTCCAGCAAATCCAGCTGCTTACCATGGGTCGTCACACTTGCTCCACAGAGCGTAGCGGAAGTTTGTTTTGTGAGTCGACACTTGAGGCGAGTCAAGGCTGATGGCTCAGACGGAATTTCTCCGGTGCTTCTCGTGTATGGCGACGCAGTTATCATCAGCCAGTTAACCTCATTGTTCTTCAACATCTGGTACGAAGGAAAGATGCCTCCTTCCTGGAGCGAATCAGCTGTTGTCCCTATTTTAGAGAACAGTGCTCGCGTTCCATGCGTCAATCACTGGGGTTTAGCTACATTTCGGTTGCTTCCAAGCTATTGGCATCAAGTCTACTTCGAAGACTGCCTCCGGTTCGTGATTCGCCATAGCGGGAAGTACAAGCTGTCTTCCGTCATGTTTGTGAGTGTGTCGATCGAAGCTTTATACTCTGCCAAATCCTCGAAAATCGCCACTTTTACTAGAGGCCAACCATCTTAGCATACTTAGACATCCGTGCTGCATTTGACTTGCTGGATCTGCCTGCGACGATGTTGATTAGTAAGGCACGGGTTCCTGGAAAAGTATACTGTCATCCCGCATGCAGGTTAGCTCTGCGGCTCCAACAGAGTAAGAGTTAAAGCCATGCTTCCTTCCTCCTTCGTCGTCAATAGCGGTTTAGGGCAGGGCTACTCTACGTACCGAAACAGCTGAATTTAGCGTATCCTGTGGAAATGTTGTTCCTTCCAACATGGTTGAAATTTGCCCGGATTCAAACGTTGCCATATACGTAAATGCAAGCAGCTCAGGCTGTTCATTTGTTAGACGAGCTTTTCTTTGAGCTTGGCAATTTTAATGCAGATGTTTCGTTTCCCTTCGAGGTGACATCATCTCTGCGTTATCGTGTAGCGTAACGGACCAATGCGCATGTGCGGGCCGGCTTTTCACACATGTGCACTTTCATAGGTCATCGTATTTTGTAGTTTGGAAATGTGAACTTTCAATGGGCCTCTTCCACCGGTGCCCCATGACCATGGTCCGTTGTTCTTCCCAACTGAACATGTTACCTGAGCTATTCGTATGTGGTCCTTCTCCATTAAGGTCATTCGACTGCGGTGGTGGTCTTTTACTCGTACGTTTCCGTAGATGGCATCCAATTTCAGCTGCCTTCGTAGTTTGGCTCATATCTGGTGGGCAATCCGTGTGAGCAGTAAGCATGTCCGATGCCTTGTTTGTGGCATAGAAAGATGAAATGAGCCGCTCAGTACCGTCATTTCATTCACTAGGTTCCGGTAGCTGGGCCACGTGTTGTGCATGTCTGCCCACCGACTCCCGCAATGTGCGTTATTTGCGTGACAGGGTGGAGATGGAAGAAGTGGATGGGCGGCAAAGCGAAGTATTGGTCAAGCGGAATGAGGGCCCTTACTCGGAATTTGGCCTCAGTTGGAGCCTCTCGGCTTCCTGGTTGTGGAACGAAGGATGATGAACACGTTTGGTTGGATAGACTTGTTTTCATGGCTGGGAGCCGACCTCAATGACGTTTGTGTTATGAGTTACCTTGTCCCTTTCCATCCCGCTTAGTGTCCCCCTAAAACCACCATGTCACTTACTAGGCATAACATAACCCCTTTTGTGTGACACGATAGTTGGCTTTTAGCTCTCCGAAATGATGTCCATCGGTGACCCAGCCGAAGTGCCTCTGTTGTCGTAATGTTTTTGTATTGCGGCACAATAACGGAGTTATATTACACTTGCAGCTAACGTGTAATGCCGATGATGATGATAACTTCGAGGCGTAGATTGCTCAAATTGTGCGTAGAATTCTGTGCTTCTAAAAACGATCTTGCTTGCTTCCTATTTGCAGATGTTTGATTCCTTACGTTTTCCGGGTTAATGTGCTGGCCTACATTATCCTCGTGTATAAAATAATGCATATGAATTATTCCTCCGTATAGCTTTATTATCCACTGTGCTTCGTCTGAACATGCTGCTTCATGTTTGACTGATAAAGTGCTTACCACCTTATATGGTAGATTGCGTGGGCCCGATTGCCTTGTTTGGTTTTGTGCTTCGGCCCTGAAATCAACACCCTCAAGGTAACACATGGTTTATGTATTGCTACTATTCTGTGTGGCTGTAGTCGTCGTGGTGCTAGTTTAGGAGCATTATTAATATATAGAATCATTACCCCTTTATTTGTCCATTCAGTTCGCTATTGTATCTGTTCAATTTGCAGGGATGTTCTGGTAAATTTGCTTGGAAATCCACTGTATCTTAACACGTGGTATAAATGATTGGCCTCCTTCCCTCGCAACCCACATTGCTGCAACGTGTTTCCGTGCTCTTGAGCATAGGTTGGATAAAAGTTGTTTTGTGGTTTAATGGGTGATTACTATCGTAGACCAGTGTTTGATGCGTCTGTGTCCTCTTCCGATATACACAAGTTAGAAGTGCTCCGTAGGTATTCTTGTGAAACAACACTTTCAGGAATGAAGTATGATGTCTTCCTCCAGTTTAATAAGCAACTTATTGTAGAAAGTAGAAGCCACGATTAAACTTTGCACAACAATCGGCCTCGACGGGGAATGGAACCCCGGACATACAGATTACCGGTCCGCTGCTCTACCAACTGAGCTACCGAGGAGTGACGAGCAGTTACGCAATTTAATACATAACTTCTGCTTGGTTCGCGACGTATTGCCAATAAGCTCACAGTATCTGTCCTGGTGTTGCAGATTGGCTCACTCACTCGTCACTTCCCAATGAACCGAAGTATCTGCCCTTCAGATGTTCAAAGGGCGATGGTAAATTTAGATTATTGGTGGTTTTGTGAGTTGAATCGTGGCTTCTACTTTCTACAATATTACATTACTCACAAAACCAACGATAATCTAGAAAACTTATTGTCCTCGAATGTGTTTCGGATCAGGTCTGTGTAAGTTGTAACTGATTTCGTTTTATTATGCTGAACATACCTTAGACGTATGGGACCCAACTCTTTGGCCTGATCAGTCCACACTGGGTACAGATCAACTGTTTAGTTGCACGCAGTTCACATGTTTTAGCTAAGCACTCGCTTTTGAACCAATCAGTATGCATCACTGGTTAGTGGGGAGATGGACACTCACGCACTAGCGCGCACAATGTAGCTCCACAGGCTAGGTAGTGTAGCATGACCTTGACGAGCTCAACATCTATATCACTGAGTTGACAACATCCACTAGAAAGCACTGGGGATGGCAGCTGCGAGGTTAGCAGGTCCACTGTCCCAAGTAGTCAAAACACGCTTGAATGAACAAAGGTCCTCGTCATATAGAAGAGGAGTATGAATACCCCGATTTTTGAGAATGCCGACTGTCTAGAACTATCAAACTACTACCAAGCCACTCTATCCGCAGTGCAGTCAAGGGCTATGGACATTGATCAAGGACTTTATACGAGTTCAGAAGTCCTGTTTTTCAACTCCTGTTGCGTGGTCTGATGAGATTATCGAAAAAGTTATTAACAGCAGTATTAAAGTAGCAAAGAAGGACTTCTCATTGTAATGCTGTAGTCTTGCATTCCGCGTAGTTTCAAATCATCAATAGGTGGTATCTGACAAATTCAAGGCAAAGCGTTGTAATAGAATGGAGAGATGGTGCTAGGTAACAACGTGTTAGTAGCAGATTGTCATGCAACCGCCTAGTAAATTTGATTTTTACCCGTGAAAAAGGACCGATTCGAAGACAGCATTCAACTGGTGACATGTACTGACAGAACGTAACTTCTGCTGCACGCCAGATGTCTGTACTGTACCCTCCAATGTTGTGTTATCGCCGAGTTGCGGTAAGGAACAGTCCACGTTAACTGGGTCGTGAAGAATTAAGCGGGCCGCTTCGTAACCGGCGGTACGGTCCGCTGAATACGCTTAAACGCGTCAGACTCTGCTCGTATGAATGATTGCGCATTCCAATGATGTAATTGGGAACCCGACGTCGAGGCCGTTACAATGTAATAACGAGGTGTTTACGCATTGCTGCAAGCCTGTATTGCGCCTTTGACTTGAGGGCGAACGTGCACACTGAGCATAAGCCCGAAAATAGAAGGTCTATTATTCTGAACGCCTGTCCTAAGCGCTCGACGTGTTGGTTAGCAGCGTTTGACGTTTTTTAGGTTTGTAAAACATGGAATCATTTTCAGCCAATTAATCAAAGCAGAAAGAAGATATAGCTTGCGGTGTGGCAACATTTCGATCGTTCTCCTCACTCGCATACACAACACAAGAAGAAATACACACAAATATACACATGGAAGCAAATTGGCACACCAAACAAAACGTCAAAATCAAGACCCAGGCAATATAATTGATTGCCTCACGAGTTTCTGTGCACATAGCACAGGTTGAAAGATCCTAGTTAGCAACGCTTCACTGCTTGCTAACATTATCGGGTTCCGGATGAGTAATAGCACTTTGAACGCAGTCTTCGGGTCCATATTGTGACCAGTTGTCATGAGGCGCTTGGTGATAAATGATGACGGAATCCGGTTCATGCTGGGGTGCGCTCCGGTTTGTTGCGTCATCTTTTGTCCCACCCACTTTGGTCTTGGTTTTGACGTTTTGATAGGTGTGCCAATTTTCTCCCATCTACATATTTGCATACGTGGTTCTGCTTGTATTGTGTAAACGACTGAGAAGAACAATCGAAAGGTTATCCTATGGCGATCTATGTATTCTTACTGCTTTTAGATTACGTGGTGAAGTCTAATTCATCCTGAACCAGCACATGCAGGTCATGATCGACGGAAGATCGTTGCAGTACTTGGTTCTTGTATGCTAAATAATTTGCTGTGGTGTCGTGTGGAGAAAACTTTCATTTACATACGTTATATTTTAATAAAATTTGGACTGACCAAAGATGTACCCTACGTAGGTCAATCTGAAGTCGATCCTGGTATGCATTCTGACAAGGAGCTCCAAACTCCGACCACAAATAGACATTGAAGAGAAAACTTAGTGATCCAGCTCAGGAGAGAGTCACCTATGCCATAATATTGGAGCGTGAGGAGGAGTATCTGATTATTTTGTCAAACGAATACCATCGAAAAATTCGACTCCATAACCACAACGTCCACTCCAGCGTCAGCTGACTCGGTTCAACTATTCCGTGCCTTTAGTAATTTCGTACTTCACGATAGCTAGCGATGGAAAAAGTGCTGCTCTGGAGCAGAAGTATAGGGGGAAGAGATACTGTGCGTTAATATGAGGGTCCAGACCTACTTCTGCTTTTGTGAATCGGTTATTATTTCAAGCTTCCATATGGTAGGAATCTGGTTCTGATCTTAACGGCGCTGGAATAATCGGGCTGTGTTCAGCCGGTTATCTTTCTACTAGTCCCAATGCAGTTGGATGAATGGCATAGACAGGCAGGGGTTGTGGTTGCACAGTGACGTCAGCTATTACAATAGAATGTCTGTAGGAAAAGAGATGTAAGCGTGTTCCGGCATCTGGGTAAAGAGTGCTGGAAGATCGCCTGATTGTAAGACCCTCAGAAACGTGGGAACGTATTAAATCCGCAACGCTTTTGCTGATGCTATAGCCGTTTTTGTTGGACCATCAGGTATCCAGAGTGGAGAAACCCCTTGTCCCACCTTTTGTACTCCATGTACGTGCTTGTACCGCAATTTGTATTCAGCGTTGAAGCTTTTTGTTTTACCCTGCTAATATGCGGCTGTCTTCTGTTCGCAGTTGAGTGGAATGGTTACGCTGCGTTACACGGTAGTCCGAAGTAGCCATACACTCGTCATGCTGCCTTGCTTACTGTCATCCGTTTTCCAGTTATACCCCTTACATATAAACTGTTTTAAATCCATTGCCTTCTCCAATCTCTGAAGTACCTGTACTCAAGCTTTTGACTTTGTCTTCGAATTCAAATCAGGTGAATTCCGTTGGTCTTGGGCAACACCAGACCTGGATATGCCACTGACAGGTTGGGTAACGGCGGTCGCAGGGTTGGATGGTACGTACTGTCTCATGGTTTTATTTTGATATTTCGCACAGCAGGAAAAATTGAAACTGATGACTGCATGGTCACTGCGGTCAAACGGTAGTCTAAACCAACATTTACATCATATGTTCCTCGTTGATAAGCACAAGATCCAACACGCATATATTGTTGAACAACAATGAATGATGAATGTAGAAGGATTGAGAAGCACACTGCTTTACAAACCCGTTGGATTATTTGGTGGGTTGTCGAGAAACATTAATGAAAATAATTACAGTTCGTAGTTCTATTGTGAAAAGAATGAACTTATCCTAAGCAATGCAGTAACCATGCACTTTCGGTTTTTGCGTAGTCTTAATAGGTGAAAAAAATTAATCCAAGCTATTTTCCGGGAGTAGGATGAAGAGAAGTATTAAGCCACAAAATGCAAGTGACGGAGTGCGTCATCTAACTGACTTTTAACTATGCCTAGTGTAAGTACACAAACAACTGTTTCGGAGACAGCGTACCATGGCTGACATACGATAATAGAAAAGAAATTACCACGACACTTCAGACGGCTTTACTGTTATGCATTTTTCAAAAAGTGACTTTTATGGTTGGTGTTACTGCTGACTTGTAGTAAAGAGCGGAACACATGATTTGGATTGTATGTAAACAAATACGACATAATCAAGTCGCTTCGTAGTTGGTGATACCGCCCGGTGAGTACCTACAGTATCAACTTCTGCTCGTATGGAAGGTGGCACATTCCAATGACGATTTTAGAAGCCCGATCTTGAGGTTGGTCGATTGCAGTAAGATTTTGCTGTAACCACGGGTGCCAGGCTAGAAGTACGTAATCGACATGGGGGCGAACATACGCTCCGGGTATCTGTTTGGAAATATTGGTGTCCATTGTCCGAATGCCCGTCATAGCAAGGCGATGTGTTGCTTACCAGTTTTCGATGCCCTTGCGGATTGCTTCGAACAACACAAGTTATCCTGAACAAGATCGCGTCCGACGGATGACCGTTGCAGTAGTTGCGTTCCCAGCTTGTAGGAATAGGTACTCTGGTGTCGTATGGAGAGCACCTTGCCTTTGTCCACGTCGAATTCTAGCAGAATGCGGAGTTACCACTCATGTACCATATCCAGGTTTCACTGCAGTAACTTCGCATCGGTATCCGACTGAATCCGGCGCCATAGCTTGATATAGTCGGCACACAGCATAACATTTTAAGCGTTTTCGTGCAAGGTCATTGCTGAATACCAAAGCAAGCGTGTACCTAGAACTGAGCCCTAGGGCACACCAGACTCAACTGGTATGGGCTCAGCTAAGGTACCCCGGACTCTGATCAGTAATTGTCGTTGCAGAAGAAAGTTGGCGATTCAGCTCAAGAGAGGGTCACTGATCCCGTAATATTGGAGCTCGGAAAGGAGAATCCGATGATCTAAACGATCGAATGCCTTCGATAACTCCAAGTAGATCATATCAATGGCCTCACCAGCGTCAGTAGACTGAGTCCAACTACTGTGTGCGATTAATAGATTCGTTGTGCATGATCGCTCTCGACAAAAGCCGTGTTGCTCGAGTACAATAATTTTAGAGTTTTCAAGCTAACATACCAACGCCTCGGCAACGATGGATTACACTACTTTGGGTAACACAGGGAGAAGAGACACCGGGCGGTAGTTAGAGGCCTCAGCCGTGCTTCCGCCTTTGTGAATCAGAGTTATTACTCCAACCTTCCACATCGCAGAAAGCTGATTCTGGTCTAAGCGGCGCTGAAAGAACGGCTAAAGGTATTGTCAGTTGTCTTGCTACTGCTCCCGGTGCCTCTCGGCGAATGCTGTCGACTTCCGGTGAGCTGTGGTTGCGTAGACCTGTCAGCTTCTGCAAAACCGCTTAGGCAGCAAAAGAGATGTGTGTGAGTCATGGGGACGCGAAAATAACTTAAGAGTTGGCTTGATGGTAAGACCCTCTGGAGTGTGGGAGCATATCGCGTCTTCAAGGCGTTTGCTGCTTCTGTTTTAGTTGGGCCATTAATCGTCCAGAGCGGAGGAATTCCGTGCCTCAACTTATGACGGCCATTGACATATTTGAACAGAAGTTTGGTGTTAGCGCTGAAGGTTTTAGCGACATTCTGCTGATATGCGCTTTTGTCATCTCTGAGTAGTTGAGTGCAGTGGTTACGATTGCCTGTATAGTTGTCTCTGGCGTTGGTGACGGTCTTACCAGGCTACATTGTGTACAGCCGTCCATGTTTTAGTTCTGCTCCTCACGAAAGAAACGGTTTTAAGCCCATTGAAAACCCTTGTCCCTTTGACATCCGTAACCAGTTGACTGAATTTGCTGATGAATTCAAGCCAAGCGACTTCCGAGTGACATTCGGCAAGGAACGACCAAGTTTTGGCACTACGAAGCTTGGCTAGGAGGCCGTAACGCATAATGCTACGCCTCATCTTAGTGTTTTCGTGGCAGTATTCCGCATAGCAGATGAAGTCAAAGCTGATGAGTGCATGATCGCTGCGTTCTACATCAGCAATCGTATGTTCCTCTTTGGTGAACATAAGATCTAGCAAAGGTGGTCCATTACCTGCTCTAAAATGAGTGGACAGACTAACGTGATTGTAATGTGCAATACTGCTTATATGCTCTTGTAAACCTGCCTTGCATTGTTTTTCGATTGCAGCAGGGTTTTCTAAACAGTGAAGGTTGTTATCACCCATGATAATGATGCGCGTGCGCTTTCGATTTACCTTGCATCTTAAGGCTGTTGCCAGGTGGCAGCCCGTTTCTTGTTTAGGGTTTGGGAGCTACACCAAATCAATAAGGCAGGCGTCTCCGCCATGTAATTGCAGGCGGCGCAACAATGAATCGGCTAACTGTAACTCTGAATCTTCAACGGCCTCGCACGACAGGTCGCTTCGGTAATAAAGAAGCACCCCACCTCCTTTCGTAAACCTGTCTTTACGGATGAGTGACAAGCCCGGCAGCGAGACTTCATCGTCTATCATTTCCCTGCAACCAAGTCTCAGTGATACCGATTATATCACATGGCTAGGAAATTTGATCATCTTTCAGTTCAGCCAGCTTATTGAAAAGGCTTTGTGCATTAATATAAAGGCAGGATAGCTTCTCGGTCTCTGGAAGCTCATGTGGAGCCAAAGGAATCAAGTGTGGTAGAATGCTGACCGATGTGAGGTCGGCCGTTTTCGTTTTCCTGATGGGATGATGATGATAATTCGTTCGCAAACTGCTTTGGTCAAATTGCGTCCCATCCCTAGTCCGGAGATACTGCAGAATTGCGTGACCGAGCATTAAAGTGATGCCCCTGAGTTATCACTGGTAAGTTTGCATTTTCAGATAGGCTCATGTATGGTGTTTACAAGAGTGCGGTAGCTTTTAGCCGAAGTTCAGCTGGAAGGCTTTTACGATGTTGCCACCAACTTTCTAACACTTTCGTTGCTGTCTGCTCTGACTAAACCAGGAGTCTTGGGAATTTTGGTCCGTTTCCTCTATAATTCGTTGAGAGTGGGAGTCTTTTGAGCGATTGCGCCACAGTCTTGTGCGAGCAAACTGTTTCACGAACGCACCGTCACTGTTCCAAATCGTGATTACCGGCCTCAGGACTGTCGTGGGAAGGAAGTTCTGGCACGCCATAAATGAAGATTTTGCTTAGACAATCCAATTTGCTGTGTCCATCCGAGATGTTTCCTTTCGATTCAAGCGTGCTCCAACGGACCTCAGTATAGTAGCGTACCTTACAGGGCCCGTGTTGTAGTGTACTTGCAGAGAGTAAAGCGTTTTGCACATCAATGGCCCTTTCCATTGATACTCTAATAATCTTGGGTTTGTCATAGTGTGCAGTGTTCGGGTGACGAGTAACTTTCACTAGGTTTGTGGGTTTGGCTTTTACATTCATCAAAATGCACACTGGGTTTCAATGGTCTTTGTTGTCAGACACCGTAACTCGCAATATCATGGCGGTAGATTGGGGGAGGTTAGTGCACACGACAGTCAAATAGTAATTATTGGAGCTCATTTTGTTGAACCTTAAGGTCGGGTGATCTTTAGGCCAATTGACAATGGTCTACTGTTTGTTGCTCTATTGTCGTTAGCGGTGCTTGAAATAGAGGAGACACTAAATGTACCATCCCGAGGGACTTTTGCACCGAGCTTTGTCTATGTGATTGGAGTCTCTGGGGATTCGAACTTTACCAGAGACCATTGGGTTGCAGACGCAATAGATTCGGGTTCGGTTGTCCCAGCCTTTTTAATGATACAAGGTGTCAAGCGTGACTGAATTTGATCGATCACACGTTGCGAGTGGTGCCGGATTTGCATAGTTCTGAGTAGTGTTTGTCTATCAGAGCTACCGTCGGCTTCCGCCTGGAGTTTTTCCAAAATTGAAGATGATAACGGTAAGGGGGACCATGCCAACCTTAGTTCTAGTGAAGCAGATTTGCACCATTACTTCTCTTTGAAGCTAATGTGTTGACCTGGTGCATACGCATTTCTCGTGCGATAATTTTATTGTTTGATTGTTGTTCAACTTCTGTTAACCGTCGTTTTTTGGCTTAAGCGAATTATGTATTTGGCTAGTAGGTTGTCGAACAAGCAGTACCAAATCAGAGATCGCATGGGGACTTGTTTCCATCTCTCACTTGTTGTTGGAAAAGATTTGCACATTTTGATGGTACTATTTAAAAGAGTGTGCCCCATGCTGAGGCTGATGTTGCATTCTTGATGCTTCTTCACCGCAGTTGGGCTACACCAACTTACACTTAAACTAGGTCTTTTTAAGCTGGCTAAATTTCATTCCGCTTTATTTGGTTTGTTCTGCCTCCCTGAATAATGTTCTATTAACTGGCCACGTTGCTTACACTAATTGCGCTTAGCTTCGGTAATTTTGTTGCGTTTGTAGCATTTTAAGTAACTTTTGAACATTTCTTACTTATTACCGATTTGTTGCTAACCAAATTACTTCATATGGTAATTTGGCGAAGAGTTATGCCACTGTATCTGTATGCATTATTGGATTTATTTTATTTCAGCTTGTCGTTTAAAGTGAATGGCTGTTGTTTGATATCCCTGGTATGGTTGCGCTTGATGTGTATGTTGACAAGGTGCCTACCTGTCTATTACCCACTACATCGTTCATACTGGCTCCAGGATACAGTTGGTCGTTGCTGGAGGGGATGGGGTGCACGGTTCTTGTGGCCGTGCTAGGCTCAAAGAGCGGTTCCATGCACTCAGTGTGGAGCGGACTACGGTCCAGCCACCGCCTTGTGTGCGGTTGATTCCCCAAATACAGCGTGCTTGTGTTTGCCTGTGAAGGAGTGTGGGCCGGCTCCGTTGATGAAACGTGGTTCCCATCCGCATGCCTCCCGGTCTTATTCCTTCGGGTTTACACTGGATATGGGGTATGTGGTTGGAGCTGTGGGTGGTGCAGCACAAGCCATCCATGGTCCCTCTGTAGGCGCAGGCGTCCTGTGGCTTGCCACAGTGACAGGCAAATCCGAAACCGGATGCCGCCAACCATTTAAAACAGTGTGTGCAAGGTGAACCAAAGTCGAGTAACCGGTTACATACTGCGGACGCGCATTTCCTCTTCGACTGAAGGCTTGTTGGATTCGCATCTGCTTGCTTTCTACTAGTCGTTCTAGTGTTGCTACCTTGCACAAGAAGCTAGCCGACACTGCGTAGTTTTCCGGCTGGCCGGTTGCGCACCTTAGTCAAACGATTGGTTGCGGCCACTTCACTTCTTGGTCGCATGCTGCCCTGCGGAGTGATAAGGAACGCGATAAAACCAACCTACCCGAACTTGGAATGGACGCACTGCAACCTAGTTTTAATTCACACGCCGGTCCAAAAGTAGCTTGCTAAAATGACAGCCAGTGTGAATTGTAATCTTGTTTAGTGACCGGAGCGCTGCTCACGTCAGGTCGAAGCGGTTGGTACGACAGCAGGGTAGATCGATCGTCGTCGAACGATAAAAGTGGTCAGCCGATGAAGTGCATTAGCTGACACATCTCCTCCCGAACCGGTAAGAAGGTTTAGGTGATAAGACGATGGAATACGTCCTACGCTTGGCGATTATCTGGCTAGTGCTGGTGATTCCCTGTCGTAAAAATGACGTGATTGTAAATTACAACACAGGTATCCGGGATATGCATATCGGGCTTAAATTCTTCTCCGATCATTTCAGGGGTTTCTAAACAATGTGCGTTGAAATTGTCCACGATAAGAATGTAAGTCTGGTTTCACTTTATTGTGCGTCAGCGTAGTGGAAAGTTTGAGGCCTTTTTCAGCGGCAGCGGTTGGGAGTGACACACCAAGTTTATAAGCAAGGGTATCACCTTTTTAGCTGCAAGCGTCCCAATAGTCAATCAATTAACTGCAGTTACGTAGACTCCATGGCCTTGCATTTTAGGTCGCTTCGTTAAAGCAAACCTACCAGTCATGCTTCTATGAGTCTGTAGTTTGGATGAGTGACATGCCGGGGGCAAACCTTAAGCATCTGTCATTTTGGCGTGTAACTACATCTCAGTGCTACCAAGGATATCACATAGTTAAGCACATAGGCCAGTTTTTATTTTGGCTAGCTTCGTCCTAAGACCTTGAGCATTGGTATAAGCACAGATTGGCTTCTCAGTATCCGGAACCCACTATGGGCCAAACAAATCAGTTGTGTAGGAATGCCGATCAATGTGCAGTCAGCTATTATTCGTTTTTGATGAGAACCAGGCACCTCGTCTGTATCCCATTCCTTCTCTAGATTTGCATCAGCATCAAGTAATTGGGTGGCTAAGTGAAGCTACTGTGTCATTACCGTTAGGTTTGCTTTTATATGTGCTTTCACGTCTGCTATTAATAAAGTCTCTGCAGTCTTTAACCGAAGTTCAGATGTAAGAGATTTTCCTCTTAGGAAAGACTACATATCCATGGTCTTGAAACCAGATTTAACAGTACTACAAAGAGAGTGCAAAAAGTCTATTTCCGACAAACAGTCTGACCACTTTGTTTCGCCACTCACGGAAACTCTGGAAGTTCCCCACCTGGTTGACCTAGATGACACTCTGACCATAAACGAATCAGCTCTAAGGTTGAAATCAAATACCAACTGTCATAAAAATATCGCTTCTGACTCCATTCAGTGTCACCTTAGTCTAGCATTACTGCGCAACTCTTCCCCGAACATACAAGAAAGTTCCATTGCGCAAATGACTATTTCTACTCACTCTTTGTCGTTCACTAACCACGTGCAGAGACGCTCTGGTACGAAACTGAAAATTTCCTCTCCTAAAAGCTGTAAACCTCTAAAACTGCGGAACAGCCTTGTTGCAATGAACACTGGTATCAAAACTCACGTGGAATCTATACGGGTGCTCCTAAGCACAATAAAAACCCAGCTATTTTACACGTTCCACAAAACGCTGTCACCACTGAAAACCTGCAGACAATCGGCATATCACCAACCATGCAGCATTTGAATATGCGACCTGTGCGCTCCATAACTTGTGAGCTACTTGCTAGTAAACTTCAAGTAGCTGAGAGAAATTGGCACAAGCAAAATCCTCTCAAACTAACTAAACATGTAAATAATCTTAACTGGCAGGTAAGTTATCTGTAACAGCCAACAAACTGTAATATCCCAGGGGGTCGTCATTTTCCCAGTATTTCACCCTTCCGACGTTTTTTGGAAGTCCAGTGGCGTTTTACGGGCCATACTCCCAAATGACACTAATTTCGCAAATTATATATCCTCCGTATCCACCACCCCCAATATGCTCTCTCCAAATACCACCTCCTTTGGGTCCTGTACCTGGATTCCTGTAAACAACCCAAAGGATAACAAGACAATACACTTAATTTTAATTAATTTTCGTTCATTGTTAAATAAAATGCACTTCCTGCGTAATACTCTTCACCTTTCTTCTCCCGAAATAACACTAATTACAGAAACATGGTGTTTAGCAGAGATGCCTGACACATTGTTCGGGATACTGGGTTATAATATCTTTCGTAAACACCACCTTTATGCTAGAGGTGGCGGCTGTATAAGCTACGTAAAAGACAAAGACTTGGTTTTTCCTCTGAATGAACCACTCCTACCGAAACTTCCTGATTCGGTGTGGATTACCATTTCTATTCATCCAATCTCTTAGTAGCTTGTATTTACAGACCTCCATCGTCTGCACTCACCGTTACCGATGACTTGTTGAACACATTTTCTTTTATTGCTGACCTCTCATACGCTAATAACAAAATCGTTGGGGATTTCAATAGGCCCGGAATCTCGTGCTCCCTTAACAGTAAACCACAAACACGTAATCATTTTATGTCTACTCTTGGTCGACCGGGATAGGTACCGCAGATCAAATAACCTACACGACTTCATACCACACTTGATCTAATATTTAATATAAGATGTTTGCATGTGTCCACATACATCAGTGACAAATGGCCGGATAGTGAGCATAACATCGTTGGTTTTTCTTTCCAAATTCTTTCTAAACCGATAGGATCAGTGATCAATTACCGCTTGTTCTTTTCTGTGAAGTGGTCAGTTTTCTCGGATCTTAAAAGGTCTTCATATTGGGATCCATTCTTCTTAGCACGGAATGTACAAATTGCTTGTACTGAGTTCTTCCACCGCATTCAACTTTGTATTGAAGTTGTGACTCCAAAAGGTAATAAGAAGTTGAAATGGACTTGAGTTCTATGAGCCTACTCAGTAAACATCAACACGGTCTTTTGAAAGGCGAGTCGTGCATTACCTGTCAGTTAGATTCCCTTGATTATGTGACTAGAGAAAGAGACGCCGGAAGTGCCATCATCGTAATATTTCTTGACATCCAAAAGGCTTTTGGCCGTGTCCCACACAATTTATTGTTGCGGAAGCTTATGTCCTATGGTATCACAAATTCGCTTCTAGGTTGGCTGTCTTCCTACCTTGAGGGTAGAAAGCAAGTAGTCAAAATCGGTAACTATACATCGGAAGCCACTACAATCTCTAGTGGAGTGATTCAAGGTAGCGTGCTAGGCCCACTTTTATTCTTAATCTGTTTCAACGACCTCCTAGATGAAATCTTGTACGGGAAATCGTTCCTTTTCGCTGATGGTATTAAAATTGTGCATTGTTCCGCCCGTGAGCAATGTAGTCCTAACTTAGCCTATATTCAGTCTGACTTGTCCGCATTGGAGCACTGGAGTAACTCCTGGAAGTTGCACTTTGCCGCTGACAAGAGTAATCTATTGTACTACGGCTGTGGCCCTTCTCTGAACATCCTTACATTAAACGATATCCATATTCCTGTGTGTGGCGCAATCCAAGACCATGGTCTATGACATTCTGCCTCATTTAATTTTTAGGGCATGCTATATTCTTGCAGGCTTCTGCCAGAGAAATGATCGCCTATATAAGTCGAACTCTTATTTTGAGGGATTCCAGGCTTCAAGCCTTTAAAATATGTGTTAGGCCGAAGCTTGAGTACTGTACGATAGTGCATAGCAATCTGAGAAATGTGGACATTATAGCACTAGAAAACATTCAACGATCCTTCACAAACAGGTTTTTGAACATGTCTAATACTAAGACACACCGTGAGCGTTGCGAGGTGCTAAATCTGGAGCCGCTATGGCTACGCAGACTCAAACTTAATCTGTGCCTTCTACACCGCTTACTATTCGAATTAAGCTTCACTGCTCATCCACAACTCGCGTTCCTGACTCGTATGCGCTATGAACTAAGAAACAGCGAGCGCACATAGCAAAAACAAGAGTCTCGAACAAAGCTCCGCTCAAATATTTTCTCCGTGAAATATACGTTAATATGGAATAAACTTTCACGTGTATTAGAAACTACACTACCTATCCGCATTTCAAACGCACTATTAATATTCACCTGACTGTTTCAAATATCTGGTCAACACTTAGCCAACTGATGACTCTAGATGATTTGTATGAGAAAGGTCCTGGATACATATGAAAGTCAACATATCCTCTATTCGTTTCAATATCATAAGGTTATCTACATATAGTTGAATACTTGAGTATGTATTTATAAACGATATTACTCCTATTAATCCCTCTAACCAATTCTATTTGCTCCTTTGACGCACTGGTCTTAGATGGACCACGCCTTTCATGCTGATGTCTCTGTACCATGGTCATCACTCGCCAAGATTTTCCATCAAATTTTGATTGGCCCATCGGCAAGCTTTTGTATACATTATTATGTTTTATAATTCCCTATACTTATCTTCTTCTTTGTTGCATTGTTGGTCATGACTGGGCTGATCTCTTGTGGTGACGGAGTACAGCTGCTAAAATAAAAAAGGATACGCATGCAAAGCATATTACTACTGACTCGCTGGTTTAAAACAAAAAGTGTCATTCTTGATTGATCCGTATGACAGAACGGGCTGAGGCTTCATCGTCTATAATGCGTGCATAGAACAGCCATAAAAAAGACATTTGATACCCAGTTCTGATGGCCTATTTACTATTTTTCCACACCGGCACAGAACCAGTTGGAGCAGGGAAGTGCGGGTGAAACCCATCGTGGAATACACTGCATGGAAGCAAGTTCCCTGAGGACATTTCCATGGATGACCGTATTGCTTTACTTGAACCTTCCGTGAAATCTATGTTTATTATTGTCCATAGTTTCTTCATCTCTCTACTATTTTCAAACTGCTAATCACTTTAAAATCTCATATGGGAACCATTGAACAAAAGACGTAAAATTAACTATATTATGCGATCACGCTGTACATGTCGATAAGACCACCCATTTAGTCTGTGCATCGCACTATTGAGGAAGAAAACCTGCATTTATTTATTTACAAGGCATTCGACATCATGATCACTGTATTCTTCGTCAACTTTTTCCTGTCTACAGGATTGGAAAGCCAGCCCTAAGATGAACTGGAAACTTCCTACTTCAGCGATGTCTGCGGATACGGGTTCAATTCTTATGTTCCTATTCGACCTAGGTTGAATACCGTGTTACGTAGAGGACAGTAGCAAAGCTGAACTCATTCCTGGTTTTATTAAGGAGCTTGTGCCCGATATCGTGTGGAGTTTGTTGCTTTCTGAGGATAATATCGATATATGGCGGATACTGGTTCAATTAAATCTTGTTTTATTTTAAAGAGACCTGAAATCTGCTTTTAGATGGTCCAAGATGAATGCACCCTAATTTAATTTAGATAAATGCAAGGTTTTTGCTCATCAGTTAGGTAATATATATATATATATATATATATATATATATATATATAAAGCTTCTAGACAAACATTTCGCAGAGGCAAAATATAAAGAGCGGTATGATAAATAATAGGTTGATGTCCAAGAGCGAAAATCGATGCAGCTACACAGAGTATGCTCTCCTCGCTGGTACTAATCAGTATCAGGATCAGTATATATATAGGGAGACAACGACTTGAGTACCATCTCACAGAAATGCGACCATGGTGTTGTGATTCAAGATAGTCGCGAATTCGAAAGAGTGGAACAGGAAAAGAATACCTTTGACTCTTGCGGTGAGCTTACGAACGATACATCCTTCCCGCTAATGCTCAACGTGCATCTAAGGCCCAATGCACCATGATCAACCTGAGCCTAGCAAACATTGACTAAACGCTATCTGGCTGCATTCAAGCCCCCCACAGACAGGCGTTCTTAAAGGGCTTTTACATCTACAGCACCAACTGCAACCGACAAACATAAGAATATACAGGGGAAGACATCGTTTTCAACGCGGTGACCTCCTGCTATGTTACCAAATTTGGAAGTGAACATAGTTACGTTTGCCACTATCTCCTGAAGCTTAGTCACAGCACTAAGCTAAGAGGCCGCCAGCCGAAGATCCTCACCAATTATAGTAGGTTAGGATTTCGCCAGTATTGTTTTTCCTCTGAATTTGTCAGTTTTGGAACGCTCTTCCTACTTATGCTATATCGGCTTCCACGTCATGCACTCTCAGAAAGTTACTCGGTGATGCATTACACCATTAGCTCTACGTGACCGTGAAACCCAAATGTTTTGTGCTCACCAGTGCGCACACGAACACGGGATAGATGGAGTTACATTTGCGTGAGTGTGAATAATGTGGTGAGTTCACAGATGAACGGTTTGCCTTTCTGGCACTTGTTTCGTTGAAATTGCACGTTTAACACAGACCATCCTACGCAGTTGTCAAGTTTCAGCCCTTTTATCCGTAACTGAATAATGAATACTGAATAGTGTTATAGAGCAAGTAGAAATGAATTCTGTACAACTCGCTGGAAATATGATGAAAAAGATTATAAACATTGTCAGCCGTGAATATCCTTTTCGTTCTCATGTAACATTTGATATATCTGACTCACGATATTGCAAGACTCACAAATGTGTCATGTCACCGTAAGTGTGCAAGCGTTCTCTGAATCAAATAGTGGTACAACATAAATCTAACAGCATTTTGAACTACTGCGCAGATGTTGGCTCCATCACATGTTCAGGCAAACTGTTCCAAATATTTAACACTCTCCGTTCGAAGCACAGTGCGTGGGGAACTCGCTTCACATCCTGCACAAGAACTTTGTATCTGTGTCCGTGTGGGCTGCATGGCCCTCGTAAGTGTAGCATTGGCCTCAGCATGGGTAAGTCATTGAGGTGTAGAATACGATAGGTCATAATGCGGTCGACTTGCACCCGTCGGTAGGACAAGGTGTAGAGTCCTAGTTTCTCGCATCACGTAAACTTGGGATGAGCCTGGTAGCAACGTATTGGACCTGTTCGATCTTTTATGCCTAGCCTCGGGTAATCGAAAAGTAGGCGGGCGAACCGTACGCGAGCATTTTTCTAATGATGGAAGAGAAGAGGTGTGTGGCAACCTCTTCAGACCATGTGCCGAAGCTACGTTTGAGCTCCCATAGCAGGCACAGTCCGTTACGATATAGCTTGCTCGTGTTGTCCACGGACTTCAAATCGTAGCGCGAGAGTACAGCTAGGTCCCCCACGGAGGGTGTGGGACATAGCAGTTGGACGTCAAGGGTGTAGTTTCGGCCGTCAGCACCTTTTCCCAGGCTCATAACTACAGACTTGGCTGGGTTGACCGAGAGATGCACTTCTGAAGACCATGTGAATAGGCGGTTGAGACCTTGCTGAAGTAGGCCACAGTCGTCGGGAGCGTCAATTTCTCTCCAAATATTCATCTTGTCCGCAAACAAGGCACATAGCGACCACAGAAGTTAAAGTAGGTCGTTGATGTGGATCAGGAACAGAGTGGGGCCCAGCACAGTGCCCTGAGGCACACCACTTGTAGAGGGATGTTAGTCAGTTAGATGGTCGTCGACCTGTAACCTCCAGTTTCGTCTAACAAGAAATTTGCGGATCCAGTTGTGCAGTGAGTCACCGACGCCACGCATCCTGAGTTTGTGAAGGAGAACCTCATGGCTGAACTTGTCGAACGCTTTACTGAAATCGATGGTTAGCACATTGATCGACTTCCCCATGCTTATTGCCTTCAACCACTCACTCCTCGGCGCAAGCAAGTTTGTAATGCAGAAACAGCCTTGCATAAAACCGTGCTGTGCGGGCGTCAGGACCTCTTTTGACTGTAGCAACTACAGCCATCCCTTCTTCACGATCTTCTCAGCAACCTTTATCAAAATACGTGTCAGACAAATTGGCCTGTAGTTGTCTACTTTGCTAGGGTCACAGCCTTTCGGAATAGGCTTCGCCACCGAACATTTCCAGTCAATCGACAATGAACTTTCGGATAGTGATCGGTTGAAAAGGTCAGTCACGACAAGAGAGAGGATGGTCGAAAGTGACTTGAGAATCAGTGGATGAAGCCCATCAGGTCCGACAGGTTTGGTGCCGTCAAGGTTGGCGAGTAGTTAACATACCTCTTCAACGCCGCAATCCAGACTGTCGAGTTCGGTAAAGGCGTTACGCGTTGAAATCGGAACAGACACCTGGTCATGTGCAAATACAGAAGGGAAGTGCGCCGCCAACGCGGAAGCAAGTTCAATGCTGGAGGTTAAGGTCTGTCCATCCGGGCCATCCAGCACTGACACATCACCTGGCGGATTGAGGCGTCGCTTCACGTAAGGCAAAATTCTCTTTGGGGCGGTCTTCGCGGCGATTGCAAGCTGCTCTTCAAAATGTCTGCACTTATTCCTTTTTGCACTGTTGCAGAGGTTACGCTGACATTTATAACCCTTCTTAGTCACTGGCAGAGCCAGAGAGGATGAATCTGTCCCACTGTCTGCTCCGCCTCCGAACCATATTTTTAATCTCCTTGTCAAACCAATGTGGCTTAATCGGTCCAATCTTCCGACATTTCAAGAGTAAAAATTAGGAACACAGTGATGTCAATCTCTCTTTCATAAATATCCAACAGTCTTCAACAGATACAGCTTGTGACAGAGACCAATCCAGTTGTCTCGCAGCTCGAGTTAGACCATCGAAGTCCGTTTTCCAGTAGTTGTAAGCTGGTTCCAGAGGACGTGAATACGGCAAAGATAATACCATATCAGCTTTGAGGGCTGAATGGTAGCTTGTAGCTAGGGGCTCCAGGATCCGAACGTCACGCACTCGTTGTTCGTAGCTCGTTAACAGCAGGTCGAGACAGGAAGGGGTTGAGCGTGTTGTTACGCATGTTGGCTGGTATATTTGTGTTGCGATGCACCAGTTTCAAGTACCAAAGCCACGAACTTTGCTTCAACCTCACCATGTCCAGGCATCAAATGCACATCAGACCATCGTATTCGAGGACAGTTAAAATCGCCCATAAGTAGAAAGTGTGGACGAGTCATGTGGATTCGAAGAATGGGCAGCCAATCCAAACAACGACTCAGGGGACTGCGATAAACTGCCCCCACAAGCAGTTCTGCGCGCCTGAGGCGGATGGAGCACCACAGTAGCTCACACAAATCATCGTCACTATGGTAGGCGCTCACAAGTCTCCCACGCACGGAAGACCGGATGTAAAGTAAAACACCACTGCGGGCATTCTTTAGTCTATCGCTTCGGAAGCAGGAGTAACCGTTGTGTTCAAGTTCCTGGGTGTATAACTCTGCATGCAGCCATGTCTCTGCGAGTCCCACTACTTCTGGCCGCTCAGACGCAACAAAACAACAAAGCTCAATGCTCTTGTTCGTAACACTGCAAACGTTTGTGAAGGCTAGTTGCAGGTGGCAGCAGGAGCCGTCGGGCGTGCTTGAAGTGTGAGCAGCCGGTTTATGCTGATTCGCAGATTGTTGGAAACCAGCCGAAAATTTACGATACGAAGATTTGTTTCCCCCTCACCAGTACGTCTTTGCAGCTCAATGATGGCAGACTTGTGGCGCTCCCTGTCTACTGGGTTCAGGTCTGGACGGACATGGAACTTCAAACCTTTCAGTCTACTTAGGCGGAACATGACCCGAATTGGAGTGTCATCGTCCACAAAATGATTCTCATAGGCCGATTTCGTTGATCACCTTGCTTTCTAAGAAGGAGAATTTGCCTCACTTTTACCAGTCCTCATCAGCGTCAAGGAGTCTGTCAATTAGACACTGTAAAAACTCAACTTCGTGATCCTAGCGCACTTGGGGTGATAGGTCACTGGAAGCCGGTGCGTGCAAGATCACAAGATTATAACGCCTCTGGTCGGATGATGTTGACCTTGCATGGCGAAGTATATTAACAGCCTCACGTGGTTTGGCTAACTGTTAACTTACAAAAGTTAGGCGCCCAATATCCCTTCGTAATTTCGTTTTTTGTTCTTTCCACTGGTCATCAGCACTCAGACTTTCACCTGCTTTGCCATCAGTGCCCGTTGGACATAACTAAGGTAAACAATTTATGGAAGGTGAAACTAGGCTTCGCACAACGGTTGGATTTCGTACCGGTGAGTTTGCATGGGTAGAGGAGGAAGACTGAGCTGAAACCTGAAGGCTGTTCGGGTTAGATTGTTGGGCCCAACACACGGAGCTGTTCGCAACGGAATGATGAAGCCTACATGTCGGCTTTACTCTTCCTAGCTGTATCGTGTTTCGGCAATTTTCACATAAAGTTTCAACCAAATCGTGTTTGATTTCACGAAGACGAAATTGCTCAACTGATAATCCAACACATGAAATGTGGTATTTAACTTGGCACAAAACACACGTGAGGGCATTTGCACAGTATCCGACTATCTTGGAACAAGTGTCACAGGTTGACTGCTTCGGCATTGTGAATAATCCGAAAACAAGATGACGGCCAAATGCTAGAGAAAATGATGATAGCAAGCTCGCCGAAATCAAGCGATGAAAGCACAAGTATTTCTGGTCGGAAATTTCAGAATCAGAAATGAAACTTAATTGCATTTAAATTTCCAAAAAATACTCCCAGTGAACGAAGAAATCTAACACAAAGTGATGTTGCCAACGCAGCCAAAAATAACCGACCGGAGGCCGGTTGTGCCACTGTTCCAGGTTGAGTTAAAAACGGCACTACCGACCATCGCTTTATCCTCCGATGGCAATAAAAAGAAATTTAGGTGTCAGGAAAATAGCCGGAATCGGACTTGTTTGTTGCCGCTTTCGGTGGCTGGATGTGAACTAAGTGACGCATTTCATATGACTGTCTGACAAACAATAGGAATTTAAATGTCACAAGTTCAAAAAGTTAATGGTCATCATTCGTCAAGATTACATTGCACCGAAATAGCCCTTGTTAAGATTTGCTAAACGTGTGGTCACCGAAATAGTCAAAACATTTTTCAACAGTTAGGTGACATTTAGAATTTCCGTGATAAAAAATGTTGGCAATATTTCACCTTGTCCTTCAACTTACTGCCAACACGCATTGTCACTCGCTGAGCATTGGCTGTCGGTGATGTGAGCACAGCGACTCGTTACTATCCGTACTGCCCCGTTACCCAAGCACTTCCATTAAAAATAAATTTGCACCTAATCTGGCTAACAACAGATGACTAGGTTGACATGCTTTTTGATCGGATAAACACGGGGTATATCATTTGAACGATTGCTCTTAGAGTATTGACGAGCAGAAATCGTAGCATCACCGCCATCCCCTCATGTTTGCAGTAATCCAGTGACTTTGTATACCATAATGACTGATACAGCCAATTTGGCCTCCATGGGTCAATGAAACGAACTAGAAAATGGCTGAACACGAAGGCTGCGTTGCTTTTATGCCTAAGTTTGTGAACATTTTACCCACCGCCAGATGGAATGTGTGCTGTTGGTGTATACCAGTCCTGAGGTGAGGACCAGCATCAGTAGGCGGTACTGGCCAGCCACCGTTCGGAATGGCGCGATGTGATGGTAGCGGATGAAGCGGAGCGACAAAACATACACAATCTACATCCTTGTGCACATTAATTGAAATAAACTACGATTGTGTCACTTTTTCTATGAATATCATGTTTTCATACATGAAAGCTGCCCTTTTGGCATTTATTTTATATTTTATATTGGGAATGGATATTTCATCATTGTTTGTGAATCAGACGATGTAATAAATGCGCATGTCTAGTCGTCACAGCACCCAAGATTGCGTCATACTTTTTATGGTTAGTAAGGTTTTTGTTTCAACTTCTTGTTTTTTTGTGATTCAGTCATTGTTTGAGATGGACGTGACTCCCAGAAGGCGCATGAACATCGTGACCTTGCACGAACACACAGACAAGACCTACAGGGACACAGCAAGAATAGTAGGCGTCAGTCCGGCAACCGTCAGCCGTGTGGTCAAAAAGAAAAAGGAAACGGGATGCATTTCGCCAAAACGCAAAGGGAAATGTGGTCCTAAGAGGAAAACCACTGCTAGGGATGACGCTTACCTAGTACGGGAAAGTGTTAAAGATCCTCGAAAGACTAGTGACGCATTAAAACGTGATTTGGGGGAGAAAGGAATAGAAATCAGTTCTTCAACGGTTCGCAGGCGACTCCTGGAATTTGGTCGGAAAGCCAGACGGCCTGTGAAAAAACAACTTCTGACAAAAGTAATGAAAGTTAAGCGTTACAAATGGGGACTAAAATACAAAAACTGGACAAAAGAAGATTGGAGAAAAGTCCTAATCAGCGATGGAAGCCATTTCTATGTTCATGATCAGAGAAGTCAGTATGTTCGGAGGTCAGAGGGAGAAAAGGTTCGTGATTCCCACATTGACCACTTTGTGAAACACCCACAAAAGCAGATGTTTTGGAGGTGCTTTAGTTATTACGGCGTCGGCGCCTTGCATCCAGTCCAGAGCATGATGCGCTCTCCACAATATATAGAAGTTCTCCAAAGAAGAGCTGTTCCAGAACTAAAAAAGACATTTCCTGACGGATCTGGCGTATTTCAACATCTTGGGTCCCTTTACCAAAAGTGAATTAAAGCTTGAATAAGTTTCTCCTTTGTAGTACAGTCCATTCCACGAAGGCGTTGTTTGCAAATAGACCACATATTTTCAATGGGGTTTAAATCTGGTGAATTCCCAGGCCAGTCCAAGATGGTTATTTGATTAGTATTGAAAAAAGTCTTGACCATTTTTGATGTGTGGCACGGGGCCAGATCCCGT
The DNA here is from genome assembly GCA_944474145.2 of Dicrocoelium dendriticum. Classification (NCBI taxonomy): domain Eukaryota; kingdom Metazoa; phylum Platyhelminthes; class Trematoda; order Plagiorchiida; family Dicrocoeliidae; genus Dicrocoelium; species Dicrocoelium dendriticum. The sequence goes on from OX104063.1 coordinate 139,395,952, forward strand.
TGAAGAACTGATTTCTATTCCTTTCTCCCCCAAATCATGTTTTAATACGTCACTAGCCTTTCGAGGATCTTTAACACTTTCCCGTACTAGGTAAGCGTCATCCCTAGCAGTGGTTTTCCTCTTAGGACCACATTTCCCTTTGCGTTTTGGCGAAATGCATCCCGTTTCCTTTTTCTTTTTGACCACACGGCTGACGGTTGCCGGACTGACGCCTACTATTCTTGCTGTGTCCCTGTAGGTCTTGTCTGTGTGTTCGTGCAAGGTCACGATGTTCATGCGCCTTCTGGGAGTCACGTCCATCTCAAACAATGACTGAATCACAAAAAACAAGAAGTTGAAACAAAAACCTTACTAACCATAAAAAGTATGACGCAATCTTGGGTGCTGTGACGACTAGACATGCGCATTTATTACATCGTCTGATTCACAAACAATGATGAAATATCCATTCCCAATATAAAATATAAAATAAATGCCAAAAGGGCAGCTTTCATGTATGAAAACATGATATTCATAGAAAAAGTGACACAATCGTAGTTTATTTCAATTAATGTGCACAAGGATGTACCTACAGGCCAAATGTTAAAGCAAGTGCACCAAATTTTCGAGCTTTCCCTCAGAATGTAACAGGACCCTGATGTGTGCTAAGAACAATTGCCAATGCCGCTTCGACCGCACAGCGCAGCAGGTTAAACCACTGAAGAATGAGTTGGAATTTATGGCGTTAAGTGCGACTGATCGAAATTTACAGTGCTGCATGTTGGCTTTAGATGACACAGTCTGTGACCCAGGTCATTCATTAACATTTGAGCAAGCGATAAGTTAAATGCATAATGATTCCCAATAAACTGCCATATTATCCGTTAGATGAAAGATTTAACGTCAATCTTGTCAAATAATGATTCATCAATTCCATTCGGTGCAATGCTAACGGCCGTTGGTCCGCTTCTGCTCATAGGCCAATCGGGTACTACTAGAGTAAAGCACGCGCTGCTTACAGAATGTGACAAGTAGAAGGCTATGCAGATTCAGTTCGCGTCCATGTTTCGATATTCATCATGAGTTCGATAGGACAGGGTGATCTAATTGGGGCATTTTGGTGATGCGCTCGGAAGTTCTGTGACAAGATTCCTCTGCCCAGCACATCATACTCCACCGCAACATCATATGTGCTTATCACCTGCAACGACACCTACAATCTCTCAGGCGATCTGAAATCATCTGAGTGAAAGAGCAATCAGACATGGAAACTAATGGTCGAAAAGCAAATTATAAAGTTACTTGGTATGTCACACCAGTTGAAAGCTCCTACGACATCAGCCACCGGTCAATGATATGGCACGGAATGAGCTACAACCGAATTCATTGAAAACTGGAAATCCATCTTGGCTATTATTTACATTGCGCGTTGGTCAGAGACATTTTTGTGTGATGTCATAGACGTTGGTGGGTTTAGCGCATTTTTAGATTCAGTCAGATATACCACGAGTTGACTTGAATCTTTATATATCAGCATTTGTCTACAGAGATCTGCATTCTAACCTTGACTAATTATCAGCGCTCAATAAAACTGGATCAGTCATTAAGTCGTCTTTTGCTATAGTTCATGGCTAACTTATTAAAGGGTATGATCGGAATCTGACCAATACATTCGCAAGCACTGCGCGTACTGGCGTGTGGCTTCGTTCACGCAGAAGCGCATTCGCTCTAACGGTTAGAACAAATACGCAATCAACCTACTATATATTATGCCGTTTTGAAAAGTGAGGATTAAAAAGGTAAAACTGTCAGTGATTTGGACATCAATTAGCTACCAAAGTGGGAGCACGTCAATATTTAAATGGAAAGTGATTCACATTAGGAGTATCAGATCTAGTTGACTTGGTTGCTATACTTTTGGTTGCAGAAGGTACTTTGATGCCGCTTCGAGGCACACAAATTCGGAGTCCACCGAATGGTGCGTAGCATGAACATTTGGCTGCAACTTCGATTACTTCACCAGTTACAGGGGGAGTCTACCAAATGTCTGTTCTTAAAGCTGTTTCTCGGAGTTTTATCAACATGAGGATGCTTGTTTTTAGTGCGCTGCGTGCTATTGTTCTTACTTCCGGGCTACATCCATGCTTGTATGTGTTTTATTTCCTGTTCGTATGGATTTCAATGAAAAGTAACCCTATGTACGTAAGCATGGCATATAAATATGACTAGCTTGTACGGTAGTACTTTTTAACACAACACTTAATTTCGGATTTTTAGGTATACACGCACTGATGGGTTCTTCGTTGTTAGCAACAAAACGATATGGTTGTCCTTGTAGTTTCGCCGGATGTTAGGTGCGCATGGGACTTTTAAACTACCGAGGAGTAGTAAGTGAATATGAAATTACTGTTTTTGCACAAGTGGTTATTAAAAGACCTACATATACCGGATTTATTTGTTTTTTTTACGCGAAAGAGGAAAAGGCCAACATATGAAACCACAGTATCTGTGCTGTGGATTAAATTAGATTGCTGACAACTTACCGGAGGGCCAGCGTGCGTTTAGTGCAATATTGCGAAGCTTTTAGAGATTATAAGTTGGAATGTACCGTGATACGTCAATCTTTCTCTTGTTTGCCAGCTACCCAATTTGGCGCCACTGAGTGCTTAGAAGTCAAGAGGGCCACATGAGTTGAACGGTCACAAAACCCAGACTGATACCTAGGGTGCAAATTGCAAGTAAGCGTATAAAAACTGTCATGAGAGCAGAGCCCAAATGTATGGGTTGACCTTCCCACAGATAATGAGTCGGGGGAGGGTTTCAATCGCATGTTACTCGGCGTTATTATTTCAGACTTTTGTCGAATATGGAACACGACCCAGCGCAAGCCATTCATGATGCTTCTTACGTACCCAGGTCTTATAGTAGTTCACCACTACACTAGTAGACGAAACTACATAAAATGCCACGAAATGTACCGTCTGTCAATTTAAAGGCAGTTTCTGCCTTGCGGCCATCGATCAGTGCAAGCTGGCTACATGGGCTGTGCTACGCACCTTGTAGTTTTGGGTACAATATTTCAATCGTTATCATACGTTTCCTCCTCTGTTATCCGTTTTGACGATAGGAGCAAAAGCATCCTATGCGTATTCGTTTGAACGATTGGTTACTCGAAGTCAGCTCCAGGATCGACGCACATTATGGATTGCCAGGCATTTTACAGCATCCCAAACAGTTCAAAATTGAGTTTGCTGCTTGCGCAACCTAAAATGCCAAAAGGATGGGGTTGCTATTTCCTTTTGAAAGCATGCAAAGCCTAGTTTATTTTCACGCTGCAGAATTAAACTAAATCTACTAGCGCCATCTCGTATCAACTTCAGAACAACAGTTGTCGTGTGTGCGTTGACGAACTCTAGCTACCTCGATGACGCAAGTAAGGGATCGCGCAGCGCAAGCATTTTACGTTAGCAAGTCACGGGTTTACAACTGCATTGACCCAGTATATTCACACTGATATTATTCTGGAGTGGGCTCCTTGTCTTTCATGCATGGAATTTCAGTAATGCTTTGGACAATGAACGATAAATAATGATTGATAATGAGTTAACAAGTCCCGTAAGATAACCAGAGTAAAAAATAGGAAGAAATAGAAAAATCGGGTCGCAAGTGACTCATCAAGCTATTCACACGAACACAGATGCAGCTTCCATCACCACTTCGTTACGCAGATTGCACGTATGCACTCAAGTTATTACGTTTCATTTTCATTTCCGAGTGAAACGGACCACGTCACACGATGCAAATGACATGGCGTGTTGTCAAGACGTTTTTAAAATGCCTGTGTGAGGGGCCAGGAATGATATGAGTTGCAAGGGCTTTGCATGAGTGGGACACCCGAAAGTGAAAAAAACTTCGATGGCAATCAAGTCGACCCTAGTGCGTGGTCAGTTACAGATGATAGATAGCTTGTAGGACTTTGATGGGAGGCGATTTGGATTTGTCCTTATTAAGTAAACTTTGACCAGGCCTCCTCGTTGAGGCTCCTATTCGTGACTGTACAATCCAAGGGTTTGCATCCCGCCTTGTTGCGGGAAGTGAAACAACCCCTGACCAGTTTGGCCGCTCTAGGTTGTGTAGCTTCATGCGCATAAATACAGTGTTTGCGCCAGGTTAGGATCATGTATTCCCCACTGGGCCTCTCGTAGGCGTTGTACCGTATCTGAAATGGCTGGCTCGAACGTACCGAAGGCCCTTCATAAGAGTACAAGTTGCTGATTGGCACTGAAATACTTTCTGGTCTGTTTCGAGCAATTGAGATCATCCCGCGCAATTGCTTCGAGATAACTTTCCTGGGACGCGCTTTGCGACTGCTGGTCACGAAGTCAATGTGAATGGGAAATTTGATGGCGCGCACACAAGAGTTTGCATTTTGCCACGCCGTACTGGAGCCAGTTTTCTGAGGACCACATATAGGCCCTGGCGAAATCATTCTTCAATGCCGCGTGATCGTCTACTGTCCCCCTGTCATGCCAGATTTTGACATGCATTGTCAATAATAGGACGCCTGACTGCAGCACACTAGCTTACTCGTTGATGAATGCTAGAAATATACTTGGTCCGAGCGCCAGACCTGTTGGTTCATCATAATAGAACGCACAATGTCGAAAGTGGAGTTGCGGACTCTCATTCGCAGCTGATGTTGAATGAGAAGATTGCTTATTTATGCATATGGTCACAGATTTTGTAGTTTCCAAGCTTGTTAAAGCGAATGCCGTGGTCCAGCCGATCGGATGCATTTGTGTAGTCCAGTTAGGCGACGTCAACCTCCTTTTTGCCATCAAATGTTTCCGACCAGCTGTCTCAGAACTTCTTAAGCATTAGTTTTTTTCCCCAATACTCCGTTGTTCCGTTGTCCAAATTTTTTGGTGCATGACGGATTTCGGCGAAACCCATACTGCTGTGACACCATTATGTTTCTGATCTCACTGTACTCCATCGGTGCCTGTGCGATAATATCTTCCATATGCAAAGTGCGTATGACCCGTGTACTGCGTGGACCTGCTTGTATAACTAATCACAAGTTGGTGCCGACCAAATCGTACATATATTTTCATAAATCCATGGAGTGCTTATCTGCCGTGAACTTGCGTAAACTTAATGTTCTTTCCCCAGGTAATGATGAGAAGATGATAGAGTTGCATAATGCAATCGCTATCCGCATTACCGATGTCCAATCCATTATCATAGTGAGCAAGGTGTGGTCCCACATCCATAGACTGGTGTCGACTGCTGCCGAGGAAAGAATCGGGCGCAAACTGTAAGCAGCCCGAGTGGTTTGATGATAACAGTACGACCTTTGGCGCATTAGTAACGGAAAAGAATGCATCATTTGTTGCCCACGCGCATTACACAGCCAATGCAGAGAAGAAGAGATGTTTTCGCAAATTTCGTCGGCGATTGACTTTAGAGCTCGGTCGCATCAAGAATGCATGGTGGACAGAGAAAGCGAAGCAGCTGGAATGGTACGCCGAATGCCGACAACCTAAGCAATTCTTTGACTATCTGAAGGCAGTGTGTGGACGCACGTTGCAAGCGCTGAGAATGCTGTTCCATGCTACTTTACACGCTGCCTACACACACACTGCAGGCGCAACGCAAATGTGGTGAACACACTTTGACTGCCTCTTGAACAACCACTCAGAGATTGACTCGCTATGGTGCACGGGCTGAAGCAGTAGTGGTGAAGGTGGGTCTGGCGGACGCGCCGACATTGGATGAGATGGGGCAAACACTTGCCCAGCTGCGAAACGGCAAGTGTGCGGGTGTCCACGGACTCATGCCTGAAATATTAAAACTCGGTGCGCCCGTGTTGGTGAGTGCGCTGCACCAATGGGTGCAAATCGCGTAGATTGAGGAGGAGGTGCCCCCTGAGCTGAAGGATGCCCTTGTACTACCACTGTACAAGAGCAAAGGAAGCAAGAGATATCGCACCAACTAGCACGGTGTCAGCTTGTTAAGTTTTGTGGGCAAAGTGATTGCTCAACTTCTGCTCAACTACCTCGTCCCTCAGATCCTTGAACCAAACGTGGCGGAAGAGCAATCTGGATTCCATTCGGGTCGCAACATCATAGTTATGGTGTTCGTGGCTAGTCAGCTGCGTGAGAAATCCTGAGAGCCGCACCAGCCATTGTAGTCGCTGTGTGTTGACCTTACCAATTGACAAGACAAACCAGCGAAGCACTGTGGCTGCTTTTGGGTACGTTTGGTTAGGCGAATAAGTTTGCTAGTTTAATCGAATGTCTGCAAATTGGTATGCGGGCGAGGGTGCAGCTCCGTGGATAAACATCGGATGACTTTAATTTTGTCTCTAGTGTGAAGTAAGTCTGTGTCTTGGCCCATGTCCTGTTTACTATTTACCCGCATGCAAGGGTGGCTTGTGGTTCTGATGCTGTTTGTGATTTCGGTGCCCGTGTTGAATACCCCTATTGATGGTTGGTTGCTAAACCCCTGTGCTTTCGGTGCGAGAGCCTTTGTGTCTGAGACGACCATCCGCATGTTACTGTTTGTCGACGACTGTGCGTTGTTTGTACACAGCACAGATGAGTTGCTGCACGTGACTTCCGGTCTCTCTTCGACAGCGGCCCAGCTCGGGTACACCGTCAACAAAACCAAGACGGTCTGTCTTTTTTATCCTCCTCCAAAATCAGAATCCATGGGGCTGCCGCAAATCCACATTGACAGCGTAACATGTACCGACATGCAGATGACCAGCGAGCTGCGCAGCCGCGTTTCAAAGGTGGCAGTCGCATTCGGCAAGCAGGAAAAACATGTTTAGAACAACCACCAGCTCACTGTCGCGACGAAGTTGATGGCACACCAGTCTATGTTGCTGTTCGCTTTTCCATACGGCAGCGAAACCTGGACGCTCTATTGGAAGGAAATCTCTTACCTGGCACGTTTACATAAACAATGTCTACATCGTATTTTGCTCATCAACTGATGTGATCGAGTTGCAGACACGGAAGTGCTCCGAAGCAGGAGCATGTATACAAGGGACTGCATACTTCTGCTAAGGCACCTGAGGTGGTTCGGGTACCTTTGTCGCATGGATTCGACTCAGATACCGAAACCACTGCTTTTTGGCCAACTACGTGCACAGAAGCGACGTATAGGAAGAGCGAAGTTAAGTTGCCAAGGCATGATTAAGCTTTTATCACGAACTAATGTTGATATGAGATGTTGGGAAGCGATGGCAGTGAATCAGTGCCGATGACAAGAGGTGACGGTTGTCCAGGTGCATGCGAAATCTTTACTGCATACGGAGAAGAAATTTCGGTTGAGGCAGCGACAGGCACCAATGGTGGATAACCCATCGACATCGAGCGCGCTATGCTATAGCGCATGCGGTCGCAAGTACGTGAGCCGAGCTGGCTTAGTAAGCCACCAGCGTCCACGTTGGGCCAACATCTAAGAGAAGGCAAGTGTGAGAAATGTGTAGTTATCATCAGCGCAGCGATTGGTAAGTTCGCCGCTTCCGATTCAATTTACTAACCCAAGCCTTTAAGGTAGTTGATATCGTACATGTGCTATATCATTGTTACATTCAGCCTGTACGTGTGCCAGCGTGCTGAGTTTCTTCCATTTCAAGTGTTGGCTGCTGGTTGATATCCCGGTGTGGCTGTGCTTGATGTGAATATTGACAAGGTGCCTACCTGTCTAACACGTACTGCGAACCTGCATTCTATCAACGCATTGATGAAAGAGCCTAGCTAAGATTTTGGTGAAATTTATAGCAGTTGGCTTCAATACCAACGTTCTTATATCGCCTGAGCCAGACGATTCCTGCACGCCTAAGCTCAGCAGTCTCTTCTTGGCACTCGCTGCCTTAATGAATACGTGACTTAACATTGGGGTCGGGGTGATCTGTGACAAAAATGGGTGAGATGATGACTAACTCGGGAAATTGCGGATGAAGTGTTAATGTAGCTCAGTGACCGCCTGCTGTGTACTTAGCGCTGGACCATGTGTTGCGCGTATAAGTGTGATTCCGCGCTGCACTTTACGGAACTAGTTTAAGTGCCTGTAGATCTTCTTAGAATTAGTACTGAATTTCATCGCTAAGCCCTGCTTGTGCTGCAGTTCTTTCACGGATCAACTTGACACAAGTGTTTCGTTGACTTATGTCGACAAGCGAGGCTTGCATGCTGGTACAGGCAATATAATCGCGCCATGCCGCACCACTTGAGACCGTGCATTTTCGAGCCCTGCTCATCAGAAAGGATTTCGTTTACTTTGAGCGGAAGAGTTTGGTGTCCGATGCATTTATCACTAGCCTAGTGTAGTGGGTGACAAACTGCCTCCAGGCGACATTGTGTGGTTGTTCGGTTAGGAAATAACACGGCTGAACGAGGTCAGACAGGATGTCGTAATACACTTCCTCCTTATTTCCGCTGTGCGCTATGTAGCTGATGTAATGAAAGGGATGCATCCCGTGGTAGCTACTGCCAAGCGTTGTGTCTATGGTTACGGTGTCGCTCATAAGCTTCTTGTTGGTGAATACAGTCTAAAACAGACGGTCAATCACCCTTTTTCATTCGCGTGGGAGAGGTGACATGATTGTATGGCGGCACATCGGCGGTTAATTAATACATGTCAGCCTTGTGTTGTTCACTGAGAAAGACAAGGATTTTGTTTGGGTGCAATTTGAAGCCGCCAACAGAAGGCCGTGACTGTATGACCGTGATAGAACTCGTTTCATCGCAGAAGCTAGGCCGCGATCCATTTCCAAAGTAGACATTATAAGGCGGTAAACTATGGCTAGTAAACACACAACACCGCGTCTCAGGTGCAAACATTAAAAAAGCGAATGGAAAACTCGCGTTTCTGGATCACTGATAAACCCCTATGCATGTCAGATCGGTAACACAGCAATAGCCCTCCGTTGTCGGATCGATCGTTTCATAGAGGAATCTGGTCGGACACACTTAGCTCAGCATTTGTGATCTCCGTGTTCAGCTATGTTATCGGTTCCCATGACTATATTCTACAAAGCGCAGAAACCTGACGAGTACAGAGCTCACCCAGTTTACTGAGAAGACTGTGTGTTTGTATACAGGCTGCTCAGGTCCTGAGAAGTTAGATGCATGTTTGCCGACGCTGCTTTCTGGTAAGGGTTTATGACGACTTTTGTGGGGACGGCTGTCAGTCACTTTTTGATTAGACCGATGACGCAGGTCCCAAAGCAATTCCGGTTTGGTGTGTAAAGTTTTCGGTGTCAGCTGGTTGCTAACCACCAAGTATTCCTTCCGCAGTAAAACAGTTTTGACAGTTAGCCGGTGCTGAGCTGCTTGCTGACAAGGTAGCGCGTGTTCGACTTTTTCTGTGTCGCCATGTGTCCATCTGCCTTATGCGTATTTCAGATGGCAGCATTTTGTGCACTGTATACCATATTCCAACCGCCTTTTCATCCATCGATTCGGATTGGACACCAATCGCTTGTTGTTTAATGATCTTGATAACCTTGATGTCAAATTGGCGATCACTTCTTCGAGTGACAGCACTTCACAGACAAAGTGCCATTCAACCCGGTCATGCGTTTTTACCTCTAGCTCGTTTGAAATCTGAAACTTGGGGACACTATAGACAAGGACCGAGGTACGTCCTTTTGTTTATGAAAACCGTCCGGAATTTCTTGGAAAATATTTGGAACCGATCGAGAAGTGATCTTTTCAAAAGGTTTAGCAAACGAGCAACTTGTGCATCTGTTATCCCGTACAATGTTTCGCTTTTAACTCAAAGGCTTCATTAGGCGAAGTGACTTATCTTAATTGGTCTGATGAAGCTTTTGAGTCGAAAACGAAATGTTGTACAGTATACCAGATAGATGAACCGGTCGTTTGCCAAACCTTTTGAATCAATCGTCCGGATTTTGTTTACGTTCCTGACGTCTGATCCTAGCAACAGTTGGAAAAACGCGAAGTGTTCATGAGATGGTACGGAATAGCGTGGATGACAAGAAAGTTTCCTTTGCATCGTCTCCAGACTGAAGCGTTACTTGGAGTAATCACGTCTCCCTGCAGCACAATGAGTTTGGACGATGGAAGAAGCGCAATTTACTGGCAGCCTTAGCTTGGGTCCCTAGTAGTTAACGCAGAGCCTCTCACTCTTTCCGGTTTTTAGTAGCTTGCCTTTATGGATTTTCCTCGGATTCAGGTATATGGGGGCATATAGTTGTCATGGAATTATGATTTCTTCTCAGGTTCTGTTTTTGACTGAACGCGTGGCTACTTTCCTGGGTCGGACAGAAAGTTAGAGTCCTAAGTCCCGCGTTAGTGTCGGCAACACAACCCACTGGCTTTGTTACAAGAAAGGATCCACGGGCACGAGTATCTGGTGACTGTGAGGTGATCGCCAGAAATTCTTCTGGTGTGTGGTGTGTCAGTAGATGGCAGCTCTTCCTGTGCTACAATCGTACGTTGGTGCGGTAGACGGAGTATCTTGTCCTGGTCTATTGCTTATCCGTGGACAAATCATTTGATGGAAAGGCCGATTTGCAAGGCGGCTGAAAGGGATGGTGTGCGTGCAATAAGTGAATTACTCAGCTGGTGTTCCACACAGTGGTGAACCGAAACGAGTGAGGGTTTGTTCGAACGCCGTTAGGATTCTCTATCAAGTGAGACCAAAAATGTGCTCCTCCTTGGTAATTACGCAACGTTGTGTGTGTGTGTGTGTGTGTGTGTGTGTGTGTGTGTGTGTGTGTGTGTGTGTGTGTGAGTATCAGCGAAACTGTCCCGAGTTTGCAGCTGCGCCGATGGGGTTCTCAAAAGAATGGTTCCTTGAAATGGTGCTTGTCGATCCAAGGCAACTAAGTGTAGATCCAGTTGCGTACGACAAAAGGTGGCAGACTAAATATCAGAAAAGCAAAGAGTGCACATATGTCGATCGATAAAGTCTTCAAAATTTAATTTAGCCAGTACAAATAATGTTAAATGTGAAGTAGAATATTTTTAACGATTACAGTTTCGGTGCGCTTCCATGCAAAAATTAGTGACAAATGCCACAATAGGTAAAGTATGCCAGATCGATCGGTTGAGATAAACCCACGTTAGTCCAATGGTGGGGAAAAGTTGGAAGAAGACGAATAACTAGGCGAAATATAGATTTGTTGTCAAAACGTACAGTCCCACTAGGTAAAATGGCACCGTATAATGGTCCCAGCTAGGGGGAGAAGTATGGTTGCTACCCCAGACTTCACGCGCACTTTCTAGGCGGCAAGACAGAAGCTGTCTGGTCGACCCAAATACAGGTAGTCAACGTTACAACAGGCTAAGATATAAAGCGAAATCTTATTTTTATACTATTTTGCATTTCATGCCCAGACGAACAAGAAATCTAGGTCACCTCACAGCCCCCTCCCAGAAGGTTACGGTAGGTGACCCATCGATCTACTAGAGGACTGTCAGTTGCTGGCCAGACTTCAGAGAGACAGAGTGATGAAACTGATGTAGCCTCTAGGGGAGAACTATGCGACTGGAGACTAGTGGGTTCTCACTCGTGTACTCCCTGAAGGTGCCGATAAAAGAAAAAGGGAGAACGTTCGTGGTGTATGATCACTGGTGTTTGACCACGAGAGAGGGTTCTCTAATTCGCGAAACAGAACGAAAAATCCCAGGTGGCCAGGCATGTAGAAGTGACAGCAACGAACAAGAGAGATACTTACTAGACAGGTGGCAAACAAATTAGGACTAAAAACATTTTGTCGGTTTTACTTCTCCGTTTTCTTCCGGTCACTATTTGGCAAACTTACCAACACCTATCGGAGTGAGGATAGTTTATGCGAGCAATTGTGGTGCACAATCCGCATCAGTCGCACAGTACTAACAGTGGGGGTCATGTACCGGAGCCCATTAAACCGTTGTTGCGACTGGCTACCACATGTACAGAAGCACATGAGCCGCCCTCAGTTCTTACTGATGAGGGATCTAAATTTGCCTAATTTATTTTGACCAGACGTTCGACTTCTTCCCGGTCATGGCGAAGTTGAGGCTCAATTCACTAAAATGATTATTGAAATCGGGGCAACGCAACATGTCAAACAACCGACGCGTGTAAATCCGCACTCGGCATCTTGTCTGGACCTAAAGTTTACGAGCTGCGAGCAGAAGCTGAACGAGATCAGAGTCCTCGAACTTCTGGCGAACAGTGACCACTGCTCCATTGCGGCAAGCTTAGAACTGTCGTTACCATATTACCATCAACAGAAGCCAATATTCAACTATTGGAAGACGGACTTCAACGGACTCCAAGCCGAAAGTCAGACTGATTGGACACTACCGCAGGATGCGTCGCTTGAGGCCAGTTGGTCATTAATGAAGGGGAAGCTTAATTCACTGTGTACTTTGTTCGTTCCCCTGAAGTATTCAATTGTCGAAGCTGTCAAACCGCATTGGTTTGCTACGGCGTATAGACAGTTACCGCGACGGCAACGCAACTTTGGGATAGATACATCATCTGGGGTTGTGATGAAAATTACACCGTGCACAATATATAGGGTAATTTAGGTAACGGCGCAAAGACCAAGAAACGCCGGCACTTCGAAGAGAAGCTAGCATCCTCGGTCACAACTGCACGCAAAAGAATACTTGACTACTTGAAACGTCAACTGAAACCTGGGAGCGACCTACCGGTCTTAGAGAGTTTGGACGAACAGACGCACATTTCAAGCGCGGAGCACGTGGACGCCTTGGCTACGCACTTCCTCACTGTATTTTCCATCAACCGGCGGTTGTTCCAGTACCGGCACGGGTTGCGCCAGTCTTGCTCAACAGCCTACAATGTGACGCAGTTGAAGTGTATCAGCTACTCGTCAACCTCGATGGTGCAAAGCCACCTGGACCGGACGTAGTTCACCCACTAATACTCAAGTCCCTATCGATTATCATCGCACCAGCTGTGACAAACCTATTCAATAAATCACCCTCTGAAGGATCTGTCCCCAATGACTGGAAAGGATCGATAGTGAGACAGCTTCTCAAGAGTGCTGATCCGAGTAAAAAAGAGAACAATAGACCGATCTGTTTGACTTCGATGCTATCCAAAGTTCTCGAGAATGTTGGGAAAATGTGTCTGCTGTCGTTCTACGAATCGATGAATGTATTGACACAAACGCAACGCGGCTTTACAAAAGGGAAATGCTGCGTCACCAACTTGATGCACGCAAACCACGATTGGGTACGAGCTCTTAATGAACACGATGTTGACGTGGTGTACATCGACTTTAGTAAAGTGTCTGACAGAGTGAACCACGAGGTACTCCTTCCTAAACTGAGGACCTGCGGAATCGGTGGAACGCTACTTCAGTGCTTACACGAGTTTATTGTGGGACGATGGTTTAGAGTACGGGTCAGTGACTACCTGACAGACCGGTTCCCATCGAACAGTGGCATGCCTCAAGGCACTGTACTTGGGCCAGTATTATTTCTTATTCATATCAACGATCTTCCGCAGCAGCTCCAGTCACCATGTGCCCTGTTTGCAGATGATTTGAAAATCTGGAGGATCATTGAGAACCGGGACGACTGCGCTCGCCTCCACCATGACTTAGAGCGACTGTCAACATGGTTCACTGAAATGTAACTCACTCTTAACGCAAGCAAGTCGGAGTTCATCAGTATCACCAGACGTCCAGCCACTCGATCATACACCTTGGACGGCCAGTTTCTCCACCCTACCACATCTTTCAGAGACTTAGAAGTTCTCACGTGACATGATATGAGATCACTAGAATATACAGAGAAATTGTACCATGCTGGACTTCGTATGCTCTGGGCATTAAGGCGCAGTTTCTTCACATGGTCCGAAGAAAGCGTCCCTTGTCTATTCGCATCGCTCATTAGACCAATCCTTGAATACGCTATCACAGCTTATCATCGATAACCCAGTGATAAACGGAAAAGCTGGAGAAAATACAGCATATCGCAACTAGAATGATACCAAGTCTACGAAAGCTCCCGTTTGAAAAAGGTTGTGAAAGACTCGGACTCTATGCAATATCCTACCGCCGAGTAAGAATTGACCTTATTATGACCCATCGAGTACTACACTTGAATCAGTTCACCATACTGAGGCCAATATTTCACCTGCGGGAACCCTGTAACACCTGCGGACACCGTTACAAACTCAGAGTCCCCTGCATGAACAAAGTATCACATCAGCTTTTTACCGAACGAAGAATAGTAAACTTATGGAATACACTACTAGAAGGATTAATAGAGGCCGATTCTGTGAAGTGTTTCAAAACTCGTATCGACGATTATTTCGGAAACCTGTGCTTTTGTGAAACGATGCACACACAATGCCAAAAGAAGACATCGTATGCCCAGAAATAATGACACAAACACAAGTTCCTAACAGAACAAGGATAAACGGTTAACGGGATAGACACAACTGCTGATGATTCACAACTAAATGTAGTTGATTTTTCGTTATTCGATAGAGTTATACACAAACCTTTCTACGTGCTCTTAAATACAGTCCCAGTCTCATAATGACTGTGCGCCCATTCCTACTATTTTGTTAGTTATCCAGCCCGCTTTAGTCATTCTCCAGTAATCTGGCGCGCTGGCTTGCCGTACAACCTCCAGCTGGCTTGCCGAACAACCTCCTCGTGGTGCCTGCTGGGTGGTTCGGGTTTTTCCCGTTCCAGCGAATGGTTCGGCGGCAGTGTTCCAGGACGTGGTGGGTTTTCGCCTGGCAAGCGTTCTCCCTATAAAAAGCCACATATGTCCGTTTAACAACACTGCGACGTGGCGGATGTGACTCGCCACTAAATAAAGTCACTGCCCCTTGCCGCTCCCTGAGAGGCATTGTACTTTAAGGGTGAGTTGGGCCCCTGGTCCTTCACGGACCGAAAGGCGTATGAACCATCTACTTGGTCACCGGCTCCCAACGGGTTGCGACGCCCTCACATCGCCCTGCTGCCTTGTAGGTTAGATCTTTGATCAAAGGCTCGGGGTAGGGCCCCCTAAGACAACCCTCTACTTCGGCCTGGGCAACCGGGTAGTATCACGCCCGCTGACGAATCATGGACTACACCGCTCACTACTACTACCGCTATGCCGCTCTTCTGTCTTAACTCAACCGTTCAACGTCCACTCACAGACCACCCCACCACCCGTCCTTCATCTACATGTACTCTTATGTCTTCTACGGTCACCGTCACAAACGACCCACGTCTCGCAGCTGATGGAAGTAACAGCCAAACTCCCGGTTCTCAATGTCCTGCGATCGCAACCGCCTCTCACTCCACCGAAGCTCCAGCTCTTCTCCGACCTGGTTCTCCATTCATCCTCGCAGCGTTTAATGTTCGAACTTTGATGCAGATCGGACGACAAGCTTGTCTGGCCCGTACTCTTGAAACGCTATCGGTAGACATCTGTTGTCTTTCAGAGACCAGATTACAAGACTCTAGCGCCGTCATCAGAATGGCCTCACCGGTAAACTCTGACGCCAAATACTACTTGCGGCTTTCCGGAGACCCAGAATCTGCCGCCACTGGTCAAGCTGGTGTTGGGGTTGTATTAAGTGCCAGGGCTGAATCAGCTCTGCTTGACTGGATCCCAGTCAACAGCCGACTATGTGCAGTCAGACTAAGAGGTTCATGTAACGTAAGCAGGCGTCGAGATGTTAAACGTGCCTTATTTGTCGTCTCCGCCTACGCCCCTACAGACTGCAGCCCGGATGCAGTTAAAGATAGCTTCTACCAACAACTACATGAACTTCTGCGTTCCTCCAAACGGACGGATATAGTCATTCTTGCCGGGGACTTTAACGCACGGGTTGGCCGCCTTCTACCAAGCGAGCACCATATTGGGGGTAGTTTTGGTCTCGGTGGCAGTCGATCAGACAATGGAGACAGACTACTTGCTCTTTGCTCTGATCATCGCTTGTTTCTTTCGAGCACTAGTTTTCGACACTCGAGGAGACAGACTGCTACCTGGCGCCCGCCCTCACAAACGCAAGAGTGCTCCCAGCTTGACCACATAGCAATCAGCTACAGATGGCGCGGAAGCGTAATGGACTGCCGATCGTACTGGTCAACTTTTCTAGACTCTGATCACGCATTGGTTCGTGCTAAGATTTGCATGCGTTTCGGAGGATCACCTAAGCGCGCCCACTACCGACCGGACGTCGCAAATCTACAAAACGCTGCGGTTTTAACCAGGTACCAATCCTCACTGTCAACTTTGCTTGGCTCAACTATTGACGGTGATCTCGATTCGCAGTGGGCGCATATCAAAGATGCGTTAGTTTCCGCCAGTATCGACACTTGTGGAGTTACCCGTCACCCACCGAAACATTAGATTTCCGCCGACTCCTTGTCGCTGATGGACAAAGGCCGCTTGATCCCATCGGATTCGAGACACGTTGAAGAACGCCAATACCTTGGTCGCGAGTTGCGCAGGAGTCTGCAAATGGACCGCGAAGCTTGGTGGTGTGAACGTGCTAGGGAGATGGAGCTTGCTAGTCTCTGTGGTAATACCAGGAAACTCTCCCATCTCCTTCGAGTCACCGAAGGTGTTCGATCTGGTACAAGTGAAACAATATGCGAAGTGGATGGCATCTTAATCACCAATCTTCAACGACGGTTGGAGCGATGGGCCGAACATTTTGGCTCGCAGTTTTGTTGGCCCCCAGCTCCATCTGCTACCTCTGGCGCTCGCGCTGGGGCCGAGTGGTCTACCCCAACAGACCCTCCCTCTTCCCAGGAAATCGAGCAGGAGCTCCGGCACCTGAAGCGTTATAAAGCTACCGGCCCTGATGGTCTTCACCCTGCTCTATTTAAAGATGGTGGCGCATCGCTGGTCCGAGAACTCACCGTTTTGTTCTCGAAAATTTGGTCGAAAGAGAAGGTTCCATCATCTTGGGGTGAATCGATAGTCGTACCCATCTTCAAAAAGGGCCTGCGCACAATCTGCTCCAACTACAGAGGAATAAGTTTAGTCCCCGTCGTTTGCAAGCTGCTGGTGTCCATCATACTTCGCAGGCTATCCCCAACACGTGAATCGTTGCAGTGAGAAGAACAAGCTGGGTTTCGCCCTGGTCGCGGCTGCATCGATCAAATCTTCACACTTCGCCAGATCCTCGAGCTCCGCCATGTGTATCAGAGGCCAACGATTGCTGTGTTCCTAGATATCCGTGCAGCCTTCGATTCTGTCAATCGTACAGTACTGTGGCAGTGCCTTCTGAGGAACGGTGTCCCCGAGAAGTTCGTCTCCATACTGCGCGCTCTATACAGTCTGACCTCGGGCAGGGTTAGGGCTTATGGCATGCTTTCGCCTACCTTTGTGGTCTCCAGTGGAGTTCGACAAGGATGCCCTATCTCTCCGTTCCTATTCAACTTTGCCATTGAGGATGTCCTGAAGAACGCTCTGAGCGATTCGTTGAACGCTGGCGTTGAGCTCCTCCCAGGTAGTCGAGTTGTTGATTTGGATTATGCTGATGATATCGTCTTGCTGGGTGACGATCCACAGGTCGTCCAACTTGCATTAAACCGCTTGACGATTGAAGCATCAAAGTATGGTATGTGCTTTTCGCCATCCAAATACAAGGCTCTCCTTCAAGACTGGCAGGTGCCTCTGCCTGCACTCATGCTTGCTGGTGAGACACTGGAGGTTGTGGAGAGCTTTGTCTACTTGGGAAGTTGCATCACTGCTGGCGGGGCTGTTGGAGACGAGATTTTGATGCGCATCTCGAAAGCACGCCTCGCTTTTTCTAGGCTGAGGCATTTGTGGCGTCGCCACGACATTCGTCTCTCCATCAAAGGGCAGGTCTATTGTGCAACTGTTCGTGCTGTACTGTTGTACGGATGCGAGACCTGGCCCATTGGTAAAGATGACTTGCGCAGGCTATCCGTCTTCGAGCACCGCTGTCTGCGGTCCATTGCCCGTGTGTGGTGGCAGCACCACGTAAGCAATGTGGAAGTTAGACAGCGTGTCTTGGTACGTGGAAGCCACTCGCTCGAGGAGCTCATCTCACTGCATGAACTGCGGTGGTTGGGACACGTATTGCGCATGCCTGTCCAGCGTTACCCCCGTCGTGCGTTGTTTGCACTTGCTGGACAGGGCTGGAAGCGACGGTCTGGTGGACAGCGTACGACATGGAGAAGCCGCATGAAAAAGTTGACGAAACAATTGGCCTCGGCCGGTTGTTGTCGACTACCTGGTTGGGGTCCGAGAGACGAGGATACTTGCTGGTTGAAAACCTTGGAAGTTATGGCTCAAGATCGATGTCAATGGCGGACGTGTGCATCAGTGTGTTGCGGTGTCCCTTCCTCCTCCCCCTAAAAACGAACAAACTGAAAAAATAATTTCAAAAACTGTGAGTGGTTAACTTGACAAAAAAAAGCATTTCTTGTTGCTCTTTTCTTATTATTCATATTGTTTTCCTATTCAGCCATGATTCCGATGGCACAATATCTGTACCACAGATTGTGTATAATATATAATATATATAATCTGGCGCGCCCCAGTCAATTTTGCTAGTTATCCAGCTCGCCATGAAAAAAGTTTGGTGACCCCTGCTTTAGAGCAATAAGAGCGAAACTGGAGTGAGCCGATTCACAAGAAATGGCCCTGTGGATGCCACCTGACCGGATGACGAAACTCGTGTGTACAAAGCAAACGGCTTCGGGACACGACAAATTATTGACAAGCGCATCGGCACCTGAAACATTTGTGTAACTCGTTGTTTGCATGGTTATTGGTTATGTACTTTTACACTGAATAGTGTTTTCGTTATCGCAAAAGGTGAGGCCTCTAAACGCCAAGATTAAGGAATGGTAATACATTGTATTGAGCTAGATAACGGATTGTTGTTATGGCTGTACGCTTCGTCTTGAATCGCATTCCATGAGATATGTATGGATCAGTCTCATATAGGAAAATATTATGGGACAGCACTCCAAGGATAAAACGATAAATCATTGTTCGTTTTTCAACTACTGCGAGTGTCCATAAAGAAAACAGCAAGATGGAAATTGGGTATTGCCCACCCGAAAACACTGCACAACCACGACGCGTTTCGATGTAATTTTTCATCTCATCAGGTGGAGACAGCAGGATTTGAACCCAGGACCATTGGAATAGCAGCCAACACTACTACCCCTTTGGCTACCGGGTCACGATGGGCAATGCATTTTGTCACAACGGTAGATGACCAAAACAGCAAGATATTTGAAATTATGTTATGCTTGTGACTTGAAACTCCTTCAACAAATCATGAGCCTCTAGACCCATTAGTTTGCTTTCTTTTCTTACATTTGTGGCAAGTTTCAGGTGAGGTTGTAGCGGCTATCCCCTTGAAATGAGTATATTCATTAGCTCTTCCATTAAGTTTGTCAGCTGTCAATTAACTGGTCAATGCATCAAGTGCGATTTTCAGGACTTCTGGGAGTCTCTGCGTGCACTTATTTCCTATCGCATCTGTTCACAGTGACGCTTAACACACCGATAGGCTTCAGGTGATGAAGTATTCGTGGTATGTTTCCGGTGCATCACGCACCACTTCTCCGAAGTAATCAAAATTGATGGAACTGCTCAGGTCAACTAACTGTGACAATGCAGCCGATGAAATTCCGAGCTAACATATTCATCAACGCTGTCCAGAAATTGTTTCCACGGCCTTGAGGAAAAGAAAAATTTTGCTAGTCACCGAATTAGCTGTTTGTTTGGGTGAATCCTATGTACAAAAGCACCAACGGCAGCTTGGATTTAACTGATTACAGCACCCTAACTTTATTCCATTTAACGAATGCATATGGCCACCAGAGTTAACGATGATTTGCAGTTTATGCAATAAATACGTTTCAACCGTTGGTAGCAGATGAAATTGAATTACAAAGTTACCGTTTTGTCGCTTACAATTGTTCCTATTTATATCAGGATACATTTGTTTGTGGAACAAACAGTATTGAGTGATAATGATCTAAGTGAGATCGCTGAAACTGTTTGAAATTGCTTCAGTTCAACTCAGGAATCAATGACTTGATTCCGTGCGCGCGTCCGATTTAACTACGATGGAGCAATACAGTTGTATAGCTTCTGGCTCCCTAGTTGCAGCATCCACATCTTGGCTTTTTCATTGGCATGTGCAGTAGGTTTCTTACAGCATGCGATGGGAAAGTAAATACAGTCCGCGCTTCGTCGTGTCTAGTTTGCAACACTGAGTCCGCTCTAACTCTTCAGCAACGCAGACAGAAAACATTTTGCGATTTACTAACATCTCGACTGGTCTGGTTTGTCGTAGCGCAAACAAACAGAGAAAACATACAGTGAAGCGTGTTGTAATCCTGGTGGCACAGGTAATCTCCGTGATGACTGGTGTACATAGCACAACCAAGATCAAGGCAATCCTAACGATTTATCAGACATTTCTGCGCACACACCAGACGATTCACGCTCAACAGCAACGCTTCACTGACTTCCAGCTTTTTCCAAATCCGGTCGTATAAATCATCTTAAACAAATTCACCGCGTTGGCCTGGTGACGAGTCGTCATAAAGAGCATAGTGATGAATGAGCCGGGGTTTCTGTGCATTCCTTGGTCGACGTCACCACATGGACCTATTTAGTTACTTCAGAAAATGTTTTGCTGCTCTATGCCAGCCGACGGTCACTTCTACCTTTGTATGTATTACCGCAACTACTAGCGAAGTGGTAGACAACCTGCGAAGCCAAACTGCCTGAGGAGTTGCTCTGACGGTTCTGCAGTAGAATGTTTCGTGTGGTGAAGACAAGACGCAATTGATCAGTCGTGATGTGATAAAGCACACTTGTTATTGTGTACAATACTGTTCGCTGCATAACCCCATTTGAAAAGTAGAAGCAGAAAAACATCCGTTTATTTATCGTTAGAAATGCAGCTTCTTCCTCGGAGATCTACTGTGGACACACGAATTTCGCTGTGCGACAATTCTTCGGTACTTAATAGCTCCGGAGTGTTAATTCCCCTGACACTGTAAAGTAATGTCCTAAAGGGACTGCATTTGAATGCAAGCATGGTGAAACTAGGTAAATGAAGGTACTATCTTATCCAGTTTGATTTGCGATGAACAGTATGTCAAGGTGTGCCGTCAGTAAACTTTACTTGATTATATCTGAAAATTCAGGCTGTCCTGCTGTACTACTTCTGGTGACGCAATGGGACAACGGTGTAGTACGCATTAAAAACAAATGTCTGGTAGTTCGTATGGGATGGCCAAAATGACAAGCACAACATTGGTAAAAAGAAAACATAGGGATAACAGGAAACGTGTTTTAATGTACTCACTGTGTGTTCACAAAGTAGCATGATCAATTAGCCAACGGCGAATTTTAGGCCAATGCTGGTTGGGCAACCTTTGTCAGGTTATATCGTCTGTAGATATACACAGGCTATATCTCATAATTTAGATGAGTTAGGGCAATGTCAAAGCGTTTTTAAACATATAAAGTGGGACAGAAACATGGTAATTTGGAATAGCGTTCCATAACTGAAGGGTAAAGTAGTTTCACCGGCATTCTCGTCGACTGCATTGCGGGACCAAATTTAGCCGATGACCAGCGCCTTAAATCCAGGAAAGCGCTTTCTTGGATGTGTGGTGGCTGTCTGCCTGAGCCTAGCTGCGACGAATCTTCACAAAGTAAAACTCAATAATCCGCGGCTCACTTATGAGCTGTTGGTCCCTCAAGTTCATGTTGTGACTAAGTGATAACAGATGTGGTTTTGGTTTCTCGGAATATAGGAGGAAATTATTAGATGGCCACGTAGGCGCCAGTACTGTTCCCAACCTAAGTTGATAAGGAAGGTAGAACATTCTTTTGACATGCTTTGTGACTTTTCGTTGTGCAGTCTCCAGCGCTATCATATCGTGCTTGTGTAAGGGCTGCCATGCCTTGATTGCGTATTCCACATCAGGTCGCAAGTGTGTTTAGCATCTCTGGGCAGATGGAAGCAGTAAACAGCCCGTATTCTCTCTAGAAGATAAAACGTACTGGTTCCAGTCTTTGATGCCATCTCGATTGTCCCGAACAGCCCAAACAAGCTTGAATCCGCACACCAAGGTTGCGCACCTGGTTGAATCCTTGCATGATATGGTCTCGAATAGTATTTGATGCTCAGCTGATGGCAAAGGTGCACCACCTTACATTTGGACGAATTAAACGAGCAGCTTTTGGAATGACAATTCATACGCATTGTCCAGATCTCATCGAAATGTATCGTGGTACCCATCATCGGTGATCGCCCGTCGCATATTAACATCCTCAGAGATTATCAAGTAACCATAGGCAAGCAGAGGTGTAAGCCTATTAACAAACATGTGAGACAGACATGGTCCCAGTACTGATCCTTGTAAAACATGAATCGTATCGGACAGCGCATTTCGAACTCTAACCTGCAGTTGTCGGTAATGCAGGAAATGCCAAACCCACCTAGGTACAGGATCCCAGACCCCAAAACATTCGGGCTTGTGAAGCAGCATGCAATGGTTCAGGCGTTCGAAGATATGGGAGACGTCGATGCAGAAGAAATCGATCCCTCTCTCTTTATCGGCCGCCTCTGTCCAACTACTGCGTGCCATCAGTACATTGGTTGTGAATGATCGGTGTTGACGTAAACTGTGCCGCTCCGATGCTATGAAATTGTGGTGTTCCAGGTACTTGACGGTATGTAGGAGAAATAGGCTGCGAGTTCGAAAATCGGGAATTATTGTATCCGCGGTGCATTGACTGCTTTGTCGGTGGTTTGTACCCTGCCATCTGTTGTGAAAGTTGGACGGATGCCATGTTTTACATTACGAAGGCTGTTGACATGTCCATACAATATTTTGCAATTTGCCAGACTTTTGGTCAAGGCACTGTGGATAACTTACTTTGTCGTCACGGACAAGTGTGCTACAATGGTTGCGGTAAGTCAGGAAATTGCCTCAAGTTTCCGAGCCTTGGTTAGCCTAGTTGACCCTCCAAATTGCATCCCTTGTTGCCAAGCATGTTCGAATGCTGCTTCCCAAAATTGATGGTACTTTTGTGGAACGAATTTGCTTGGTCTCTGATGCTCTGTTGACCATGTCACTGATTTACAACGTACTCTGTCCAAACATTGTCACGGGGATTGTTCTTAGAGAAGTCCAAAGCGGATATCACGACGAGTTTCCAGAACGTGGTAGCTTGTGATTGTATGATTTAGTTCCTAGTGTGCTAAGATGCATATTCGGCATGGCTGAGGCTCAAGGTTCTTTGCATCAGTGACTTGTCGATCCCGATCTCTTCATGTGTGAGCACATGGTTCAAATCTAGCGGTTCACTTACTTCTCTGAATTTAGTTGGCTTGGTGATACGATTGTACAATGGAATATTTGCGATAAATTCATGCAATTCTGCTTTGTACTGTTCATTTGGTGATGCCGATAACTCCGGACTGTGTGTGTGTTGAAGCCCCGGATATGAGCATTTGGTTGTACCTAGTGCGTGTTGCTCTGTCCCAGGCACGTATCAAGCGTTGAATCCATTTCCGGAGTGGACATTGAGCGGTGATGGAAGACAACTACGAGACATGTGTCGTTGTGTCTTAGTCGGAGTCGGCACAGAAGTGAGTCGGTTACATGAGCTTTCCGATAATCGACTATTGTACGGGGTAGATGGCTGCGGCTGAACAGAAGGACCTCACCTCCTCTGTTGGAGCCATCGCTTCGGATGTTTGACATTCCTACTATGTCAATCTCAGCATCAGTCGCCTTTTGCTATAACCAGTTTTCGGTTGTGATACTTAGGTCCTATGAATTCGTGACCTGCCTTAGCCGAAGCTCGTAATTTTATTGAGGTGAAATTAGATTTTCGTGTGTGAACGTGAATTTTCTCAGATTTCAGCAATGTGTTGACATTGTGTAATTCATAAGCTCTGTTTCGCCGAGCAGTGGGTGACCGGCGGCTAATGATGTTGTCGTGGGTTACTTGGCAATGTTTCGAAGTCTTATTATCGTCTGTATAGTTATTCACGTATCTAATCTTCTATGTACAGCGTTTTTGCTGAACACACTTTTCTTCGACAAGCTCTATGGGCTCGTCTGACGCACTGCCTCGTTTATTGTTCTCGCCGTGTTTGATTCGTGGAGTGACGAATAAGCTGTAACGGGCATATCGCCTAGTATCTTCAGCCGAAGCTCGGATGGCAGTCTGCAGCTAGACGGGTACCATGATTTTGCATCCGTGCTATCATAGGTTTTGACTATAGGATCTCCTTCAACATTCTCGGGCCACATCCTTTATAGTTTGTTGTTGCGTCGTGATGACATTGACTTCGCCAGCATGTCATCCAAGGAGAGTATTTCCCGAATATCACGCCAATCCTTTTAGCAAGGGTTGCTATTTCATGCCCCTCGCTTGCTTCAGGAAAGCCGTGAACAAGAATGGTTCTGGTTAAAGTTTCCTTCCGGTAGTCCTCTTAGGTGAGCTAAATTCGATAATGTTCGTCCCATGGGATGTCTGGAAAGACACGGATGAGCAGCGTCCATTTATGAGCCTACCTGTTCTCAGTAGAACTGATGCTACTTTGGTGGTAGAGTTCAGGACAACGCGCAGTGGACTGGGCTGGCCGTAATGATTAGAGATGGGGTACTGCGTGATTTGCATTAATTGTATAGGTTTCAGTACAACTCCAATTACGCTACTAATGCCATCCACTGGTTGTGGTCGTCCAACTGCCTGTTTTTACTTGACATCCACTTTGATACCTGAAAGTTGGAGAGCAATACGCTCAGTACAGGTTGTCGTTTCTTTTCATCTTTCAAAATGTCACGGTATTACGTAGCAAAACACGTCCTCAGATCGTAACCAGGTAGGACAAGACACAGTACGAAGCAGAGAGTATAGGGCCAAAACTGCGCACATCGAGCACACGACACACGATATAAAGCATGACACGAAGTGTTATCAATGGGTCAATGCGAGGCAAACCAATAAGAATGCGGTTTGGCTGAACTAACGAAGCAGTCATCGACTGACGTAACATCCCCTCCTCTCTTGAAGAAGGCCATACTCCGGGAACGAAACGTTCAGCAAGTTTGGGCACACGTTTAGACCTGCTAAGCGATGGGCAGTTTAATGTTTGCTCCTCATCCTGAGTGGGTTGTGCCACTGTCGGCTGGATTGAGTCAGATATCTTTTCCTCCCTTTCTCGTGTTACTACACAACCCAAATGTGTGATCGGAGTGTCACTTCAAGACATGACCAGTTGACTCTAGGTCAGCCTATGGATTATCAATTGTGACCAGGGTTGCGAGCTGCCATAAATGTTCGTGTGGAAGTCGTGTATACACGGGACCTCTCGGTTGAAAATCAACATCTTGATCCCTCTCCAATTTAGCTGCCTTGTTTTGTTTCACTTCCATTTGTGATTGACGATTAGGAAATAATAGGTCCAGTCTAGTACGAATTGTTCTACCGAACGTGTTGACTTTACTTGACTTTGCAGTTTTCACTGATGAAAACCTATCATTGGATTGTGAGTACCTTACCGATTCTATCAACTCCCGCTTTGATCTATGATGCACAGTTAAAACTATTTACATACGCATGGACAGATTCTCTTCACCAGTATTGAAGTGACTTAGAAGAAAGAAGGATCGAGCATATAAATTCCAGTTGTCTGTCCAAGTGAACGACTAACTTTGGCAATAAAATCAGAGATAATGCGACTAAATATTTTGTACGTTGAAACTGTGTTGGGTAACCCCGAGACTTTTAAAGCAGCTGTGTGTCAAAAGTTCCCTGCAGCGTTCAAAGTTGGAATTGGCGTCAACCATGAGCCACTAGGCTCTGAGTTCCAGCCCAGCTCAGGCTATCTCCACCTGATGAGTCCAAATCAGGACGAAACCGCGGTCGTGGGGTGCCAGTGTTGGGGTGAGCAACACCATGATGTTTCCATTCCCTGCAGCGTCTTGAAAATGTGGTTGTGAATAGACTCAATGCTGAATTTTGTTCTTCCTCCAAGGGTTTCTGTTCCGTGCTCCCTTCCCCAAGACTGCTTTCGTAGTCCCCATTGATCACTTGGACGTGTACAGAGATCGCAAGAAATTGCAGATAACTAAGCCTGCTGGAACTGACGCTTTTTCCGCACCCGCTCTAAAAGAGTGCACGGATCACCTCGCAGGACCCTTATCCGCTCTATTCCACCACTGTTTTTTGTGTAGCACAGTCCCTGACAGTTGGAGACCTGTAAGGATAACGCTTGTGCCCAAGTAGGAATCTCAAAGCTATCGTCCGATTGCATGTATGTCGGTGATTTCAAAAGTTTTTGAGGAACTACCTATACCTCGGATTTTCAAGAACACTCAAGCAGACGACGTATACCAGTTTGCTTATAAACCCAACCGCTCCATACTGGATGCTGTATCGTACATTGTACATTCGGTATCATCGGCACCGGATGAAATATGCAGAGCAGTGCGCCTACTGTTTCTCGATTATTTAGATGCTTTTGTGATTGTCAACAGATCAATCTTACCCAACCAGCTGCTCACGAGTGGGGTAAATACAAATGTCTGCAGCGTGAGCACAGACTACAAATCGTACCCGATTCACCCAGCTTAATGGAAAATATCCTCCACAAATTTATCGTGGTGTTTCACATGGGGCGATTCTCTTCCTTACAGTTTGCTTTATATCTCGGAGACCTCTCTATACCATCCAACTTTCTTGGATGCGAGTATGCAGATGACGTCGTTATAGGATGTATATCTTCAACCGTTGATACACCTATTCTTCAGAGTGGTCTGGATGAATTTGTGCTGTGGTCATCGACCCGGTCTCTCATTCTGAACATTTCTAAATGCCGTGATGTAACATTTTCCTCCCTTCGGGTTGATTAGCTGCGTGCTTTTCCGAATGCCACTTCCTCACTGCAAATGAGTGATCAACTCATCCAGGATATTGACTGTCAAATAACTTGGATATTTTTTTATCCCAAAACCTATCGTGGTCTACTCATGTCACTGAAACATTTGACAAGGCTGAAAGGCTATCTTTTTATGTCCTGAGAATGCTTTCTGAGCCTCATTATTTGATTGTTAGATTTGGGACTGCATGCATTCTGCTTCATCGACTTTACTGTACTCCAATAATTTTTCCTTGGGCTATTAAAGAAAGATTACAGAATGTTCTTACGTGCATTAAAACGTATTGCTCGAAGCAGTGGACTTTCTAGAGAGGCACTGGTTAATCTTTTGTCAGCAAGCATGTAGACACTTGCACTAGCTTTTCCTTCAGAGTTCTAAACGACCCTTTTCATCCACTGCATGAAGCTGTGTAGAAAGCGTTATCTGTTTCTTCTACACGCTCCAAATTCAAACACCTATTTTCTCGTACGGCTTCTCACCGCAATTCTATCCTACCGTACTTGTCACGATTACTTGTGAACTCAAGGAAACTCATCAGCATGATACACAGTTGTTTGCTTGAGTGATACATAAACATTTTGCGTCACACAACTTATTTGTTTTTATCCATTGAATCTCATGTATTTCTCCATTCGCAGTGATAGTGTTAAAAGCTGAAAATACATCTACCCAGGCGCATAAAGCCTATTTTGACTTAAGTTGACTGGATTTTCTGTGGAATATTTACCCGTGGTTTCTGTCAGAGTTATTCTGTAGGCAAAAGGTGATCGATCTAATCGCTTTTGTATGGTTTCCGATAACAGCTTTAGCAGGCCTCATTTTACCGTCTGCACCGCCTTTTCGGCTGATCCATTTGACGCAAAATGGTATGGGGCTGCACGCACGTGTTGAATGCTATTGCTCAGATTACAACTCTCAGACACATTACCTGTGTAAACAGCTTCGGGTATTCCGAGAAGTGCAAAGGGTGATCGGATTTTTGAAATGATTTTTTCAGTCGTGGGATGAGACACTGAATAAATATCGATTCATTTCGAACAGGCATGGATTAGCAACAGGAAAATTGTTCCGCCCAAAGGACTAGAATATCCTGCATGGATTCGCTTCCTTGGCTTTTCAGGCTAACTCCGAGTGTATATTGAACTTGGAGATTTATTCGATTTATATTGTTGGCAGAGATCACAAGTTATCTGGTAGTTTTCAATTTCAGAATCTATGCCTAGCTACCAACAATAGCCACGTGCAAGGGCTTTCATTCGGGTAGCATCTGGATATCCGATATGAAGTTCATGTAGAATGAACGAGCGCGCCTCCAACGGCAAAACCGAACGTGGGCCACAAAATAGACAACTGTCGTGTATATGCAGTACATTTTTGTGAAGCCCAAAAGGTTTCAAATTAGACGGAATTCCACTAGCTCAGCCCAGTCTTGTGATTTGTATCACGGAGTCTAGGTTGGGACCCCGATCAGTCCATCGACGCATGACGTTACTTGTCGAAGGAGCAGGGTCGAGGTACTGCATCAAATGAAATAACTCCACAGACTCCTCTACTGGCTCTCCGGGGGTCGCCTGCCGTAACCGACTCATGGCATCCGGCGTACAATTGTTAGAGCCTGGGATGTAAGATATTTTGTATTCATACGCACTCAGGATTAGGGCACATCATTGTATTTTGGGTAAAAACATATGATCGATCCCCTTGGATTCACTCGATAAGGATATCAAAGGTTTGTGAACAGTTTGGATCTCAAAATGATCGCCCCAAATATACTGGTGAAATTGCCGGATGCCAAAGATAACTGATATGGCTTCTCGAACCAGTTGTGAGTAACTTTTTTGGCAGATTGTAAGGCAAGCGAAGCGAGAGCAATCCGATGAATTGTACCGTCTTGCATTTTAGGACACAAAACCGCTCCAATTCCATATGAAGAAGCATCACACTGAGTGATCACAGGATTTTTCTATTGTAGTGAACTAAAACTGGTGCTAATGCTAGACAGATTTTAGCACAAATAAAAGCGGATTGATGCTCATCAATCCATAACCACGGGGGGGTTTACATAGCAGTGCGTTCAAAGGAGCTAAACTAGTTGATGCCCCAGAATAAAAAAGCTGATAGTGTGATAACATCCCTTAGAACGATTGGAGTTCAGCATTATTCTGGGGCTGCAGCGCCAGTATACTTGGAGATATTTTATTTTGCAAATGATGTAGACCTATCTTCTCAACTTTGTAGCCATGCCAACAAGCGGGTTCAGACAAAAACACATTTAGACTTTTTTAGTTTCAATCCGTTCATTTGAAAACGTTCAAACAACGTCCGAAGTGTCTTAAAGTGTTTACCATCAATGCGGCCAGAAACCATGATATCATCCAACAAAGCAAAAGTAAAGAGTAAATTATTCACGAAGTAATCCACAACCATCTGGAAGATGCTGGGGGCGGAGTTTATTCCGAAAGGGCGACGGGTATACTGAAATATCACGAGATGTTTAACAATGGTGGTTAATTCACATGAGTGGTCATCAAGTCCAACTTAGAATCTGCGTGACTAAACTCAAGGTTAGAAAATTTGTGACCACCGGATGATGTAACGTACAAATCTCCGATGCGTGGAAGGGGAGAGCTTTCCACCTTGGAATCTTGATTGACAGTTTACTTATAGTCTCCACAGATACGAAGGATACCGTCGGGTTTTAGTACAGGAACAATTGGGGTACCCCAATCCGAGTGTTGTGCGGTCATGATTACGTTTTCGGTTTGTAGCCGTTGTAGTTCAAATTCAACTTTGGGACACAGCGTACGGTAATGTTCGTGCTTTGTAAAACGTAGGGAAATTTTGAAACGTATCAGCTTTCCCAAACTATTTGCTAATACAGTGGAAAATTAGTTCAACGGTTTTTTAAACCGCTGCCATTGATCACGACATCATTAATCTGCACCTTCTCTGGGTAGTTTCGAATCCAGTTGCTGCCTAAGAGATTTGGTCTTTTCCCAGATACCACTATCAAAGGTAGAGTTAATTTTCACTCACCGTGACTGAGTTTAACCTTGCAATTTCCCAAGACACAAATCAGATCTCCAGTGTAGGTTTGCAATTTGGAGTCACAAGATTGTAAAGGCGGCAGACTCTTGATTGAATCGCTGTTTATAAAGGTAACTGCAGGTCCCGTACCTTGTTCCAAATCGATTGGTTCAATCTCAATCAGCAAACGAATTGTGTACGGAGGGCATTTGTCAGGTGATACGGTATTCAAACAGACGAAAATTAGATCTTGCTCTGGGTCTTCCAGAACGATTTTCTACGAGAGTGGCAGCCTATAATGGCCTCTAGGTTGAGTGGGGCTATTCAGTAGGGCGGGTTCCGATATACACACGCTGACTAGATGGCCTATTTTACCAGCTTTTCGGTAGGTACTTTCTTTGTGGCGACACTCAGAAGCAAGAGTGTGTTGCATCACGCAACATGAACTTGCTTCGAAGTACACCTGGAGTCGGTGATTTAGAAACTGCGTGAACAATATCGACCATTGTATGGGCAATGAATTCACGTAGCTGGTGCGAGATATTTTTCTATTGGCGGACGATTAGACAAGGGTTTTCTCACGTGGTAACTGACACATTCAAAGATAACAATTTTTCGCGTACACTTCGTCCAGACTACCCGCAGCCAAGCACCGTATTATCAGTTCTTCTTCAAACTTGAAGGGCGAAGTTTCATTTCACTTACACTCGGGAATGGACTGGTGGATGTGTGAAATGAAGTCCTTGACGCGCTCGTTCGGTTTCTGTACAAGCATTGAAGGAAGCAGCTCGCAGGATAAACATTCGGTTTCAATTCCCACAGTGTGTTATATTTATTCAAATCAGATGCAACAGTGTCACAGTTTAGCAAATGTAGTGTATCATAATGTCACCTGGCTGAATAGTCTTATTCTGTGGAACTCCGAAAGTGAAGTCGTGAGGTCCAAAACAGGCAGTAGTACGAAGTAGTTAATAAATGCTTTCTTCCACCCATCCTGTTGTATAAGATCAGTTTGTTCTCAGCAGAAGACCAAACGTTAGCAGGTGGATTAAGGATAGGGTTCATTTGGACCCATCGACAATACTACGTAGTAACGAAGTTAAGCAAAGCAGCCCACAGACCGCAGTCAGGAAGGACGAGGAACAGTAGGAAGCAGAGCGTATCGAGTCAAGACTGCGCACAAAGATCACATGATACACGATTTAAAGCATGGCATGAATTGTTATTGATCAGTCAATACGAGGTAAAGCAATAAGAACGCGTCGTGGCTCTTAAATAAACAATACAATCGACGACGTAACACACGAGTAGTGACTGAGATACTCGGGATTCACCACAGGAAATCGGTAGTGCTTACAGCAGGAGAACCCCGTTTCGTTACTCAGTTTTTGATTCATTGGTGGGTGTTGTTAATTCTAATGTCGGTTCTTCTTGGAACCAATAGTAACCGAACTTTCTCTAGTACCAGCTTGATAGTTAGCAATGCATTCCGTCGGGAGAATGGACATGGTCTTGCGCGTAGTTACGCAGAATGAACTGAAAGCCGCCTTACTTGTATGTGAGCCAAGGGTGATATCATAATAGCAGTTGATCTTCTGGGCTATTGGAGTCGTTTTGCTTATGACCTTACCAGCCGTTCTGCTTAGGATTGCAGCAGCGCTTATTGGGGACACTTGGGTTGCATTGTACGTTATGCCTACTCCAGCTGTGGTGGATTTGTTGGTCCCAATATCCTCAAACTTGGCTAATAGTTGGTCATATTACTGAAATAAAAGGAGCAACCTTATTACGATTGGGATGGATATGAATTCCACGCAGAACCATAGGGAACCTAGTTTGCTAAATAACTTGACCTGACTAGACGTAATTCGGGTGCACCACGTATGAAAAATCTGGCAACAATTGCGACAGAGAATAACCCTTAACAAATCTGGAGCATGATCCACACAGGTCTGTAGCACAATAGGCATCGCGCTTGTTTAGCAAATGCTACTAAGCAGTAGAATGACTGGCCGTCGAGGATAAGCAGTTATTAGGTTTCTGCCGTTAACAACACGGTTACAGCACTTACTTCGCACTTGCGGGTTTGCAAACTCCCCTCACTGGCGTGCTAACTGAATGCGTCCGCAGGAACCTGGGGTAGCTCACCCGGGGTTCACAGAAAGTTCATGGTTAGGCCCACGGATCGCCCAGGTGAATTTGCCAAGCGACTGAGAGGGGTTCGTGGCGGAGAGGTGTAAATTACCCTCTGGCTGCTCTAAGCAATGTTGTATTTGATCAAGTGTGGGCTGGTTCGAAAGCCATTGAAATACTCTATAGGGTAAAACAAAGAATGTCGCACATGGCTGGAGTGCAGTAACCTTTAGTGATAGGATATCGGCGACACATTACTCGGAAGTTAGGACTCAGGGCAAATGTAGGATGCACTGGAGTGCACTCGAGTAATTGGTATCACAAGGTAGAGCTTGTAAAAACAAGCCAAATGGGTATACATCCAAAGTTATGCGAGTAAAGGTCGCTGAGCATCAGTGAGAAAACCACGAGTTATCCCTAGATGCATCGACAAATGCCTTGCTGTCTGATTTATTGGCCTTTCGACCAATACCTTCGCTGTTCTCCTTGCCTCAAGACTGCTACCGTTTGTTGTTCGCGATCAGCTCTCAGCTCGTTCTTTTGGGCTTGCGTTGTGTCACCTGATTTCGTTCATAATGCCTGTGTCTGTTCCTGTCCTCGCTCGTTCTTGTGGTCTTCCAGTCTTCCCCGTGATCGCTACCTTCGGCTCAACCACAAGATGGTCCAATATTTTGGGCCGTCGATTGCTACTACAAGTCTCCAGTTCCTTGATTCAGCCGCAAATTACCGTAACAATATTTTGAATTTTGTCAAGTCAGAGTAAAGCCAATTTTTTTGTGATGGAGATGAGAACATGGTTTGTCGCTTGACCCAAATGAAGGTCAACAATTTTGAGGAGAAGAGTTGGGACGAGGATGTACATGCATGAAAATTTTCCGGTCCTCAGAAGCGAAGGAAAAGGAACGTGGTTTGGATAGCAGATCTTGTCCTCCATTGCATTGTCGGTCGCTAACCGTATTTGAGTGGTATTGTCGGTGAGCGGCTTAGAGTTGGGTTCGACAGCACCGTACTTAGCCTAGGTGATAATTCATTTTGCGCAGCACAAGAGGTGTAGGCACAGGATTCCATAGAATATTCCCTAATCTTTGCAAACATGCTACTAGGATGCGGTTCGAATGGGGTCACTTTTTATCTGCGTGCTGAGGTGGCGCTCTAAATCGGGCGACATTATCGTCCGCCGCTTTAAACCGAAGCTCAGTTGGCAGTCTGTTCCAAAGTGACTGCCGGCATTCCAGTAGTCTTAGTGCCATCGCCATAGTTTGAAGTACTACCTACATCATCCTTAGACCGTACCCTCTGTAGCTTGCTGATCTCGGTAGTTTTGTGGGAGAAGCAGCTGCAGTCTCATTCAAGAGGAAGGTCCCAGGAATATAACCCTAATGTTTCTGGTCGTGAGCCTCTGTTTCGCATTCATTATGCGTATGGGAGTGGGGGCGCGATGGACGAAAACGGTTCTAGCTACGGAGTACTCGTGAAACTCCTGTAGGCTCTGCTTCGTTGACTTGCGCTCGTCTGGAAAGACACCGACCAAACAGGGTCCGTTCCTCAGACGAGCGGTTCGAAATCAAGATAATTTCTACCACACAGTAGTGCGTGATATTCTGGTCACACATGATCCTAGTCAAAAAAGTTGAGTTTAGTCGAAACACCAAGCAGGTTGCCAATGGTGTTCCAGTGACTCATGTCGTCCAGTTGGTTTGCTTTCAATGAATTAAATGATGATTCTAGAAAGTTGGCGCATATTATAGACACTACACCTCGTTGTTTCTGAGTGTCTTTCAAAGCTGTGTAAGTCGTGGCTGGAAGACAGAGCCATCTGCTAAACACCAATGCAACGTTGCCTCTCATATTGTAGCGAGAACGACAAGACAGGGGGGTAGACGTTTATTGCACACCGAAAATGGGCACATTGACGTTGGTGCAGAATCTCGCCACATGACCACTCTGGTTGCATCGGAAACAGCGGCGACCGTTCCGGATTACCCGTACATTGCGTTGTGAAGTGGTGCTTGAAGACTCAATCGCCAACAGCTGCTCCACCATTTCGGATAGGCGATTTACTTTCTGTTCCAACTCAGCATGCTGGATGCTTCTCACTGTCACTCGTTCCGACAAATTCTGGGCGACCGTCACCAGATCCAACGCTTTGCTGTCTCCCACCATCGACGCCAATTTCACCTGATCACGGAGTGGATCGGGCAGACTTCGGATAAACTGCTGTTTCAGTAGGCGCTCTCTTGCGTTGCCCTCTAACTCGGGGGGCCCAATCGTTAGATGTCTGTCCAGCTGCTGGAAAAACACCATCAAATCCTCCTGTTCGTCCCATCTGGCTGCGTGAAATCGTTGCAGTGCTCGTTCTCTCTCCAGATCCTTCCCAAACTCTGCACACAAGGCAGTCCTCATCTCCGCGAACGAACAGCCAGGTTTGGCCTTTCGAGTGAGCAGATACACCGCCTTGGCTCGTCCACTCAACCGTGTGCCCAAAGCAATTAGCAAATTTGCATCCCCCTCACACCCGTGCAAGCCGCAATTCCGTCGAACTCATCGAGCCACGTCTCCAATATGTACTTCGACAGTTGCATGGAAAACTGCAGCTGCATCCCGAGTTTCGGCGAAGGCTGGTGGGAAGAAATGGGCATGTGGGAGATGGTTGCAAATAAATAAATTGGGGGAAGAGTTCGGCAGCTTGGAGTAGTGGCGAGTTGGTAGCTTACGGTGTTCGCATAGGTCACATTGTAAGTGAGACGTCCGGTGTTGTGGAATACTTTGCAGCGAAGTTCAGTAGCAGGCTTTGCGCCGAACTCCTGATATGTCTGGTCATACTGAAATGAGTTTGGTACTAAGCATTTGCGCGAGAATTTCTTGCAGGTTTTCATACTTCTTTGACGGCATAATAACGGCGTTAGCTAGTGGGATGGCATTACGCTTCACGCAAAATTAAAATTAAATGAGTCGGAGATGTAGTGCAGCTGCAATGTGCTTCCACCGCGCAGGAATCAGCGACGTGATTCCGCGTAGGTGTCTGATGCATCTACGATGCAGCGACACAGATTTATTTTTATCTTCACGCTCTATTCTCAGTATTCAGTTGTGCAGCCTCACCATGCTTGGCGTCATGCTATTTCATCTAAATGGAAATTGGTAGAGTTGGTACATAAAAATGTTTTTTTTAAAACTATGTTAATGCACGTTCCACAGGCGTCTTAAGCCGCAGCAAATAGGCCACTCACGCCAACCGGTTCACGTGAACTTGGTATTGAAGATAAGTTCAATCCTGAACATGTAGTGTACCGGAAAACACGCTCTTTCAGTATTTTGCAACATGGGATTTTACGGTTGTTTTAGCCTTCAAAACGTCCATTTGTTTTAGTGACGGCACTTCCGTTGACAACTTGTTTTGGTGAGTACCTTGCAATAACTTTTCTCGCTCTGGTTGATTCGCTTCCTATTGTAGCGAGAACGACAAGACAGGGGGGAGTAGAGGTTTATTGCACACCGAAAATGGGCACATGAGGGTCTCGCGCGCGCCATCGAATATCGACTAGATTTCCGTCCCACCACGCAACACAGGTACGGATGTTGGAGACGAGCCAGTCCTTTCGCCTCGGGAGCTCTGACTTGGAAGATCCGCCTTCCTGTTTTCGCCTCGATCTCCGCTTCTCTGCACCCAATTTGGATCGGCCAGGAGTCGTTCGAGAGCTCTCGACTTGCTTGTTCTGGGCTGTGTCAATCGGCTCGGCCTCGGTCCTGTGGGCTGCGCTAGCGGCGTATTTGTCTGATTTATTGCGCTGTCCACATATTCCC
>OX104063.1:139431976-139511700 GCA_944474145.2 Dicrocoelium dendriticum
GCCCCTCTACACTATGTGTGCAGCCTGCGTAATATACGCTGGGTTCAGTCGCCTCCAACTTCCATACTGGCCCATATTTGATACGGTTTTTACGTGTCATTGATTACCGACTAGTATCCCATACACAGCCAAACAGCTGATGATCCCGGTCCAGAACACGCCATCCGCCATTTTGAATTTTCATTCTGGTGAGCTCGTTCCAGTGATTTGGTGATTCATTACTTGTGATCATATTATTTTCTCACCTATCACATTTGCATTGGCTTTTTGCAGTGAATGTTATAGAGGATAACACATTTCCATACGCGGTTAGCGCAGCAAAGCCTGTCATGTTCGATACAGATACGTTGGCCGCTCCACTTTTTGGGAGAATGACCCTTCGTTGTAGTTTTTGTACCTAGAATCCATTTTTACATTCGGCGGATTTCTTCTGATTTCGCCATGTATAATCAGGTAATATCTCGCCTTCCCCAGAGTATATCCTCGCAGGTGAGAGACATCATACTTTGTCCCCCACTTGTAATTAAATATGAGACTCTTAAACAGGCTATTATTCAACGAATCACGCCTTCGGACAAGGTCCGACTGCAGCAACTGTTTAGTGATCTGCAACTAGGAGATAAGATGACTTCAGTCTTGTTACGCGAAATGAAACAGATCATCGGCGCTTGCAACATGGACGTAGGGATTCTCCGTGATCTGTGGATGCAACGCCTTCCTGAAAGCACACACACGCTATCCTTGCAGTAGCAAGTGACCTGCCACACACAGCAAGTGTAAATCTAGCAGACTGCGTCATCGAACGGTACCAGCCAGGGAGAAAAACCAAAGCACCTAAGCAGCTTTGTGCTGGCGCAACCACACCGACATCCACAACTAGCCAGCTGTCGGCAATAGACGCATTAGCATCGCAGATAGCGTCGCTTCAGCGCCAGATCGACGAGCACACTTTAAAACGTAAGCCCCGCAGCCGCTCTAAAGCATCGCCCTGTCGCACAAAATCTGATGCCCCAGGTTACTGCTTTTACCACTCGCATTTCGGTAATAAAGCCCGTAAGTGCGTACAGCTATGCAGCTACTCCGCTTTAAATGATCCGCCATGCCTGCCTGTAATGGCCACGAACCGCGTCGGCAAAGCCCAAGGTAGTCTCAGTTACATTAGGGATTATGAATCCGAAACCTAGTTCTTAGTTGATCCCGGGGCGGAAGTTAGTGTCATTACCCCTCTGCCAGGTGAGCCTATGACTTTTTTGTCGACAAGCCTCAGTGCCGCCAATGGCACGCCAATAGCCACCTACGGTCATCGGTCGCTTACCCTGGACCTAGGTCTTCGGCGCACAGTCCGCTGGGTATTCACCATCGCTTCAGTCCGCTTTGCCATCATCGGGATTGAGTTTCTCAGGCATTTCGACCACTTGGTCGTTGCGAAATGCCAGATGATAGTCGACACTCCAAGGAAACTCAGTGTACATGGCATCGCCGCCGATAGCCCATTTATAACACCAGTCTAGGCCTTTCCTCAGACCTTTCCAGACTATGCCAACCACTTTTCTCAGTATTCCAAGTTCGTTCAGTCAATGAACGCAGCTTTGCCCGTAGCATCCCCAGTCATGCACCACATACGGACGAATGGCCCAACGGTCTCATGTTGTCCACGCCGACTATCGCCAAAGAAACTAAAGGTACTTAGGGCGGAGTTTGAGCACATGCTCGAACCAGGAGTAATCTACTCTTCCGAAAGCACTTGGTCCTCCCCCTGCAGAAGGTCCCCAAGAAATCTGGTGACTGGCGCTCTTGCAGTGATTACCGCGCACTATATCGTCTAACCGTCCCTGATAGGTGTCACATCCTATACATGAAACAGCTTACCGCATGCCTCACAGGTAAGACGATCTTCAGCAAGATTGATCTGGTTCACGCCCATCACCAGATACCTGTAGAAGAAAATGACATTCCTAAAACAGCCGTTATCACTCCTTTCGGCTTGCATGCATTTTTAAGAAAGCCATTTGGACTGTGTAACGCCGCACAGACCTTCCAACGCTTCATACATGATGTCAAACTTGGAGCAGATTTCGTTTATTCCTACCTCGATGATATTTTAGTAGCCAGTTCATCGGAACAAGAGCACCTCGAACATCTTCGAACTTTCTTCCAGCGCTTGACCCAACACGGTGTCACAGTCAACCCGACTAAGTGCGAACTCGGCAAATCA
The DNA here is from genome assembly GCA_944474145.2 of Dicrocoelium dendriticum. Classification (NCBI taxonomy): domain Eukaryota; kingdom Metazoa; phylum Platyhelminthes; class Trematoda; order Plagiorchiida; family Dicrocoeliidae; genus Dicrocoelium; species Dicrocoelium dendriticum. The sequence goes on from OX104063.1 coordinate 139,434,192, forward strand.
ACGGTAAAATTCTTAGACCACCTCGTTTCATCGTCTGGTATCGAAGTCCTTCCTAGTAAGATTCAGGCAATCAAGGACTTCCCAGCTCCGACTTCGTTCAAGCACCTCTGTCGATTTTGTGGTTTGGTCAATTACTATCAACACTTCATTCCGCGCTGCGATCAGCTCACGCAGCCTCTCATTGACCTACTCAGAGGGAATGAACGTGAGTTCTCTTTCCTTGACACAGCAGAGCCTTCGTCGAGCTCAAGGATGCTATCTCCAACGTAGCCCTCCTCACTTATTCCGAATCGACTGCACCCCTTTCTATTACGACTGAGGCCTCAGACGTCGCGGTAGGAGCTGTCCTCCAACAACACGTTGGTGGGCAATGGCAACCCCTTGGCTTCTTCTCCAAGCGACTGCAGCTAGTTTCGGCTTGAGATTTACCTAGCCATTCGTAACTTCCGGCATAAACTCGAAGGCCGCGCTTTTACGGGATACACTGACCACAAGCCCCACATTTTCGCCTTCAACTGTGTTTGCGACAAATATTCACAATGGGAAACAAAACACCTAGACTTTGTCACGCAGTTCACTACTGACATACGTCATGTCCAGGTGTCGACAATCCCGTCGCTGACGTTCGCTCACGCGTCAAGCTCACTGTCCAGTCTGCCTACCGTTGATCTTGCGGCCATGGTAATGGCCCAAGCTCAAGGTGAAGACACAACGCACACTACAGTCCACTTCGATGCATGTGCAACCTGTTCCTCTCCAAACAATGGAAGGAACCATTCTCTGTGACACTTCCACAGGTTGTCCTAGACCGCTTGTGTCCCTCTCCTTCAGGCACACAGTCTTTGACGCACTGCACTCGTTATCACTTCGCGGTATCCGTGCATCTTTGAAACTGGTCACCAAACGTTTCGTTTGGCAACGCGTAAACAAAGATGTTCATGCCTGGGCTCGCGCCTGCCTTCAATGCCAGCGCTCCAAAGTACATCGTCACACTCGCAGTCCTCTTGGTTCATTTCCCGCCCCGGACTCTCAGTTCTCGCATGTCCACTTAGACCTGGTAGGCCCCTTATCTCCTTCACACGGATTCATATACATTCGTACATGTGTCGACCGCTTCAAGAGATAGGCAGAAGCCATTCCCGTAACAGACTGCACAAATGAGACTGTTATCCGGGCCTGCTTAGCTCCGTGGGTCTCCCACGACGAATGCTCACCCACCATCACAACTGACCGAGAAACGCCTTTTGAATCTTCACAATTCGATACGTTCTGCAACTTTTTAGGCTGTCGCCGCATTCATACCACAGCGTATCACCCAGCAGCCAACGGGTTACTTGAACGCTTCTATAGACAGCTAAAAGCCTCGCGTTGCGTCTCCTCCGACTCTAGTTGAAGCGAAAACGTTTCGCTCGTACTCTTAGGCATTCGCAGCGGCACCAAAGCTGACTTGCAATGTGCACCAGCAGAGCTGGCTTCCGGCACAACGCTAAACTTGCCAGGAGAAATCGCTTCACCTCGTGCATCGTCGGGAATGCCTCCGCCTAACTTGCGTCCTCCCTAGATTAACGCATGCGTTCACCGCCCGACTCCACCCCCTGAACAGACTAGAGATGTGCAAATGCATGGCGGACTCGCTACCCGCACTCACGTTTTCCTCCGCACCGACGCAGTGTAACGCCCTCTCCAGCCTCCCTATACTGGCCGTTTCAGAGTAGTGCAACGGACTTTGAAACATTTCACTGTAGACAAGAATGGTTAGCGAACAACGGTGCCCATCGACCGCCTCAAAGTGGCTTTCTTTGACGAACCACTTGCAATCCATCCTGATGCTATCACACACGCACCCGCGCCTGCGGTGACTTCCTGAGCACTGGATATCCCGAAACCCTCCGTTCCCCTTGACTCTCAACCTACTCCGCCTCAACCTTAAGCAACCGACCGAGGTGGTAGACAGGTCAAACTACCGGTCCGTTTTGCAGATTTTGCAAACTTTTGCTATTTCCATTAACACACCTTTGTTGTCTTTAGTGGTAATCGTGCGTTTTGTTCACAAATGTTTTTCAAAATCGATAAAAAACCAAAACATTTTAAAAGCTAAAATGCGTATTTGCTTTCATCATGTATGCCATGTACTATCTCCGGCGTCAAGCCACTTCCCCGGACCCTTGCCTACCCCCTTCTACCTTCCAGAAACTCAACCACCGGAACTGCCAAGGCAACCCTCGAGTGACTTGCCAACCGGCTCAACGCGATCCCCGAGTAACCCGCCAGCCGACTCAAGGCTCCCGTGCTGACCAAAAAAACACTCAGTCACCCTCGGCCCAGACAGCCACGAACGGTTTAGTCCCCAAACGCCTGGCCAGACTATGCCGACGAGGACGCTGGATTTCTTCGTGGGATGAAGACGCCCGGATTTCTTCGTAGTACGAGGACTGTGGACTGGAATGTGGTGGGAGGAGTGACAGATCCCAATGGTACCGTCGGGTCTGCAGCGGAGGGAAGGTCCTGTCGGCCTTTTTTTCTGGACTAGCCAGTATTTTGTGCAGCCCGACCAGCCCGCCGGCGGTCCACCGATGATGCACTCTGGTCCACACGATCATCATGAATAATAGCTGATGAAAGCCTGGACCCAGCGAACTTTGCTACACATCCCATCTTGGAAGCGTTTATTCAAGCTCATGCACGGTTGTGAAACCTGGCCGCTTAAAGCAGCGGACCTGAAGAGGCTACTTACGTTGGACCACCGGTGCCTTCGTAATTTAGCTCATATTTGGGAATACCGCGTGAGCAACGAGCGTGTTCCACGCCTTGTTTACGGCACAGGAAAAGGAAATGAACCGCTCAGCACCATCATTTCACGCACCAGGCTCCGATGGCTCGGCCACGCGTTGCGCATGCCAGCCCACCGACTCCCGCGACATGCGTTGTTTGCGCGCCGGGGGTGTGGATGGAAGAAGAAGAGGGGTGGCCAAGCGATGACTTGGTCGAGAGGAATGAAGGCCTTCACTTCTGAGCTGGTCTCGGTTGGAGCGTCTCGGCTCCCTGGCTGGGGTCCAAAAGACGATGAACACGTTTGGTTGAACAAACTTGCTGATATGGCTAGGAGCCGACATCAGTGGCGTTCGTGCTGTAAGTTTCTTTGTCACACCCCATCCCTCTTAGCCTCCCCCTCCAACCACGATCTCATTATTTAGCTTTATATCATTTCGCATAGTATTTTTTGATGCACAGTAGTTGGCTGGTAGCTTACCGGAACGATGTCCATCCGTTACCGGTAGCTCATCCGGCTTGCACCGGTTGCATTTTCTCTGCTTTTTTCTGTGTATTGCGTCACAGCAGTTGAGGTGTTCCCCACCTCTAGCTAACGTGTATGATGATGATGCAACTATTCGCATCCATCCTCATCTTCCGTTTTCCCCCACTAACAGCTCCATTGAAGGCTTCCATCCTTCAGCCTTCTAGGGGAGGCCCTTGTAGTGTACCGGAAAACACGCTCTTTCAGTATTTTGCAACATTGGATTTTACGGTTTGTTTAACCTTCAAAACGTCCACTTGTTTTACTGACGGCATGTCCGCAGAGACAAATCGTTTTAGTGAGTACCTTGCTGTACCGTTTCTCGCTCTGGTTGATTCGCTTCATATTTGTGTAGCCTGCGCAATATACTTTGGGTTGAATCGTCTCCAACTTCTATACTGTCCCGTATGTGACACGGCTCTTACGTGTCATTGATAATCGACTAGTATCTCAGACGCCACCCAACAAACCATAGTCAGCGGTTAGATATTTTGTTTTGGCGCTAAGGTTAGTTTGCCGAGACAGATGGCTATTTCACTTTGTCTGCGATAGCGCGCAAAGTTCCGGATTCAGCAGTCAGTTGTCTCGCGACTGTGTGGACACACCCACACGAAGGCGTAACGTATATTGATCGGCTTAGCTTACGCGACGGAACCAAAGAGAGCGATGACAAGCACTATCTTCACAGCTATACTTAATAGAGAAATGATGTAAGCTTTGTCGTTTTTACTGCTAAACCGTGCAGAGATGGTTGCAGGGGCATTTGAGTATCCTCGGCTTCTTCTTCGTTGAAGTTTAAGGTCACGGCGTGCTGGCCGTGTGTCATCTTTCGAGCTTTTCTTCTAAAAGTTTGTGAAGCGGCTGTGTTTGAATAACTAGAAACTGGAAAGTTGAGTTTTGTCATTTTCCGTTGCGATTCAAAGGGCCTTGAAAGTCCCAACACACACGGAATTCTACCTGTACATTTGCCCCACTTACGATTTTTTGTCAGCTTTGAGATTTTCTTCGGGAAAACTCTATGCGATAGCAGTGTTTGTATAGCACTGAACTGAAACCCATGCTCTCACTTTTTCTTGCAATCCAAAAAGGATCGGAAGTTCCAACACTCTTAATTCCCACCATCTGCCGGTTTCTCGTTGATTGCTGTTCTACGGCATGCAAGCTACTTTTTCCGAAAGCGGTTTTCAGAACCGAACCGTCCCGGAATCAGTGATATGCTGATCTTTCACTTCAGAACTTGCCCGCTTTTTCCCTCCAGAACTTTCATCCATGGATTCGGTCGTTAACTAATCTGAAAGAGTTCGCTTGACTTCCGGTCATACGGATCCATAGTCCCTATTGGAATCTCGGCTCTTTCGTTGCTTCTCCTGGAGAACTTTCACAGCTGGCATCGATGCTGTTCTCCCGGAGCACTGCTGGTTATACAGCACATTTGAACAATGAACAATGAATTTACACGGGTTTAGAAGCGTTGCTTTACAAGTCCCGTTGGATAGTTGCTGGGGATATCGACATAACAATAATGATAATAAAACAGTTAGTAATTTAAATATGAAAGCAAGGACTTAGCATTTGCTCCGCCGTAGTCCTGGAATCCAATTAGATTCATAGCCCTCGCAGTTAACGCCAAATAATTCCATGGTAAACTCCAGGTGTAGGATGGAGACGTAGTGCTAAGTGACAAAGTGTAAGTGGATGAGTGCATCATCCAACCGTCTTTTAAATACTGTTAGTGTCAGTGCAGAGACGACCGATTCTGGGAGAGCATTCCATGGGTGACAGACACGAATGGAAAAGAAATTTCTGTGGCACTCTAGGCAGCTATACCTCACAGCGAGTTTCAGTGAGTGGCCCCTCAGGGTTTTATTGGTGCTAAGTGGCAGTAAAGAGCGCACACAAGAAGTGGGTCTCGCAGAATCAAGTATGCCATAATCAAGTCGCCTCGTAGTCTGCGATAGCTTCCACGGAATACCCCCCAATCGCGCCAGCCTCTCCAGGTATGAAAGATTGCGCATTACAATTACGTTTTTAGATGCCCGACGTTGTGGCTGCTCCAGTGCATTAAGGTCCTGTTTCAGTCATGGATGCCAAGCTTGAATTTGCCTATTCGACATTGGGGCGAAGATACGCATTGAGCATTTGTCGAAATATGGGGCTGTTTATTCATCCAAACGCCCGTCACAACAGCCCGACGTGTTGGTTCCCAGTCTTCGAGGCCATTCGGATTGCCTGGAGCAACATGACTCATCTGGAAATAGCACACCCAAGTCACGTTCGAGAGTAGTAGTATATTTGTTCAGAGCCGGTATGTGTAGTTGCTCTGTCGGATGGAAAGCAAATTGCATTTACTGACGTTGAAATGAAGTAAGTTGAGGGTTGACCACTGATAAATCGTATCTAGGTCACTCTGAAACAGATGCTGGTCGGGGTTCACCTGGATCCTGCCCCAGATCTTGATATCGTCGGCAAACATTACGAAGTTTGAAGCGATTATGTGTGCAAGGTCATTAATAAACCCCAAAAACAAAAATGGACCTAAAACTGAGCTTTGCGGCACACCCCACTCGACTTGTATGGGGTCCAATAAAGAGCTCCGAACTCTGACCACTAATTGCCGTTGAAGTAGAAAGTTGGCAATCCAGCTTAAAGGAGGGTCGACGAATCCGTAATGCTGGAGCTTGGACAGTAGAATCCGATGGTCTAGACGATCAAAAGCCTTGAAAAAATCCAGGTAGATCATATCAAAGGCTTCTCCAGCGACAGCTGATTCGGTCCAACTACTGCGTGAGATTATTAAATTCGTTGCACATGACCGCTGTCGACGGAAACCGTGCTGCTCAGGCGTGATGACGTTACAGCCTTCCAGATAGCACACTAGGGCATCGGAAACTATGAATTCCATGATCTTGGAGAGTATAGGAAGAAGGGATACTGGGCGGTAGTTGGAGGGATCAGTTCTGTTGCCATCTATGTGAATCTGGGTTATAATTCCAAACTTCCACATGGCGGGAACTTACTTGTCTAAGCACCGCTGGAAAAACTGAGCTAAAGGTCCTGCCAGTTGGCTTGCTGCTGCTTCCAGTGCCTCTGGACGAATGGTGTCGACGCCCGGCGAGTTGTGTTTGCGTAGAGACGTTAGCTTTTGCAATACAGCCTCAGCGGTAAAAGTGATGTAGATTAGTCCTGGCGAGGAGACGACCAAGGTTGGAAAATCGCTTGGTGGCAAGACCCTCTGAAACGTGGGGGCATATTGCATCCGCAGCAGCTTTGCTGCTTCCACAGCCCTTTTTGTTGGGCCACCAGCCATTTCGAGTGGAGGAAATCCTTGATTCACCTTGCTTAGGCTATTGACGTGCTTGTACAGCAGTTTGTGGTCATCACTAGTTTTTGCAATGTTCTGTTGATAGGCGCCTTTGTCTTCTCTTAGCAGTTGAGTGCAGTGGTTACGCTGGGCTACATAGTTGTCCCAAGTTTCTGGTGCTGGAGCATCTCTGTACACTCGCCATGCTGCGTTGCGTACTGCCATCCATTTTCGAGTTCTGCTCCTAACGAAAGAAACTGATGTACATTTATTGTAAACTCTTATCTCTGAATCCTCTGCAACCAGCTGACTGAATTTGTTGATGAACTCGAGCCAGGTGACTTCCTGGGGTTCTTCGACAAGGAACCACCAAGGTGTGGCGCTGACTAGCTAGGCTAATCGATCGTAGTTTGTGATGGTTCGCAGAGTCTCATCGTTCTCATTCTGATATTCCGCATAGCAGACGAAGTTGAAACTGATGACTGCGTGATCACTGCGACAAAATGGGCAGTCTAAAACCAACCGATCGTAACAGTCGTTTCTACACAATGTACGCTGAAATCACCCATGGTAAGTATGTGAGTGTACCTTCGTTGTGAACTGCATCTTAAAGCAGCCGCTAGGTGACAGTCGGTTTCCGGATGTAGAGTTAGGGATGCGGTACACCAAGACAATAAGGCAAGCGTCGCTGCCTTTTAACTTCAAGCGGCACCAAAGAGATTCGGGGAACTGCGAGTCTGAATCCGCTACGCCTTCCCACTGTAAGTCGCTTCGGCAATACAGGATTACCCCTCCTCATTTTGTGAGCCCATCATTCCGGATCAGCGACATACCTGATAGCGAAACTTCAGCGTCTGTTATTCCCGTGAGCAACCACGTCTCGGTGATACCAATGACATAATGTGACCCCGGAAGTTTGGAGACCTTTCAGTTCGACCAGTTTAGTAAAGACCCTGAGTATTCGTATACAAGCAGGCCAGTTTCGCGGTCTCTAGGAGCCCACAGAGGGTTACAGGGATCAAGTGTGGGAGGATGCCGACCGATGGGAGGTCGACAGTTACTCGTCTTTCTGAAACTTGATTTGGCCAAGGTGCGTCCCAATCTTCGTTTAGACCTACATCAGAGTCAATTAAAGCAGCAAGCAAATTACGCTTCTCTACATTCATCGGTATGCTTGCTGCTTCAGGTGCTTTAATATTTGAACTGTGCAAAACTTCTGCGACCTTTAACCGAAGTTCAGAAGGAAGATATTTCCGATTTCTCCGCCATCGATCCAAAACATCCGTTGCTTGTTGCTCTGACTGAACCACAAGTTTTAAGATTCCAGGGCCGCATCCTCTAGCATTTGGTAAGTGAGGTATCCTGGTGAGCGATAGCACCACATTATTATCCAAAGTAAGAATGAACTGGCACTGCTTTAAATCGTGCTTTCCGGTGTCTTGAATATTGTTAGAAGGATGTTCTGGCACGCCATGTATGAAGATTGTGTTTAGGCGGTCTTGCTTGCTGTGTCCTACTTCGGTGTTTCTATTTGATTGTCGCGCGCTCCAAGGGACATCAGGATAGATGCGCATCCGTGTTTTAGCACGCTTGCGGAGAGCAAAGCCTTTTCTACGTCGGTGGAGGATTCAAGTGTAATTCGGATAAGTCTGGGTTCGCCATAGTGTGCCGAGTTCGGATGACGAGTAATTCGCAATAAGTTTATCGGATTGGATTTGACATTCATCAGCACGCACAATGAGTTCCATTGGTCTCGGTCGTCCGATAATTTATCCCGCAATCTGAAGGCCGTAGATTTAGGGACATTTGAGCATACAACAGTCTAGGTACGATTGTTGGATCACCTTTTCGTTGATCTAAAAGGTAGGGTACTCGTTTGTCCTGACCCGCTGACAAGTGTTGATTGTTTACTGTTTGCTCTTCTATTTGCGTTAACCTTGTTTGCAAAAGAAGAAGCCGTAACGGTGGCATCCCGGCTGACATTTGCAGTAATCTCTGCATATGTGACTGAGGTTCCGGGGGCTTTGTCTCGACAAGAGACATTTGAGCAACAGGTACCAAGGGTTGGTGTGCGGCTGCTTCATTCTTGTTAATGCTAGATGTCAAATCTAGTGGAAGTTGCTTAACCAGCCGTTTCCAGTGATGCTTAATGTTCGTTGCCATGGATACTGTTTGACTCTCGTAGGTACGGTCTGTTTTCGCCTGACGTTCTACCAAAGTTGGAGAAGACAACGGAGATGGAGACGTGGCTGGTTGCGGGTCAGGAAAAGCAAATTGTGCAGCATTCCGTTGCTTATAAGCCGCTACTCTTCCGTGGTGCATACTCGCTTCTGCCAAGGTAATCTTATCGTTTATCCTCTGCTCGGCTTCTGCGGTTAACGGGTCGCACTTCTGAACTAGGATAAGCAACCACTTAACGAGTGGGATGGTGGAGCACGCAGTACAAAAGCAAAGTGCATCTCGGGAACTATTTCGCTCTCGTACCTGGTGTTGGGACACATTTGCACATTTCGGATGATACCATTCCAAACAGTGCGAGCAACCGAGACAGATTGTAACTACTCGATGACGTCCTCCTAACCCGCAAATGCCTTTGGCTTGGAGCCTTTTCGGATTCGCATTTCTGCCATTTAACGCGGTATCGTTACCTGACCCAGTGGGTTGGTTAGCGTTCTGTACTTTTCCAGCTTTGAGAGCAAGGCACATCGGTCAGGCGAGCGTGGTGGTTGCAAGGTCAAATGAGCGGTCGGCGTGGTCGCGCAGTCCGTGTGACGGGTTAGCAGGCGCACTGACTGACAAGGTCACAAAGAATGGCGAGTGACTGGAACCTGATAACTGAATCTGAACCCAGTGATTTACCGGGTGGATTCCAACCAGTTTCTTTGGTGAGTCTAAATCTGTACGAACGAAGCATGTCTGGTAAGATCCGATTGAGTTCTTCGCTTTTTGCGTAGTCGGCTTCTGCAAACCGGTCTACATTTTAATTTCCCTTAACCTCTTGCCTACATTTCCTCGTGTGAGTGCTAAAGGAATCTGTCCTAGCGCGTGCCTCAGTCTACAACCATCTGACTCGGAGATACGATGCGGCAAATTGAGATGCTTAGAGCCAGTGACCAACTCCACTGGTGGAGTGCAGTGGGACCTCTGCTGTCGTTGGTTTCACGAAAAATGCACTGGTTTGAGTACAGAGCAGTATAATGTGAGAGCGCTTTTAGTTGTCCTACTTGTTGCAAGCACAGAACTCAATGTGGTTCGCTTTTAGATGCAAGGTTTTCGGCACTTGTTTCCAGGTTAGAAGGCATGGAAAACCTGTTTTCATTGGTCTCTGACCTGAAGCGGAAAGTGACGGGGATTATAGCTAGCCTTAAAAAGGCATGAGTGCCTGGCCTGGGGAATATCGAGGGTTTGTGCGACTCCTCAGACTCGAGCAGCTTGACAATCTTACCGACTCTGGTGAGCACGCCTACTATTAATAGTGACCCGTCAGACGGTCTTCAACTCAGGAACTAACAAGAAAGAGTTTAGGCTCATATGCCGTCAAAAGGAAACAAAGGAAGACGGAGTAGGCAGTAAGCTCACCTAAGGTAGAAGCGAATGGGGCCGCAACGTGTATGGCAAGTCCCCCGAGTACAAAGCCGTCGGAACAGTATCCCATCGTCGTTCCGCTAGCTCCACAAGTTCCATTCGACGCAACCAATGATTTTAAACCGGTAGGGGATAGGTAGTACAGTAGTTCTGTAAAAGACAGTGTAAACACCCCACGTTGGGGAGACATGTACGCCGGTAATAGCGTAAGCTGCAGAAATGTCATTGAGTCCCCTGCCGCATCTCCAAAATAAAGTATGTCACATGATCGCGAATGGTTTAAAAGTCTCGTTACTAAACCCTTACCTCCTGGATTCCCTAGAGTGACTTTGCGTAAGCTAAGCAAGTTCGGAGGCGTACTGGTCAGTAGTTCCACCCCAAGGTCTCGGTTACTGCGAGCGATCCTTTCCACACCAGAGGAGCGACAAGCACTTATGCGGTTGGCATTTAAATTAGAAGGTTCTGGAATCAGCATACAACCGGATCTTGCACTAGCGGACAGGGAGAAACTAAAAGCAGACATCCAAGACCTTAAGGTACGTCGTGCGGCGGGGAAAAGAGATCTGTGGTTGATGGGTTTTCGGATGGTGCGCCGGTGGTCCATTGCTGCTATGCCAGAGGCCATTCTGGTGGCGCACGATCCTGGACTAACCTTACCAAAACCGTTAATGTAGTACTCAGCAACGTGCGCAGCCTGCGTAACAAGTTGTGCGAAGTTGGCGCCCTTGTAGACCATCGTCACCCAGATGTCCTCGCTTTCACTGAAACATGGCTGTCTGCGGAAGTCATGGACAGTGAAATATTCCTACCTGGCTACGCACTACTGAGGTCGGATCGCCCCTGCGACCATCGTTGTAGTGGAGTTGCATGCTATCTAAACTCGAGTTAAGTTGCCTCCAAGACACTTAAATTCCACGCAAAGGATAGGACTGTAGAAGCCCTTTCGGTTGAAGTGGGTACCCAGTCTTCGCAATTTAAGATAGTATTAGTGTATGGAAGTCCTGATAGTGTTTCTACAAGTTGCGTTGATTTTATTCGCGCTCACTCTACAAACCGATGCTTGGTGATGGGGGAGTTTCAGTTTCCAAAGATAGATTGGCGCAAACTCTCCTGCGGGACGGCGGCTACAGGCTTAGCTGCAGAGCTCATGGAGCTGGTGCTCCAAACCTCCTTACATCAGTTTGTAGATCAGGCAACCAGGTTGATGGAGGGATAGTCGCCACCTATTCTTGATCTTATTTTCGCAAAAACAGTTGATTTCGTAAGTAGCGTAGTTTACCGTCAGCCGATTGGAGCTAGTGACCAAGCCTGCATTTCCTTCGAGTGCGCTGTCAATAGAGTCCAAGAGAAATGCGTGACTAGACGCCCAAACATCTGGCGTGTTGATTTTCAGGCAATGCGATCCAGAGCTGCCTTCTCACCCTGCACCATCTTGGCCGCAGATGATATGAAGACGGCATGGAAGAAATTCAAGGCATTTCTCTCTGAGGTGTCCCTTCCCCACATTCCGCTTTCAATTGGAAGGAAAGCAAACTCCAAACCACCCTGGTTCGATCTAACCGCACGTCAACTGCTAAACAGGCGGGTCAGGTGTTACCATTCGACACTGTCAGATGATGCCTTCCGGTGTTTTCGATCGGCACGGAACAAGTGAAAGCAGCACTTAAGGGATGCCAAACTTCGTTACAAACTGGAACTAGCAAACACAGCTTCAAGCAATCCGAGGCGATTTTTCGCTTACGTCAGAAGACGATGCCGTGCGCATCCATCCATCCCGTTGTTGCACGGACCTGATGGGCTGTGTATACTGAGTACGATAACAGCTGCCTTCTCAGAGAGCAGTATGCGTAAACGTTTACTTTTGAGTCTCTTCTACTAACTATTAATTTAGAGGAGAAAGTTCCGACAGACACTTTGCTGACCGGTATCACCGTGTCAGAGGCCCAGGTGCGTTCACTGCTGCGAGAACTGAACCCTACCAAAGCCGCTGGTGTTGATGCCATTCGTTCAAAATCGTTATATGAACTGGCGAATGAAATTTGTGGTCCAATAGATTACCAGTTTAAGAAGTCTCGTTCCAGTTGCACCTTGCCCACCGACTGGAAGGAAGTCGTAGTTTGCCCCATCTTTAAAAAGGGAGATAAGCATCTTCCAGTAAACTACAGACCTGTCGGTCTAACCTGTGTGCTGGTTAAGCTGCTAGAAAAGCTGGTGAGGGATGTCCTCGAAAACCATTTAAAGATGTTTTGCCTTCTCAGCGCATCTCAACATGGTTTTCGCAGAGGGTACTCCTGCCTGACCAACTTGATGGTTACTCGGGAAAGTTGGGCGGCGTCTATCGACCAGGGTCAATCAGTGGATATGCTATTCATTGACTTCTTCAAAGCATTTGACTCTGTCCCACATAGTCGTCTTTCCATTAAGCTCCGTTCGTACGGAGTTTCCGGGCACGCGCTTCGACGGCTATCTACATTTCTCGGAGGGCGAGAGATGTGTGTTCGGGTGGGCTACAGTCTTTCTTTCCGACAGGCAGTTCTGAGCGGTGTCCCGCAGGGATCAGTTCTTGGTCCACTGCTATTTGCTATGTACGTAAATGAACTGCCAGAAGTGCTGGGGCTGCCTACCCTCATTTTCGCCGACGACATGAAGTTTTGGTGCACGGCAATGGCGCCCAAGTTCTGCAACAGACTCTTGACAGACTGCTTGATTGGTCCGTTCTGTGGCAGATGCCAATAAACTACATCAAGTGTTCAGTTTTGCGCATAGGATCAAATGGTCCGACAACGCACTACATGCTTGGGGACAATGAAATCCCTCACGAATCCAAACAAATTGATTTAGGGATCACTTTGTCTCAGGAATTTAAATCCAGCGAGAACTGGTAGAAAGCGTCTTGCAGGGGTTTTCGAACCCTCTGGATGATGCGTAGAACATTTGGTATCCTAACGGAAGAAATGTTTGTTAAATTGTTTGAGGTCTTTGTTAGACCGCACCTGGAGTATTGCGTCCACACATGTCCTCCTTGCCTGACTCATGACAGGATGGCTGTAGAGCAGAGAATCGGAACCAAAATGGTCCACGGGTCTTCGTGGCAATCTGATTCTCACTTATCGTATACTGACAGGGCGGATAGGTCCAAACCTTTCTTGGCTTTTTCATCCTACACAGTTACCTACTCTCCGCGAGCATCCGATGAAATTGCACAAACTCAGAGCTGCTTGGGTTCGGGTTGACACTCGTTTGTCACACCGAGTGACAGATTCTTTGGACGCGCTACCTGAGGACATAGTTTGTCATCCACGGTGACAGAGTTTAAACATAGCCTCGACGTCCTCAACTTACAGCTCCGAATCTTCCCCATTCGCCTCTTAATTTAGTTTCTGTGTGCTCTCCAGCTATCTTCCTTTTTATTCATTCTAACTAACTTCCTATTCATTGTCCTCTGTCGTACCCTTCCGCTTTATATCTAGTCTACAATGCTTTTTCTTTTTTATTTTCACGTGGCCGGCGCAGCGGACACCGCTAGAGCAGGGCAAGTGGGTTTAGACTGGTTGATCATGATCTGATTTTACGTGCTGCTTCGGTTCCAACAACTGACCGATCCCGCCACCGGATTCTAACGCGGATCAACGACACATACAGGATGGAACGACTATGGGAGTTTCCTTTTGTTCCTGTCCAATTTGAAATTGAAAAAAGTTGAATTTGTGATGGGACTAAAATTATTCCCGAACAGCTCGGGAGTGATGTGGTTGCACGCGTGAAGTTGAACAAAGAATATGCGCGGACTGCAAACTGGAGCAGAGATAAGGTGAAAGAAGTTCAGCAAAGACGATTGATATGTTCCTCAATCGCGTAGTATGTCGTCAGCAAAACTGTTTTTGAAGTTGGCGATGGCTAAGCTGTCAGCAACGTTCCTAAAAATCAGGTCAATGAAATTATCCACCGTCGTTCTGCTGGAACACCGTCTTTTCAAATTCAAAACGTAAATTTTTGCGCAGAGCAGCACCAGGATCCACAGGTACTTGACTTGAAGGTCAGGAGATAGAATTTGGCAAAAAGAAAATTACATGAATCACCGACTGTTTCATAAAGGGAAACACATTGAGAAGAGTCAAAACAAATGTAATAGGTAAACTACGCATTCAATGCTGATTTTTGACGCGCTTGCGCGCGTACGCTATGTTGACACAACCTAGCTGCACTAACAAAACCATAACGTGATCTGAACGACGTCCAGTTGCCTTATTCATCATTACTTATTAACTAATTACTGATTTTCTGCTTTGAATGCAATGTGCGCAGTTTGATTTAGCAAACGTCCAGATTAGTTGGAAAAGGTCCAGATTAAAGTAAAAATGTTATATATGGGATAAACATGGAATTAAAGGTCAAAAGTAGGAAGTTGCACAGCACTTAGAAAAAAGGAACCGAAAATGAGGACAAACGATCAGTAATGTCGCATCAATACGAGCTGAGCAGCGGAGGACTGGCGCGGTAACCCTAATTTTATTTCCCAAATTACACGAGAATTAATTTAAACTCCAACCTACATACTGATTTGCCAAAGGGTGGTGCGCCACCATTTGGTCAACAAACCCGGCTGCTCTAAAGTTTTTAGCCGAAATTGTTTTCCCTCCGCTGTTCTTATGGGGTTTCTCGTACCGTGTGCGTATGTTGCTCTAACGACGCATGAGAAGACGAACGAGCAGGCACACACAGATCAAAAAGAAAGAACAAAAGCAAATGAGATAATGCGGTTGCAAAGATTAAGGGCATTCGAGCTGGTTCTATAAATAGTAAAATGCCACTCAAACCATCCTATTCCACTTTTCTAGATGTACAAGCTGGAAACATCCGATACGAGTGAAGAAATATTTTATATTGTAGCGAAACGAATTTTGCTGATTTGGATGTATAAAGACTGGCAATTGTCCAGGTGATGCCCGTTGAGTTTGGGAAGTGTGTTCAATATGGAACATTATAAACTGTGGTCGGAATAGTTCAGTCGGATACTGCTGACCTATATGAAAAGATGAATACAACTCCGAATTATTCATGAGCTCTGTCCGTTGGACATCGCACCTTTGACCGTATGTATGTAGGTAGAGTTGGCGAATTTCCACTAAAGCAACTCACAACATGGCCAAGAGTTAAGCCAAGAGTAAAGGTATTGAACACACTTTGCAAAATTCCCACAGCCATATGCTGCCGATCTGTGTGCAGACACATTGACTAAAGTAAGCGATGTTGGAGTGAAATAGGTCTAATGTCCGTTAATGCTGGCGCCAAGATCACAAAGTGGTCATCAAGGGAGAGCATGTTAGGTGGATGCTCAATGGACACATATTTTTGCAACGACTTTTAGTCGCCTACTTTCGTCACGCCATCGTTTGTTTCTTGACATTTGCTTGAACGCATCAATTTTGTGCGGCGTTTGGCTGGCCTAAATTATTCATAATGGATGTCATGCCAATCAAATGAGGCCGTTATACTCAGAGAACACAGTGAAATCTCATACCAAAAAATCTGATTTTACTGGACAATAGCAAACCGATGGATTTCGCCGGAAATGCATACAGCCTTTGGGAAACCCGGGAAAAAGAACAGAGGGAAGGCCGAAAAGGAGAATCACCCCACAGGTCGTATGTAATGTGTATGAATAGGGCATAATAAATCCTCGCCCCTGATGATCAAAAGTAATGTGATTCTGGGTAGTGTGTTTGGTCCTTGTTCTTCTTAATGTTTATCAGTGATATAATGGAAACAAAGTTCGTGATAAGATATGTGTTTGCAGAAGATAGAAAAATCGCGGAATATCCTTGGAACCGATGGAGAAGTCATGAGTTCAAAGAGTCCTGGGTGATAGTCTTGACAACATTCGCATAGACCTACTGGTCTTGCAAGCGTGGTGCACCGATCGGCAAAGGTCTTTCTCAGCGGACAAATGCCATGTGTTGATATGCAAGTGCGGACTTTCGCCAAGTGCACTTTACCTTAGTGGAAAAACCATCCCCTGTAATAATACCATACGTGATCTATGCATCCGGTACTCTAGCACCCTGAATCTTGGTGAGCAAGTTGAATTCATAATGGCCATATCAGGAAGTGCAAAACTCTTCTTAGAATGATTCGTGATCTGTGAATCTAAGCTGCACTTGTTTAAGGTCTGCGTTCGACCTGTGCTAGAGTACTGTTCGAGTATTCTTGCAAGCAACAGGAAACGCGACCCATGTGTTTAGAAAGGGGACAGCGCTCATTCACCAAGACTCTCTCGGACCCCTTGTTCAAACTAAATTACTCCTAGCGGTGCTATAACTGGAGCCACTGTGGTTAAGACGCATGAAACTAGGATAAACATTCCTATTTGACTTGGTCCATAAGCGTGTATATGCAACAAGAGGTACTGCAAGAAAGTGGGTAGATACGCAATTATGAATGTCAAGTACACTCTCGGTGTTCAAAACAAAGACTAATGCTCGAAGAAACTTCTACCCAAACAGATACATTGAAATCTGGAAACGCCAACCAGTTGAAATAAGAGCATGCGAATCGCAACCACTGTTTAAAAGAGCAATTTCAAACTGCCTGATAGTAAAATACATAAGAACAATGTTGCAATGAAGTTGTGATGAAAAGGTGCTATGTAAAGGGTGTGCCGATTAGAAGCGCAAAATGCTCTACTCAAGTAAGCCTACCTCACGGGTACAACAATAAGTGCGGATTATAATAGAAATATAAACTGAGATTGAACTACCCTTTTCTTCTACTCTTCATACTCTGCTTACTCAGCTACGCCGACCTTTGTTGGTGGTATCCGGTTCCGGGTTTGCCTGTCACTGTTGCCTCTACGGGGACAAACACAGGACGCCTGCGTCTACAGAGGGACCATGGGTGGTTTGCGCTGCATCACTCACAGCTACATCCACACACCACATATCCAGTGCAAACCCGAAGGAATAAGACAGGGAGGCATGGGAGCCACGTTTCATCAACGGAGCCGGCCCACACTCCTTCAACCTACACAGCAGCAGCATTCCTATCTAACTATGTAGAGAATTATGCGTACCACATGTGCGCAAGGCGGTGGTTGAGCGGGAGTCCGCTCCACACAGGATGGAACTGCTCTTTGAGTATAGCACGGCCAAAAGGACTATGCACCCCCCCCAGTAACCATTCAATCTCCTGTAGTCAGTAATCGAGGTGGAGCGTGTTAAACAGGTAGGCACTTTGACAACACTCACATCAAACGCAGCCACAACAGGGATGTCAAACGACCAACACATAATTCGAAGGAAAGTAAACTCGCAAAATCAACACGGAATATGTAGCAGAATAACAGTACTGAGCAAATGGAGTAAAGTGGAATACTTTCTAGCCGGGTAAAGAAGATCTAGCTTAAGTTTAAGTTGGTATAGCTCAATTGCGGTGAATCATACAACATTAAACTCAGCATGACGCCAATCTTACAACCATACTAAAAACCGTGAGCTGGTTGAATTCATTCATAGTCATCCATCCTGCTTTTCCTTTACTCAGCCACGCTTCCCTTGTGGCAAGGAGAAATTAACCGATCCGGCTTTCCACATATTCATCCCCATTTTCCACACTTATTGCCTAGTTCTCCTCCTATTCACATACACACTGCGTACAAGTGAACCGAAACGCCTGAGCCGGTTGATTAATGCCAACCACGTTCGTCTCACAAGCAAACTAACCAATCTCCCTTAAGGATTTCTCAACCTTCATGTATAGCAGCTGAGCGAAAATAGGTAGGTATCTTCGTCTTTCGCTACCCCTTATTAGAACATCACAATGCATAGAATTTTTTGAATAAATCGGATGATATATCATACATTTGTGAACTGGAGTTTTAACGTTTTGCTTATTACCAAGCTACTGATCGTCATCTCTCAGCCCAAAGAAAAGAAGCTTGATTCTGTCAGTATATTGGGCTCTTCACCAAGATGCTACGATGCGTTATGTACGTCTTTGGAGCGTGGAACTGGAGAACCATCCTGATAAAAAGGTGATAGCCATTTTAGCCTAACATTAGGATATCTTGTGGATATGCTGTGAAACAATTGTAATAAAAAGTTGATCATATCGAAAACAGCATACCCGGTGGGCCCGAGAATATACATCATTAATATTAATATATTAGGCTGTAACATATATTCCCGCCGTCCTTTATATCATGTTTGGTTGCAGCCTACATTCTTGTAGTCTGGAAACGTGGATATAGTCGTTCGAAAAAGCGTTCCTTAATCTACAAACTGATTGCCACTATATTTCCGAATAAGTTAATTTTACCTAACTAAGGTATTAGGAATGGAAATATCAACTTGCCTAATTTCGAGTTCCACCGTACTCTAAGTAAGTGAAGCAGCTAGAGATGTCAGTGCAGTTTGTGATGTGCTATAGCTGTGTGGATTGTTTGAGTTGCGTTTGCCGAGCTTAAAAATGTCAACACCGACCTGGATGCCAACTCTCGCTCTGGGTGGCCTACAGAGTTCGAGAAAAACGATTTGAAGGAGGATAGTCGCCAAAGATGCAGAGAATTGGCGGTATCCCATCAGATTTTACCAATTGATTTTACCCAAAAACGTAGAGTTAAGGTGTCACACGAGTTGGCTTGAAACAACAAAGAAAATCGCCTCCAAATTGCTGTGCAACGTCTCACCCGACACCAGACAGCAAGCAGCCGCAAAGTGTGATTCTTTTAAAGGTTTAGCACGGGAAATGATGTCTCGACATGAAGGCCGCCATAGCAAGCTTTTCATAAACCGCATAAATACCTCGAGCTGCTTAGGCTACTTTTTGATTTCGGTGAAACGTGAAATAAAAATAGGGTGGAGAATGGCTGTTTCTGCTGCCCGGTATTTCCATCTCAAATACCTTAAGGCTAAGTACAATTGAGTTATTAAGAAAAAGTGTGGCAACAGGTCTGTGGAAGAAAGAACGCTGATTCCAATGATTACAACCACTTTAACAAAACTCAAAATTATGGGGTGAAAGCAAATAAAATGTAAAAAAACGGTTGGAATATATATTACAACTTAATATAGAATCTACATAGGAGAACGGTAACAAGTGAAGCAAAATGGAACACGTACAATATGAAGCCAGGTGAACAGTGTAGTTTGATACAAAGTACTGATCTACCTTGAGCAATAACGTCGCTTTGCACATCTCCATCGTAATTCTTGCATGCCCACACAAATCCGCCGGATGATTTCATTGCCTGAGCGACCATATCATCGATGAGGCGGTGCTCGTACCAAATTTTGTTCTCTTCGTATTGTCGTTTATAGTCCCTGTCGAAAGCATGGGGATGTATGTCAACAAAGTGTGGTAGAAGGCAAAGCGCGAGTGTAGCGAACAAAGCGAACGGATATCATTAAGCTGGAAGGTACCGACTGTTGTTGTGGTAGAGTTGAGACAGATGGCAAAATGTGGAGTGCATTGGGTGAGCGAATACGTTCTTCTGGTGAAGCAAATAACATGTGGAATGTAACACACACTCTGCTGCATAAGCGGAATGAGAGGGGCACGATGGAGACATGCCACCGCAAGCTACCGCCGCCGCACGGAATGCTGAAATCGATTCACTTATTTCGCACTGTGTGTGTGTGCTGAGAAAACTGTGTTTTCTACCACAATGGTAAACTTTTCTGTCGATAACTGCATCGCAGAGTTGTCCAGCTCCATTGATTAAATTGTTAGGTTGATTGCTCCACTTTGTGTCCAGTGGCTGCTGTTCATTTTACAAAGGTTGCTGAAATGACCGCACTTGGTGAACGAGGCTCAGCTAATCAAGCGAAACTGAGCTAAAAAGTATTGCTCGCATCGGGTAAAACAACAATGGTTGGGACAACCTGACATCCCAAACTCTGATTCAAGCCCTATAGCTTGTTCAATACTTCTGGGGTGAAGAAGCGATGTATGGACAGGTGAATGACCACGGTCCCAGTAACTTCGGAGAGGAACCGCAACTTTGCGGTTCAAAGCGGAACAAATCAAGTACGGATGCAGACTGTCCGATCCATGTTACCATAGCGAAGTAGTAGCGTCGTAATCAGCATGATATACTTGACTGGCAAATGAACAAAGTAAGCAACCTTGCCAGAATATTGATGCAGACGCGCCTGTGAATCAAGTCAGAAAGTAACTTACAGGGTAAATTTCACCGACAGATACCACGGCGAGTGTTAGCAACACACATTTAATTCGGCGTATTCAAGCCGCAATTTAGTAAGAAAAACAAGTAATGCACGTGAATAGCTACCGCCCAAGGAAACAATATGTCTGGACAATAACACACAGTTGCGTAGAAGCAAAAAATGAATACAGCGATGATCAGGCAATTTCGGCTGCTATGAAAATTCGCCATCAACAGATAGCTGAGTATGTGGAAGGCGATGTTGCTTAAGTGAAGTTGGAATACCGACATGGAAGTGTGTTCAGTTTACGAAGGGGTGACATCATTTGTGTGACCAGTGAGAAGAGATTGGCTGACCATTTAAGAAACTAGACCGATTAAAGTAACGATGAAGTAGGCATGATGAACAAGATGGATCTCAATGGAAAATGCACAACACCAAATGAAAAAAGGGTATCACGGTAGTTAGTGGAAGCTCACTTTTCATATATTTCTTGAAAAATATCCTTGAATCGACCGTCGTACTTTTTTAGTATGGTGTTCTTCGTGCTCAAGTACAGAGGCCATTTTTTGTTTAGTGCATACTCAAAACAGCTGTAGGCGAATCCGCGGATGCTCTGAGGGAAAAATATATGGCAGTATGGCTACAAGTGGTGCTGCGTTGAGACGACGAACGGCACCGTCATCGAATCAAAGTTGGTAGTACATCGGTGAACACGCAAGAGGAACATAGCGAACAACAATGCTGTCGCATACACAGTAAATTCCACGAAACAAGTGACACGATAAAATCGAAGGACGGCAACGGATAGGTAGCGAGAAGAACCAAATAATTTAACAAACCGGATAGTGAACAGTACTGTCCAATTACGATGGCGGTAACCCAGAAGAATGAAGGCAAAAAACAGGGAGAGATAACGGGTGAGATGTTCTGCATGTTGTAATCCCAAACTTTTGTTGAGTCGCATCGCAGTTTAGCTCATATCTGGTGAAAACACCTTATGAAAAATAGGCGTATCTGCTGTCATGTTTATGGTGTAGGAATATAAAATGAACGTCCCAGCATCGTTATTTTACGGCTGGGTCATGTTTTACTCATACCAGTGTATCGAGTCCCGCGAAATGCGATCGTTGAGTAGATGGAAGGATAGGCTAGCAGACTGAAATGAATGAGAACTCTCGCTGCGAACTTGCTTCTGGTTGGTGCTTTCCGACACCCGAGTGGCAGGCTGAAACAAAGAATTTGTTTAGCTGAAGATACTTGCTGACATAGCCGATCTCCATGGCGCTTCTGTTGTGATTTTCTTTGTACCCCCTCATCGCGTTCAGATTCTTCCTCCAAGCGCAATAATATCACATTGAATCCTTTTTCTTTTTTGAATTGTGCTGCGCCACATTAGCTGAAGTATTTAGTAGCTCTAGCTAAAGCGTAAAATAATAATGATGATGCGAATAGTTGTGATTTCAAGATGGGCCACAAAACCACTATGAGTGTTGTCGCATCTTGCAACATCGGCTCTAATTCCAGTGGTTTCTGCTGTCAACACAACAGCTACTCCGCTAAAACGGTGGTTAGGAAAAGATTAGTAGAAGCAGAATAGCAAAGTTGAAGTCAAAGAAAGGTAATAACATTTAAGAAACGTATATTTCATTTTGAGATAACGTGCGGCAATTCAAGGAACGCAATTGGTTAGTCAAATTCCGAAAAAGGATTCCTAAACACTACAGAAACAGCTGTTCACGGGTCCTCGGGGAACTAAGTTGCCAGACGGTACTCATGTAGTTTCCAAATTCCTTATTTCAGAGACTTCAAACTGAAGAGCTGAACCAAGCACAGAATCGGCCACAAAGGCGGTAGCTGCATCAGCAACGATGGGCGCATAGAAACTGACGTCAGCTCACGCATTGTAAAGGCCAGAACTGTCTTCTTGAACCTGCGACATCTTTGGCGGCCGAAGGGAGTTTCCCTCCGTCTGAAAGACCGTGTATACAAGGCCACAGTGAGGGCCGTTCTACTCTGAAGGAGTGAGACTTGGCCTCTACGTTCTGAAGATCAAAGGCGCCTTCAAGTCTTTGGGCATCGTTGTCTGCGAAGCGTTGCTGGAGTCGGATGGCGCCAGCGTGCGTAGTCGAGTACTAGGTAGTGATAATCATGATATCTTACTAGAATAACAGATAGCACTGAATAAGTTGCGTTGACTTGGGTAAGAGCTGTGTATGCCTGATCACCGCTTACCTAGGGGACCTTGTTTAGTCTGCCAGGTATAGGGTGGAGAAAGACTCGAGGTGGACAGAAGTTGAGTTGACAACGGGAAATGAAAATACGAACGATCAAACTGGGTGCTGTTGGTCCGTCTCGCCTTCCGGACTGGAGTCCACGTGACGCGCCTTGTGCTTGGCTCGAGAATTTACAAGACATGGCTCGCAACCGACACCAGTGGTAAGTCTGCTGCCTTCTCCTGGTCGGATTGCCTGTTTACAGTGCTTTTGGTACTGAGTTATCTGCGGGGTAATAGCTGATTATGACGCGAGGCAGTGAAAGCCGCAAGGAAGTTGTCTCGCCGAAGCCGCCTTATCTTTGCACGATAGCCAGCTGTTTGTGACGGCATGTTGTCTGCACAAGGTGTAGGCGCCTTGACCCTGAGTGTTTGCTTAGGGCATTAAGGTTTTCCGATAACTCCTCCTTCTTTCCCTCTTAGTATTCTTTATTTCATAGGCCAGCATGGTTGTATGGCAGCGAAGGATCAGTTCAAATGGTTGATGTACTGTTGTTGTTGTTGCTGTTGTTGTCGACAAAGGCGGCAATGACATTCCAAACATACACTACAACGTTAATGGGTATATATATATATATATATATATATATATATATATATATATATATATATATATATATAGAGAGAGAGAGAGAGAGAGAGAGAGAGAGAGAAGCACAATCCGTGGTACAGGTATTGTGCTATCGGAATCATGGAGCAATAAGAAAACAGCGTAGGAATAGGAAAAAAAGAACGTGCGCGTTTTTGTTTAGTTTTTCACTCCGTTTTGGTGTTTCTTTTAAATGTTTTATTGGAGAAGGAAAATCACCGCAACAGGCAGGGATACACGTCCGTCATTGACATCGGTCTTCAGCCATGGCTTCCAGGGTCTCTAACCAGCGACACACTGCATCTGAAATCCAAACCAGGGAGTCGAAAACAACAGACCGAGGCCAACTGTTTCGGCAGATTTTTCACGTGACTTCTCCAAGTTGTAGCAGAGTGCAGAGTATTCAACTGTAACGGGAGTCCCTGTTAAAGCACTCATACAGGATTCGGTGAGCAAGATGGAGAGCCAACAGTAACCGCACTTTGGGCAATTCGGGTACTGATGAGGCCGCAGTGAGCGATTCTAGTAAACCTATCGCGCTAAGCTGAGTGTGTGTGTGTGGCGGACAAGGTATGCTCCCTGATCGCATACAAACGGGAGTTACATAACTACACAGAACAGTGAGTTAAAGCATGGGGCCACCGATAACGGCAGCCAGATTAAGCCCTTTTTAAGAGCAACGTGTGGTCAGCAAGAGAGCAAACATTGAACAGCACCACTGGACGGAATAATCGTGTAACATGTTGTTCGCTGTAGCTGACTATGCTACAGATGAAGGCATTTTAATACCACAAAGAGTAGGGTGAATCCAAGTCCAGAGAAACAGAGGTGTGAGCAATCCGAACCCGAAGGTAACCGTAACTGCCATGCATGAACAAGAGTTAAACTGAGTCATAATCAACTATGGTAAAAGAAAGCCGGGAACATTCAAAACAGCATCAAGCCTAAGGGCATGTGAAATACAGGGTTCATTGGCAAAACAGCATAAAATCAGTGGAGACACAGACCAGCTACTCAGATATATAGGCTGAATGGGGAGCTTGGTTGATCCGAAACAGTACAAGAAACCAGTGTGATTGACGTCAGGGGTTACGTTCATGGACATTTCATGAACCTTGTCCATAGGATCCACAGTTATGCATGGCACAAAGGGCCCAACAAGTCCGGATAACATCAGCCCCAGTAGAGGAAGCCGCTTAACTTGTTGAAGAGCACATACTCTTGAATAACGACTAGCCGCCCACTTGTGGTCCGTGGCCTATCAAATAATAAAGGAGCTATCAAAAGAAACAAGTTTCAGTCTCTTGGAAAACGGCTACATTTCCAGACATCATTGTGCAGTTTATTATAACACAATTCGACTGCAGTTCCTCGGAGATATCGTAATAAGCCAAGAAATCGATGACTCAAAGGAGGGGAAAAGAACGTTGTGCAGAAACTAGGAGTGAGAGCGAAAGAAGCTATAGAATGGATGTGAATCAATCCGGGAATCTGCGGCGAATAAACAAGTGTTACGAGAAAATCGGACACTACCGATGATCGAATGCGATTCACAGTGACAAAATTCACAAGGAGCTAACATTGGCGTTTTCAATTGATTTAGATAGTCAGTCGGATTACCAGCCAGTACTATCACCTGGTAGAGAAGTATATTACAAGGAGAGTAAGCATAAACCAGCTTTCATACCGCTTTCGTAAGTCTGGTA
Organism: Dicrocoelium dendriticum; assembly: GCA_944474145.2. NCBI lineage: Eukaryota > Metazoa > Platyhelminthes > Trematoda > Plagiorchiida > Dicrocoeliidae > Dicrocoelium > Dicrocoelium dendriticum. The sequence goes on from OX104063.1 coordinate 139,459,106, forward strand.
GAATTACCTCATCAGTGTTGTACATGGACAAGCCAACACCACCTCCGGTAAACTGGAAAACCTTGATGCGCTCTGGTTCTCTGGTACCATCCTGCGGAGTGAATACCAATTCTAACGTCCCAGGCTCCTTGATCACCATATCACTGGCTTTGTACTGAAAGACAAATAACCTGATACAAGTACACCGGAGGTTATTACAAAATAAGAAAACAGGAAACAAATTCTCTAATGATAAAGAATATGGGTACTGAAGAAGTAAAACCGCATCTTCTTTAAAGGAAGGGACATGCTAAACCAAACGGATGATAACAGATAACGCATTTCTACACATTAGGAACACTAGTTCGTAAAACATCATATCACTAGTATTCCATGCACTGAGCCCAACTAGATGTGAGCTAAAATATTAGTGAACTTACAACGCCACACACCTCCTAAACCCCACTGGCATGAATTGAAGAACGCGCTGGTAGTGGCATGCTTGTGTCCCACTCAGAGTAAGTTCACTTCAGTTGAATGAAAATAGAATGTAAAGATGGAAACAAGTAGATGAGTTAAACTAAATAAAACGAAACGAAAATTACCAAACAGAGAAAATAAACCGAATGCATGAAGGACACTGACTGCGTGACAGCGCCATGACCGGTCTGGTCTCCAGCCATTTGTGAGGAACATAAAGATGTCCCCATCCACAAACACGGCACGCACCAGCCTCACCAGGTCTCTAGGTCAATTTTGTCACGCTTCTAAGCCACGTCATGCATTGGTCATCTCGCGGTTTTGCCCAACTTGGTGCAACCAGGGCTCAGAATGCACGCCGAGGAAGTCGGTCATCGGGCATACGGAGGATATGACCTAGCCAAGGAAAGCAATTAAGATTCGACAAACACTTGAGTGATGCACCAGGAGGCTTCTGGCCAAAAACCAACTGGCAGACCTCAGCACTGCTCAGTCGGTGTTCCCACCAAACGTGAGCAAAACCCGCAAGTACCGGTGGTCAAACACAGTCAAGTGCGTAATGTCTTCGCGGCGAAGTGGCCAAGTCACTGATCCATACAGTAAGACCTGCCTTACCGCAGCGTTATACACGCTACTTTTAACTGCCAAATTGATATACCGCCGTCTCCATAGATGGTACAACTTCTGGAAAGCCACACGGGCGTTGCTGATACGTGAGGTAACCACTTCAGTGATGTTACTACCAGAGGTGACACAGCTAACCTGTGAACCGATCCACCACTTCCCATGGCTCTTCGGTGATAGTCAAGCAACAGCAATTTGCACTTTGAAGGTGCAAAGCCCTCGTCAAAGCACGTAGCGCTACGCATCAGTCTATCCAGTATTGTTTGTACAGCGACTGTCACACACAAAGAGAGTTTATGTCGTCCGCATACTCAAGTTTTGTCAGTCGGTCGGTCACCAGGTTTCACGATCGCTAAGTAGGCTTTAATTTAGCTACCAACTGACAGACAGGCGCATTTCATTATGATTAGGCTCCGCTGGGATAGTACTGCGACAGTCAAATAGATCCGGGGTGCGTGTCGAGATCCATGCCTTCATAGAGTGCAGAGTAAGACCACAGACTAGCAGGCCGGAAGAGATCATGATACTCTGGGTGAATGTGCAGTGTTCATCAATGTCTTGCGGTGGGGCACAGTTGTGTGCATCGACCAGGGAAGATGGAAGGCACAGCTGAGCCGAGAGAATAGATAGCGTATTCGAACCTACCCAACAATGCTTCGTCGTTTCCAGTGACGTTCGGAAAGTCATGCAGATGTTCGCACAAACAAGAGCGTGGACTGAGTCAATACTTGAGAACCAAATGGATCTGTAATCCTTTACACTACCCTGCCATCTGCAAATGATTAGGATATAACCATTTCGAGACTAGGATTGAGACGCTCGAGAGAAACAAACGACTCTACTGCGCTTGACAAATCGTCGGTCACGTTCCAGTTGTAGTTGCAAGCTCGCACATGTCAACTGCAATCCGTCCTGGTCAAGGTAGACTCAACGCATAAGTGAACCTTTTCTGCATGCACAGCGCTGGTTCGTACAACCCAATGCTAATGGCTTATGCGGCGTCTGATATCCGCTTACGGAAATACTTGGATCGCTTTTCTGGGGCCTGATAGATTACTTTGAACGAAGCAGCCGACTTGGTGGCATGACCCGTGCAAAGTCCAAAAGGAACTTTGATGTATCCTCAACCTGGATTGCTTATGTGAGGACACGGTATCCGTATTCCCTAATTATCTTGCTCATTTACACTGCTTTACTGTGTCCTACAAGCGGGTAACATATCGTATATTTATTCCTTTCACTCGATCACTAACATATCCTTGATGTTTCAAGGTCATGCATATTATTGTGTTACTGCGACATTGCCCAAATACTCGCTCCGCCCCACGCTGTACAGTTTCTGCCCACTTGTATTACGAATGCAAAACCTATTCGTAAGTCATGTACTGTATTTAATATGCCTTATAGAACCACGGTTATAGGATAATTCGTTTTATTCTTCTGCCCAGACCGTGCGTTAAGTCTAGGTTTATTTGTTCGTAGTTTCCAGTTAAGTTTTCGTACGACGTACTTAGTTTAGGCTTAGTATCGTTGGTACAACACGTATCCGCAAGATGCGCGGCGATGGCAGAGTTGGTGGCGTTCTGGCCTCCATTTCCGAGTCAGGCCGGATGGTGTTCCATTACCCTTTCGGCTAAGCGCCTTGTCGTACGACCAACGTAACCTGCACCACAGAAACTGGTGAAGGAGTAAACACACATTCATTTGGTGTGGACAGACAGATTATTCATGAGGTTTAGTCTCACCATTGGGCTGCTGTTGAGCCAGATTCGCAGCCTGGCCGCTGGGAAGATATTCCTGAGTGTGTACGACAGACGGCGGGATAGATTCTCTGATACTATTTCCCCATTTTAAGGTAGTTGCAGGAAAAGAGGTTTCCGTTCCGCCGTCAGGGATTAGGTTCCTCTGTTTCACTCCATACTGGCATTAATAAAATTCTCTGGGTAACCATTCTCATTAAGCGTCGATCGTATGCGCTGTAACTCTTCGAAAAGTTTATCCCTCGAGCAGATTATTTCGGCCCGGTTCACGAGATTAAGGACTAAATTTCTCTCAATCCGAAGCGGCACAAAGCTAGGAAGGTTTGTGTACCGTCCACTCCAGGTGCACTTTCGGTAAACGCGGCGTTTTACTGCACCATCATCAAGTCCTTTTGGAACTACATCGAGAAAATAAAAAGTGCCGTTTTGTTCTACTTCGTAGGTGAACTATATATAGCATTGTGAGCCTGGTTAAATACGCTGGTGAGCTCCTCGATGTTACTGGAGGCGTCAAGTAGGACGAAGATGTCATCTACGTAACGGTGATAAAAGGTAAGGCTACTGATGACCGCTTTCAATGTACCATGTTCCAACATGCCCATGAAAACATCAGCGATGAATGGTCCAAGCGGGGAGCCCATAGCAACTCCATCGCGCTGCCGATATATATCCCCGTTCATTAGGAAGTGAACATTACATGTACACCTGAGCAGGAATCCTTACAGGGTCAAAGTTCATATGCCAATATCAACAAAGTCGAAAATGAACGCAACTGTTTCAAATAAAGGCACATTCGTGAACAGTGAGGTGATGTCGAGAGAGTACATAGTTTGGTTCGTGACACTGACATCAGTCTCGTGAACCGGGCCGAAATAATCTGCTCGAGGGATAAACTTTTCGAAGAGTTACAGCGCATACGATCGACGCTTAACGAGAATGGTTACCCAGAGAATTTTATTAATGCCAGTATGGAGTGAAACAGAGGAACCTAATCCCTGACGGCGGAACGGAAACCTCTTTTCCTGCAACTACCTTAAAATGGGGAAATAGTATCAGAGAATCTATCCCGCCGTCTGTCGTACACACTCAGGAATATCTTCCCAGCGGCCAGGCTGCGAATCTGGCTCAACAGCAGCCCAATGGTGAGACTAAACTTCATGAATAATCTGTCTGTCCACACCAGATGAATGTGTGTTTACTCCTTCACTGGTTTCTGTGGTGCAGGTTACGTTGGTCGTACGACAAGGCGCTTATCCGAAAGGGTAATGGAACACCATCCGGCCTGACTCGGAAATGGAGGCCAGAAGGCCACCAACTCTGCCATCACCGCGCATCTTGCGGATACAGGACACGCCACCAAGTCAGCTGCTTCGTTCAAAGTAATCTATCAGGCCCCAGAAAAGCGATCCAAGTATTTCCGTAAGCGGATATTAGACGCCGCATAAGCCATTAGCATTGGGTTGTACGAACCAGCGCTGTGCATGCAGAAAAGGTTCACTTATGCGTTGAGTCTACCTTGACCAGGACGGATTGCAGTTGACATGTGCGAGCTTGCAACTACAACTGGAACCTGATCGACGGTTCGTCATAGCGCACTAGAATCAATTCGACCGAGTGACGACCCGTTGGGTCTGTATACAAGATTTTGATTTTCATGTAATTGTAAAAGTCTGATGAGGAATTATTGAAAACATATATTCGCTTACACAGAATTTTGATTAAGTAATGGGGTTTTCAATTTCAACAAACGATTGTCTTTGAAGAGTATGAGAAGTTTCTCTCCATTACCTGAGCAGCTATCATCGAGCGCATGGTAGCCAAGGAGATCGCTTTCGCATGGTAATAGAGAACTAGAGTAACATGTAGGAGCTAACAAGTAAGTTGAGTCTGATGGCAACAGAGTGCGATAGCTGGGTGCTTCCATGCTCCAATAACAAGTAAACGGTGGCACTACCAAATTGTCATCACTGTGACTCAAACTGGATAAATCAATGGCAAAATAAAAATATTTATCCGGTTACGAGGTCAATAGGGGGATTTCGTTCTTCATATATCAAATAAGAGAGACCACATTACAAGGGTTGAACCGAGTACGTTTGAAAAAGGGGGACAGGCCAGGTAGGATGATCCTGGTATTGTGGGAGGCAGGAAGATTGATCAGTGAGTTGCTACTGCAAGAATCATGTCAGATGGCTCCAAAATCCAGCACAATGAAAATAGGAAAAATTCAGGTTGATTCAGGTAGAAGATTGATAAGGGAAACGTTCATAGAAGCCAAGGTAGCTAGTCCTTCGCTACCAGCCAGAAGTTGGTCCGATGCATCCTGAAAGCAATTACCGAGGTAACGAAAGCAAGCCAATGAAATTGGTTCACCTTGGAGTCTACCAATGGAAACGATCTGTGAGTGCCATTATGAGCTAGCCCTTAATTTCACTGGCTCTAAGCTTCCCAAGGGGACCATATTTTGAGGAATACCTAGAAAGCGAAGCTGGCTTCCGCCATGGTGCTGGTTACGTCAACCACATATTTACTCTCGCCAAGTCTTGGAGCAGAGACACACATACAGCCGACCGATACTGGTAGTTTTCTTTGACTTTAAATCTGCCTCCGACTCTGTTGACCGCGCCAGCTTGTGGCACTGCCTAAAGGGCATGTCTGCCAAATTCCTCTCCATTCTTAACTCTCTACCTTGACTCTCGAGGCCGTATAAGGGTCTACGGGAAACTGTCTCCTGAGTTCCTCACGATAAGTCGAGTTTGCCAAGGTTGTCTCCTTTTCTCTTCAGATTTGTTATCGAACTGCTCATGAGTGACTCCGTTCTTTCAGATTCCCCCAGAGTGGAAGTTTTACCAGAACCGACTGACAAACTTGGAGTATGCGAACGACATAGCTCTCCTTGGGTCCGACGCAGTGGCTATGCAAACACTACTGGATAGACTGATGCGTAGCGCTGCATGCTTTGGCGAGTGCTTTGCACCTTCAAAGTGCAAAGTGCTGTTGCCTGACTGGACCGACACACCACTGACACCACCGAAAGTGGTGGATCGGTTCACAGGTTAGCTGTGTCACCTCTGGTAGTAACATCACTGAAGAGGTTACCTCACGTATCAGCAAGGCCCGTGTGGCTTTGCAGAAGTTGTATTATCTATGCAGACGGCGGTATATCAGTTTGGCAGTTAAAAGTAGTGTTGTAACACTGCGGTAAGGCAAGTCTTACTGTATGGATCAGTGACTTGGCCACTTCGCCGCGAAGACATTACGCACTTGACTGTGTTTGACCACCGGTGCTTGCAGAGTATTACTCAGGTCTGGTGGGAACACTGACTGGACGGTGCTGAGATCCGCCAGTTGGTTTTTGGCAAGGAGCCTCCTGGTGCATCACTCGAGTGTTTATTGTATTTTAATCGTTTACGTTGGCTAGGTCATGTCCTCCGTATGCCCGAAGACCGACTCGCTCGGCGTGCATTCTACGCCCTGGCTTCACCAAGTTGGACAAAACCGCGAGATGACCAATGCATGACGTGGCTTAGAAGCGTGACAAAATTGACCTAGAGACCTGGTGAGGCTGGTGCGTGTCGTGTTCGGGGATGGGGACATCTATATTCCGCGCCAATTGTTGGAGACCATACCAGACATGGCACTGTCACGCTGTCAATGGTGTTCCTAAATTCAGTTTCTTGCGTATAGCTGCTAACGTTTATTCTATGTTGATTTGTTTAACATACTACGTTGGTGCTATTTTCTTTGCATTCCATTTGCATGCAACCTCTTTCTTAACGCCATTACTTGTTGTTGTTCTGGCGATGTGAGTCTTGGCACTTCGGTGCCCAGGTCATAATTGTTCAGCGGAACTGGTGCTGGACTTAGAGCAACCAACAAGTGCAATTTTAGCACTTATTAGTTGCTGGAACCCAGAAATTTTCAGCTAGATCATTCTTTCACGAAGTTTGTATTTTGAGTCCATTTTACCTAGATATAATGTTTTGTCGGCAGCTAAATAGAGATTTCATCAAAAGTTCTTTCTTTTTTCAAAGTTGGATTGAGAATACCCGCCATGTTTTAGGATTGCAACACGCAATCTCTACTGAGAGCTCGGTCATTCCGATCACAAGGCCCGTGTGCGAAATGGAGGAGTTTCGGTGTTTTTTCCAGCAGCGACACCCCACGACCGGTTTCGTCCTCGTTTGGACTGATCAGATGGAGATAGCTTGAGCGGGAGTGGAACTCGGTGCCTAGCGGCTCACGACTAACGGCTGTTTTTTGATCTGGGAAGTTGGCCGGTTTAAATTGAGCAAACTGCAGCAGATTATCCGCACGATCAGCAGAAACCGCAACGCAAAGATAATATCCAAAAAAACTCTACTAGTGTTTGGTTAGACTCGTCCCAAGCAGATTCGCGCAGGTGACGAAAGACATTCCAGATCTGAAACTGTGCTAATCGACTGCAACGCAGAACATGCAGTGAAAGGATGAAGATACATCTCCAAAACATACTCAACAGCTCCGCTGTGTTACATATCAAAGAATAGAGCAGGTTGCGCGATTTATTTATATGAAACAAGTAACACGGCAGCGTTGGGTGTCTAATCCATGATTGATAAGCCAGCATTTCAGTGTCAAAAACTAAGAGAACTTTTATCACTAAATGTAATGATAACATCGGTGGCACAGCTATCTAGGTGTGCGGATTACTTGAAAAAGTGGCCTTGAGGTGCCCTAAGTCCACAAGTCGCCTAGTTTAAAGATACGAAGCAAATGACGAGACCTGTATCATTCCACGCTAGCCCATTCATCTAGGTGGAAACAATATCAGACCTAAGCAGCGTTATGCTATCTACGTGCTACAGATGCATCGGTCACACAACTGGCAGTAATTCTAGTCTAAATGACGCGTGTGAAACGGATGTACCATCACCATCATCATCATTTCGCATTTATGCAATGGCAATTGCACTGTTCACTTTCATAGTGAATTTAGGACATAGTTCCTCGTTGAACCTCAGTCGACTGCAGGGGACGCAAGGAGTAGAAAAACTACTGAATTTCTTGTGAAAGCCTTCAAAGGTAACAAATCGGAAAGCGTAATATAAGACAGATATCGCAAACCTCTACATGTGGCTCTGCTACAGTTTAAGATGCAATGCAGATTTGTGTTGAAGACACTCTCGTTTGGGATGAAAACCAAGTACGCCTAAATTAATCTACCGAGCGCGAGAATCAAACGGCCGTGTGCCATTTGCAAGCAGTTTAAAAGAAATGGTGACAATAACAGTCACCAGATAACGCAAGTTCATCAGTTTCTGATTCCCTAGATATGTAACAAAGACAGCGCAGAAAATAATTCCTGAAAACAATGTATGCATAATATAAAAATTTCGCACTAAGTAACTCTTAACCATAAAATTTCGGCATGACATTGCAGCCTACACGGTTCACCTGTTGGTCGAATAAAGCCTAATCACTCGAGCTAATATGCTTTACACTCGTCGTGTTCCGCCTCATTCAATGACGTTCCCATCTATTCAATGAGCAACAAATCGGACCTTCAAATGTTCATGTTGAAAGAAAACATCATGCTGTAAATTTGGGCGGAACACAAGTTGTCTTTCAGTAGAACTGCTTTTAGACACAGTGAGCGCCTAAGTGCCACTTGGCGTCCTCCTGCTTCCGGCGAGCTGTGGACCCGAATTGACCACAAGTTACCGGTGGCGTGGTTCCAATCTGGATTGCCGCTCATACTGGAGTACCTGCGTCAACTCTCATCATGCCCTAGGACGCTGTCGTCTCTCCATGAACTTTACCACGAGGCGCACCAAGCGTCTCCTCCGATTGGCAACTGAGAAGTTCTCTCAGCCTTCCGTCAGGCAAGCCTATTAGGACGCCCTGCATACCGAACTTTCGCTGTCTTATCCTAATGACACTGAGCTACACTGGAATAGAATCTCGGCCGGAGCATATACTTGTGGCACTATCCATCGTCACCGCACCAGTCACTGGATATCCGAGAAGTCGGTGCACCAGTTGGAACTCAGAACAAACCTTCCAGCTGGCTCTGAGAACAATGTGACCAGACGGGTTATTAGGCGAGAACTAAAGCGGAACCTGCGTGTTGACTAGGAAGCCTGGTGGACCATTCTGACTCAAGAAATGGAGGAGGCAGGAGCAGTAGGCAATTGCCGCAAGCCCTTCCAGCTGATCCGCACCACTGGTCCCAGGAAACCAGGCGTCAGTGAGACAATCAGAGACAGCGTGGATGCACTGATACACAATAAGGAGCGCCGTATGGCTCGTTGGGCGGAACACTTTCAAGCTCAGTTCAGCTGGCCCTCTGTTCCCGGACCTCTTCCTGCACAAGTGATGCAGGACGAGCCATGGGCGGTTAGCTAAGAACCCGAGGTCCGAAACGCGATCACACCTCTCAATCGTTTCCGTGCCGCTGGCCCGGATTCTCTCCCACTTGCACTATTTAAAAATGGAGATAAGGTCATCTACAAAGTACTGACCACCCTATTAGAACCTACCTGGAAGCAAGAATGTCCCGGCTAATTCGAGCGAATCGATTATAGTGGCAATATACAAGAAGGGCAGTCGTACAAACTGTTCAAACCATAGGGGTATTAGCCTAATGGCACTTATGACAAAATTACTAGCCTCCATTCTCAATCGTCGCCTCACTGTGGAACGAGAATCTCGGATTACGGAAGAGCAGGCAGATTTCCACCCAGGAGGTGGCTGTATAGACCACTCTGCGGCAGATGCTAGAGCAACGCCACGCATACCGCAGACCGACAGTAGCTGGATTCATTGATTTTAAGAGTGCGATCGATTCAGTAGATCGATGCACTCTGTTTGAAATACTTCCGCGGTAAGGTGTTCCCACGAAATATGTGAACACCCTACGTGCTTTATACTCGAACACTACAGACGGCGTCAGGGTCTACGGTGGCCTATATGATAGCTTTCCGACCACAAGTGGCGTTCATCAGGGTTGTCCGTTTCACCCATTTTTGTTCAATTTCGTCGTGGATTCTATCATGCAGTGTTCGCTTGCGGATTCTCACAATGTAGGTGTTGAAGTGCTGCCTGGTGCAAGATTAGTTAACCTTGATTATGCGGACGATAACATCTTGCTTTTCGATGATGTTGCGGCGGCACAATCAACCCTGAATAGCCTGTCTAGTGTGGTCCCATTATTTGGTATGTGCTTCGTACCTTCAAAGTGCAAAGTGTTGCTGCAGGACCACCAGCCACTTTATGACTCCTTGACCCTTGCTAACGAAGAACTCGAGGTGGTTGATCAATTCACTTATCTTGGCAGCTGCATCAGCAACGATGAGCGCATAGAGACTGACGTCAGCTCAAGCATTGCAAAGACCAAAACTGCCTTCCTTGAATCTGCGACATTTTCGGCGGCAGAAGGGAGTTTCCCTCCGTCTGAAAGGCCGTGTACACAAGGCCACAGTAAAGGCCGTTCTACTCTGAAGGAGTGAGACTTGGCCACTTCGGTCTGAAGATCTGGGGCGCCTTCAAGTCTTTGATCACCGTTGTCTGCGAAGCATTGCTGGTGTCGGATGACACCAGCGTGTCCCCAACGATGATGTGCGTAGGCGAGTACTAGATAGTGCTAAACATGATAGCTCCCTAGAGCAACAAATAGCACTAAATAAGTTGCGTTGGCTTGGGCAAGTGCTACATATGCCTGATCACCGCTTACGTAGGAGGACCTTGTTTAGTCTGCCAGGTGTAGGGTGGCGCAAGGCTCGAAGTGGACAGGAGTTGACTTGACAACGGGAAATGAAGTCACTGAGGATCAAGCTGGGTGTCGTTGGTCCGTCTCGCCTTCTGGGCTGTAGTCCACGTGACTCACCTTGTGCTTTGCTCGAGAGTTTATAGGACATGGCTAGCCATCGACACCAGTGGCGCGTCCGCTGCTTTCTCCTAGTCGGATTGCCTGTTTTCAGTGTGTTTGGTGCTTTGTTATCTGTGGGTTACTGGCTGATTTTGACGCGAGACAATGAAAGCCGCAAGAAAGCTGTCTCGCCGAAGCCGCCTTATCTTTACACGATAGCCAGCTGTTTGTGACGGTATGTTGTCTACACAAGGTGTAGGCGCCTTGACCCTGAGTGTTTGCTTAGGGAATTAAGGTTTTCAGGTAAGTTCCCTTTCGCTCGCACTTATTATTCTTTATTTCATAGGTCAGCAAGGTTGTATGGCAGCGAATCATCAATTCAGATGGCTAATGTACTGTTGTTGTCAGTCTCCACAACACGAACTAGGCGAAACAGCGGATCAATTGGTTTGATACGTTTATTGATTTTTTATGGACACCGACACCCTACCGTTCAGTTATTTGAGGATTATGGTAATGAATACGATTACATTAAGGAGTGCACAATATACGAACTGACTATCAAAACTCCCAGTACTATACATATATGAGGCCGAAAAATGAAAGCTCTGAATGCCATGTTTTAGGTACTAGTAAACAATAAGTGGACGAAAGTGTGAGCAATTCATGCAGAAGTTGAAATCGCTGGCCCAGGATTGTAACTTCAAAACGGTTACTGCAGGGAAGAATCGCGAAGGCAATATTCGAGACGCGTTCATAACTGGGTTTTACACTCAAGCTATACGTTAAGGTCTCTCGGAAAATGTCACTCGAGCTACATATCGATATGGAAAAAGTCCGATTCCTCGAGATGGCTTATTGTCAGTCACAGTTATGCCAGTCAAAAAGCGCCCATGGTACATTTGCCGTAGGTCAAACCGAACCACTGCAGGCATCAAGTGCCTCGACAGTCCAAGGTTAAAACATCGCCGCTAATGTATAGAATAACAAATGTTTATTCTGTGGTTTCAATAAACATAGTCGATCGCAATAATGCCCTGCACGCGACGCCATTTGCAACGGTGGTGAAAGGGAAGAAAATTACCTGAAGACTCTTGTTGTTCCTCATCCGGCCCCCATGATTGCTTATCCTTCATCGCGGTCGCAGTGGCGCCAGTCTTTCCCATGCTGTCATCAAGAACGTTCCTTTAAACGCTTTGATTGATATTGGAAGCAGTGAGAGTTATATTGCCGCATCGGTTGTCAAACTGTTCAACCGGAATAACATCGATTCTCACTGCAAGCTTTCGACGGATAGCACTCAGTTGACAAGTTTCACCAGTGGTCATTGTCACGTTAAACTGTAGTAGAAAGACCATCATTACACAGGCGTCAAACTGTCCGTACTATCAAACCTTTGTTCAGACGTACTTTTAGGGCACGATTTCTTAAGCGTCACCAGGCTGTCCAAATTCCATCCTTTGGTGAACAACTCCCTCTCCTTGTGTGCCCTATTCGCCGCCGACGTGAATGCTCCCCCTTGTTCGGAAACGATGCTTCCACCTACAAACCGATCACCATAAAATCGAGGTGTCACACTATTGCGAACGAGAGATTTATTTGTATGGAAATACAGGAGATTCATAAGGACCAAATCATCGGACCGTCGGTATCACCGCAGCGACCTCAAGTATTAGTAACTATTAGCCAGACACATAAACAGTGTATGATCGTAGATTACAGCCAAACCATCAACCAGTACACTCATTTGGATCAGCACACCCTACTTAGAATTGACGCTTTTATCGAGAAAAGTTCCTATTACACGGTATACAGTACTCTAGACCTAAGCAGTGCAAATCATCAGATTCGTATTAGAGCAGAGGAAAAGAATTTCGTCGCATATAAGTTCTACGGAAATTTCTTTCAGTTCTGTTGTATACCTTTTGGTGTACCAAATGGGATCGCCTATTTTCAAAGGGCCGTCAATAAAAGAACAACCGAATAGAATTTGAACGCGACATTCGCCTACATTGAGAAGATAACGGTGCGCGGCGCAACCATAGAAAAGCATAACTTCAATCGCGCAGTTTTACTATTTCACTCGAAAACACAACCCAACATTCAACGAAAGCAAAAGTATCATACGTCCGAGAAAGATACGATTATCGGGATAAGAAGATTCACACGAAGTTATTCGACCAGACCCAGACCAAATTCAGCCTGAAAAGCCTGCCTGCACCCACTGACCTCAGATCACAACAGCGAGTTGTAGGACTCATTACATACTATTCCAAATGGATCGCACTTCCTCGGACAAAATCCTCCTGCCCTCTTCACGGTTTGGTTCTGAGGACATTCGTGAGCAAGATAAAACTGTGGTCGTTTCTATGGACGATTCCATACCTTTAGTAATTGAAACGGATACATCTGACGTCGCTAATGCCGTCAAACTCACACAGAACGGACAACAAGTCGCTTTCTTTTCACGAACACTGTACGCCAGTAAACGACGCTAATCTGCTCTCCAGAAGGAGGCACATACCATTGTTATTACTGATCAGCTATCTGTCACGGTTCCGATTTACATCAATCAGAAGGGCAGGGTCAAAATGATAAAATTCAGCGCTGATGTGCTAAATTTTCATGTTACACTTATGATTCGGTTTACCGAAACGGAAGCGATAACGTGACTGCATACGCTTTATCACGCACATGTGGCTCAGCACCATCATGTCATAACGCTCCAGGAATTACATGACACTTATGCCATCACGGAGTCACTTGAATGTTTCAACTGGTTTGTTCACGGAATCGGCCTTTTTCAGACAAGGAGATGAATGCGATGCCCAAATACTGCAGCATTTGCGCTGATGTAACCACGAATTTTACACATCGTCCGGAATGCGCATCCATCCGAAAGATTAAACGTGGATTTCTAGGAACCTTTGCCGTCGGTGACAAACAAGTGTTACCACTTCAGCATCGCTGAGGAACCCTCTCTGTCCGTTTGCTTTCACATATAGCGACTGTGATTAGCAGTCTAACCCAATTATTTGCAGTCTTCGGAATGCCACTTTATAATCAGTCGGATCATCGTTGGTCGTTCATGTGTCAAGATGGGCGTCATTGCATAACGCAGAAAGGTATTGCTGTCATCCGGACAACACCGTATAAAACTCGGGAAAATGGGCAGGTGGAACGCATCATAAGGGCCACCCGGAAACCCAATACCCTTTCACTTAGATCCATAGGCTAAGAAAGTACCCAGCAGAAAAGTGCACTTCTGGATACCCTGAATGTCATTCGTTCACTTCCATGCATCACCACAAACGCCATACTGCAAGACTCTACTACTCTCTACTATAAACGTAAATCAACATTAGGAGTGTGCCAGGACCCGTGTTGCTGCATCGTTATATGAAGGCCGCAAAAAACGAGAATAATGAAGGAGGTTAACTATAGGAATGCAATCTCAAGTATGCCCATATTTGATTCCCAGATGAAAAAGTACATACTATCACTGCGCAACATACGCTGTCTAGCTACCATCCCATTCCTCCTCCCATAAACCTCCCAACAAAGGCAATATATCAGCCATATGAACTGATGATTCGCTGCCATACAATTATGATCAGCTATGGAATAGATTAAAAAAGGGAGAGATGGACGTACCAGAAAACCTTAATGCCCTAAGCAAACACTCAGGGTCAAGGCGCCTACACCTTGTGTAGACAACATACCGTCACAAACAGCTGGCTATCGTGTAAAGATAAGGCGGCTTCGGCGAGACAGCTTTCTTGCGGCTTTCATTGTCTCGCGTCAAAATCAGCCAGTAACCCACAGATAACAAAGCACCAAACACACTGAAAACAGGCAATCCGACTAGGAGAAAGCAGCGGACGCGCCACTGGTGTCGATGGCTAGCCATGTCCTATAAACTCTCGAGCAAAGCACAAGGTGAGTCACGTGGACTACAGCCCAGAAGGCGAGACGGACCAACGACACCCAGCTTGATCCTCAGTGACTTCATTTCCCGTTGTCAAGTCAACTCCTGTCCACTTCGAGCCTTGCGCCACCCTACACCTGGCAGACTAAACAAGGTCCTCCTACGTAAGCGGTGATCAGGCATATGTAGCACTTGCCCAAGCCAACGCAACTTATTTAGTGCTATTTGTTGCTCTAGGGAGCTATCATGTTTAGCACTATCTAGTACTCGCCTACGCACATCATCGTTGGGGACACGCTGGTGTCATCCGACACCAGCAATGCTTCGCAGACAACGGTGATCAAAGACTTGAAGGCGCCCCAGATCTTCAGACCGAAGTGGCCAAGTCTCACTCCTTCAGAGTAGAACGGCCTTTACTGTGGCCTTGTGTACACGGCCTTTCAGACGGAGGGAAACTCCCTTCTGCCGCCGAAAATGTCGCAGATTCAAGAAGGCAGTTTTGGTCTTTGCAATGCTTGAGCTGACGTCAGTCTCTATGCGCTCATCGTTGCTGATGCAGCTGCCAAGATAAGTGAATTGATCAACCACCTCGAGTTCTTCGTTAGCAAGGGTCAAGGAGTCATAAAGTGGCTGGTGGTCCTGCAGTAACACTTTGCACTTTGAGGGTACGAAGCACATACCAAATAATGGGACCACACTAGACAGGCTATTCAGGGTTGATTGTGCCGCCGCAACATCATCGAAAAGCAAGATGTTATCGTCCGCATAATCAAGGTTAACTAATCTTGCACCAGGCAGCACTTCAACACCTACATTGTGAGAATCCGCAAGCGAACACTGCATGATAGAATCCACGACGAAATTGAACAAAAATGGGTGAAACGGACAACCCTGATGAACGCCACTTGTGGTCGGAAAGCTATCATATAGGCCACCGTAGACCCTGACGCCGTCTGTAGTGTTCGAGTATAAAGCACGTAGGGTGTTCACATATTTCGTGGGAACACCTTACCGCGGAAGTATTTCAAACAGAGTGCATCGATCTACTGAATCGATCGCACTCTTAAAATCAATGAATCCAGCTACTGTCGGTCTGCGGTATGCGTGGCGTTGCTCTAGCATCTGCCGCAGAGTGGTCTATACAGCCACCTCCTGGGTGGAAATCTGCCTGCTCTTCCGTAATCCGAGATTCTCGTTCCACAGTGAGGCGACGATTGAGAATGGAGGCTAGTAATTTTGTCATAAGTGCCATTAGGCTAATACCCCTATGGTTTGAACAGTTTGTACGACTGCCCTTCTTGTATATTGCCACTATAATCGATTCGCTCGAATTAGCCGGGACATTCTTGCTTCCAGGTAGGTTCTAATAGGGTGGTCAGTACTTTGTAGATGACCTTATCTCCATTTTTAAATAGTGCAAGTGGGAGAGAATCCGGGCCAGCGGCACGGAAACGATTGAGAGGTGTGATCGCGTTTCGGACCTCGGGTTCTTAACTAACCGCCCATGGCTCGTCCTGCATCACTTGTGCAGGAAGAGGTCCGGGAACAGAGGGCCAGCTGAACTGAGCTTGAAAGTGTTCCGCCCAACGAGCCATACGGCGCTCCTTATTGTGTATCAGTGCATCCACGCTGTCTCTGATTGTCTCACTGACGCCTGGTTTCCTGGGACCAGTGGTGCGGATCAGCTGGAAGGGCTTGCGGCAATTGCCTACTGCTCCTGCCTCCTCCATTTCTTGAGTCAGAATGGTCCACCAGGCTTCCTAGTCAACACGCAGGTTCCGCTTTAGTTCTCGCCTAATAACCCGTCTGGTCACATTGTTCTCAGAGCCAGCTGGAAGGTTTGTTCTGAGTTCCAACTGGTGCACCGACTTCTCGGATATCCAGTGACTGGTGCGGTGACGATGGATAGTGCCACAAGTATATGCTCCGGCCGAGATTCTATTCCAGTGTAGCTCAGTGTCATTAGGATAAGACAGCGAAAGTTCGGTATGCAGGGCGTCCTAATAGGCTTGCCTGACGGAAGGCTGAGAGAACTTCTCAGTTGCCAATCGGAGGAGACGCTTGGTGCGCCTCGTGGTAAAGTTCATGGAGAGACGACAGCGTCCTAGGGCATGATGAGAGTTGACGCAGGTACTCCAGTATGAGTGGCAATCCAGATTGGAACCACGCCACCGGTAACTTGTGGTCAATTCGGGTCCATTGCTCGCTGGAAGCAGGAGGACGCCAAGTGGCACTTAGGCGCTCACTGTGTCTAAAAGCAGTGCTACTAAGAAACAACTGGTGTTCCGCACACAGTTGCAGCAGACGCTTGCCGCTGTCAGTGTGTTCGGAGTCAAGCCCATGAGCACCATCTAGCTGAGCTTCTGCAGAGCTCTGAGGCTCTACTTGTGCGTTCGTATTTCCTGCAAGTACTATAAAGTCTGTACTTATAGCACTGCGTAGTGGCGCGTCCAGTTCGTAATAGGATGTGTTCTTGAAAACATTAGAACTGCAGTCTGTGGGAGCATAAGCGGAAACTACAAACATTAAACCTCCGAAATGACCTTAAACACAACCACAGCGAACAATCAGGTACTCCAAACTGATCGGCTTTAATTAACTAATCCTTCATACCTTTATGAGCAGCAGCAAATTACAGGAGCATACTGTTGTAACGCTGCCCTTTGCCTCTCTGCTCTCTGACTGTACCAACCAGCCGGGGAAAACAAAAGGCAGAGCCTGCTAGACTGAAGTATATTAGGTACGGAACATGGCTATTCTTATAGGTCATATGCGATTACCTCGCTGCTATCATGGAGGTGACTCACATCTCTTGTCTGAACAGATTCGACTCTGGCAGCCGCCATCACTGTCTGACTGTAGGTATGACCACGTCCGCGACATAGCAACCCGTACGGCGATGACGGTCTGATTTCGTCAGCTTCCGGTTTGACCATGACAACCAGTCTGTCAGCCGCTCACGTGATCTGGCCGATCTCGCCCCGCTAGTGTGCACCATCGTAGTCAGCTGTTTCGCCTCCGTGACACCTCCTCCTCCGAATTGAAACTGCTTCCCCACCATGCGTACTTGCGTCAGTTCAGCTTTCTTTGTTTTGACATCAATCAGTTGTCCTGGTGGTTTTCTTCTCCTTCTGGCCGCTCTTCGATATATGTTGTCTGCGGGCCCTAGTGTTTTTCCGTGGTTCGGTCTGCGCTGATCTGCGTGCCTGATCCATTTCTTGTTTCTAACCGGTTGTTCATAGTTGACTCCACCATTTCTGCATATCACCCTTTCTCTTGACCATCTCTTCGGTCCTCGGAACTCTCGTGCGTACCCTCTGTCACGAATTCTGAGATGACCCAAGCTGCCTGTCCGACTTTTCCCCGCATGACAACTGCACTGCTTTTCTTTCCTGATTGGCACAAGGCGTTTTGCTCGGAATACTGGTTTAGTGACTGGCTTGAGGTTTGGGGCAGCACTGGTGATTCTGCAGCATTCTGGACCAGGTTGGAGCATTGCTTCGTGGCGTCTATTCATCTGCGCAATCTGACTGCCATTGATTTCTATCGTCGCATCCTTAAGTCTGATGGGCACATCTGATTCTGAAATGGCAGTGTGGCAGAAGTTTTGCTCCTCCATAGCTTCTGAATTTGCGACCACATTTGCAGCAGGAGTCAATTTGAGCAACTTCTGACATTCTGAAACAATTTCTTGCGATGTCAACTTCACTTCCAGTTCCCATTCTACATGAATGTTTAATTTTTGTGATAGCACTGCCATCAACTGCCTCTGTGACTTTTCGAACTGCGTCTGCTGCTCCTGCTCAAGTGCCTGTAATTGTTCAAAGCTGACTGCCATTTTGGGTTCGATTGAACTCTCGTCGCCACTGTTGTAACGCTGCCCTTTTGCCTCTGCCTCTCTGCGCTACCAACCAGCCGGGGAAAACAAAAGGCAGAGCCTGCTAGACTGAAGTATATTAGGTACAGAACATGGCTATTCTTATAGGTCACATGCGATTACCTCGCTGCTATCATGGAGGTGACTCACATCTCTTGTCTGAACAGATTCGACTCTGGCAGCCGCCATCACTGTCTGACTGTAGATCTGACCACGTCCGCGACATAGCAACCCGTACGGCGATGACGGTCTGATTTCGTCAGCTTCCGGTTTGACCACGACAACCAGTCTGTCAGCCGCTCACGTGATCTGGCCGATCTCGCCCTGCTAGTGTGCACCATGGTAGTCAGCTGTTTCGCCTCCGTGACGCATACAATCTGCGTAACGGCGAGGCCTAACACGTTCCACTTGCCTCATTGTTCACTCTCAAGTAGAGGAGAATGCTGTATAAACTTCTCACTTGATACTCCATTACCATAACCTTTCCGCATTTCATTTCAGTCTACATACCTAACTCCTGCTGAACAAGGCCTAATCTCTTGGGCTCACACTCTTCTCACTCGTCATATTGCTCCACATTCAATTCTCATACAATGGGTGCACTGTAGGATTAAACATAGCGAAGCAAACCGCAAGTGATCCACCATGGAATCGTTATCGTCACCACTATCAGCATGATTATAATTATCAACAGTAGCAAGTCGGTAGGTCATATTACCGTTTTGAGGCAATAAAACCGAAAATCAAAATGACCTTACCTTTAAGAGGCGTAAAGAGGGGTGGAGACCTGGCACAGAGGCCAAATACACTAAGCTATCATTTAAGATCAAAAGATTCACTCGTTGTCCAGATCGGATACTGTCACAAACAGGGTGTCATTACGGGAGAATAAAGCTGTTTCGGTGTGACATGGTTTTCGTAGCTATCATTAAACCAAACGCCAGGCAATCAGGCCTCACGCATACCGTAGTAACATGCACGTATCAAGTAGAAAGCCACAGTAAAGACGCCAATGATGCCCACTGCATGCCACGTCCTGTAATCTCCCGAACAAAGAAAAAAGTGAGCCGTATGTACCCCGTCTTGGAATGGGAGGCAGACAAACAGGATCGAGCCCAAGGGCTGATGACTATATTCCCCGCTGTCAGATCAGTGGCTGTTCTCTTATAATCGCACGCACCCAAAATGTGATAAACCAAGCTCTAGTAGATAAGCGACGACAGTTCAGTACAGCTGATCAACTATGAACAGAGCACGGAAGTTGTCACGACTCACATCGCAAGAATAACGACAGAAAACAACTGCAAGATAGTGGGATTAAAGGCGAATGGAATGTAAGGAAAGTGGAAGCAAGAAGGAAGTGCGTTAGACTTGTTAGATCTTCACGTTTTCCTGCTATTCCGAAATAAACATCTAAAATTTCTCCGCAAATATTAATGCCTAGCAGAAGAAAAGTCGAAAGTCCAATGACCATGACAGCGAAAAACAAGCTAACAAAAACGCTACAAAACATAGCCAAAAACACCGCCAAAACGTTGTACAAACTACGCCAGACCTAGGCCAAATATATAAGAGGCTCAATGACCTTCGGCTTCTAGAAAACGAAGGTCAACTGGTAAAATTACCAGCTCAATGCCAAAACTCCGTAGGCTGGCGATCACGAGAAAGAACGGAAGGATCCGGAATCTTTGAAATTAGTGCACGATCGAAGATAATCGATTAATTGCTAAAATAATGAATTTTTTCTTGTTTTTATCTTTTCCCGGATACCTCCCCTCCTTAAAGGGATGACGCAGGCATTGACCTGAAGCCTCTTAGAAGGTGTTCCACACCTATCGGTCCATCGCCTTGGCTGTAGTGTTCTGGATTCAAATTCCGTGCTCTGCGGTCTGCTAGCATTCGTCTGACGGCAAGGTTCATCTACGGGCTGCTTAGGAAGTTGAGGCTGTCCGTCAACAGGTCAAATTTAAGCTCGGCGGAATCTGTTGCTTGTGGCTGACATAGTGTTGGTTGCAGTTGGTTTGCATGGTTACGTGTAGCCCTCCCGGAAGCAAGAAGACTGGGCCCCGATCACGAAGTCATTTATTAACATTACGCTCGAATATCTATAGAATATATACACTATTTACAACAGTCCGTCTCAATGGCTCATCCCTGTTATTTGCATTGTGCCGCTGGCTCCCTTTTCATTGGTTTACGCTTGCTCGTGACGTTCACTCTGTCTAAATCACCTTGACGCTCTTAGTCGATGAACGAATGGCAGGATTGGGCCCGCGAGCTGCCTCCCTCGGTCCAATGCCACAAGCCTTGGCTCAAGGGTGCACGAGTATGCGCCCCTTCATCTGCTGGCGCCTGATTGGTCACTTGCACGTTCGGTGGATAGTTGCATGGTGATCACGATTACGGGCCAACCAGTTCCTGATTGGCTGATCAATCTGCTTCCAGCAACATGCTCACTCCTTATCGGTCTGGCCTGTGACGTTCGATCGGCATTATAACATTTCCAATCATCAGCATTTCCAGCCCCCATGGCACATGGCGGACACACACCTGTGTTCCAACCAGCACATTGTCAATGACGTTCCCGTGTTTGCCGTGGATCGTGCCTGGCGTCCATTTTGTGTCCTACCCGATAATCGCGTAGTAGTACTGACTGACCCGGTTTAAACGAATGTCGCTTAGCATCATACGGCCGAGTAAAGTCACGTTCCATCGTAAGGTTCCTTTCAGTAGCTGTGGACCCTGCGGACGGCCGAACCTCATCAAATGTCATGCGAAGCTTCCACTTCATCATTTCTTCTGCTGGTGATATTCCACACGGCGTTCGTGGGTTTTATGTAGATCGGTACAGAAAAAGGAAGTGGTCAATCACCTCCTCTATGTCTCCCTCCATCCTTGATTTGAGGGCGCCTTGGAATGTATCCACAAATCGCTCCGCTTGGCCGTTCGATTGTGGGTGGAATGGCGGAGACCGCACGTGTTTGATGGCGCAGCTTTGGCAGAATTCCGTGAATGTGGTCGAAGTAAACTGTGCTCCATTGTCCATCACCAATGTTTCAGGGCAACTGAACCCGCTAAATATTTGTCGCAACCTCGAGACTTTTGCGCTGGTTTTCGTGCTACTCATGAGGGACACTTCGGGCCACCTACTGCAAGCATCGAGCACTATCAGAAAATTCTGGCCATTGATTGGGCCTGAGATGTCGACATGAACATGGCTCCAAGAGTTAGTTGGTTTAGGTCACGAGTGGAGTTCAGTCTTTGGCGGTGCCCTTGAAGCGGTACTGCAGTTGCCACAATTAGCTAGCTGTTCTAGCTGTCTGTCCATAAACTGCCAATACACATAACTTCAGGCAAGCGCTTTCATTCGGTTGAGCTCTGGATGTCCTGCGTAAAACTGCCGCAGCACTCTTTCTTGCAACGCCTGCGGAATGATTACTCTCTCTGAGAACAACGCAATCGTTCACAATGGAGAGAGAATATCTTCGCTGGTAGAAGTGCTGCGTTTCGGCAGATGAACACGAACGTGGAAAGCTGGTTCTGTGGAAGTGTGTAACCTTCTTTAAGATTGGATCTCGAAGCGTTTCGGCCCGCACAGCTTCGGCCGTAACTGGCAGACCATGTAGTGCTTCGTTCACCAGGAACTTGACATCAGGTTCGATCTCAACTGAGGCAATGATGGTGTCCTCGTGTTTTTGCTGCTGGGAATCAATGAGGCGTGACAACGCATTTGCTTGGCCCAGCGAATTCGTTGACTGATAACGGATTTCAAAATCATAGCCCAGCAAGGTGAGTGCCCATCGTTGGAGTCGATTGGCTGTATAGGCAGGAATTCCCTTCTTCGAGCCGAAAATGGCCAGCAGTGGCTTGTGATCCGACGAGTTTGAAGTAGCGACCATACAGCATCTTGTGAAATTTCTTCACAGCAAACACTATGGCCAATGCCTCCCTCTCGATCTGACTGTAGTTTCTTTCGGCAGCGTCCAGGCGACATGTGCGATCGCCTTCTGAGATCCATCTGGGAACGTATGGGAAACTACGGCACCAGTCTCTAGATTCGACGCGTCTGTGGCAAGGACAATTTCACGGGACGGGTCAAAGGGAGTCAGGAGTAGGTCTGAAGCCTGCGGTTGCATTCTGGATTGCCGCTCGTACTGAAGTACCTGTGTCGACTCTGATCATGCCTTGGTGCGCTGTCGTTTCTCCATGAAATTTACCGGAAGGCGCACAAAGCGTCCCCTACGATTGGCAACGGAGAAATTGTCCCAGCCCTCTGTCAGGCAAGCCTATCAAGAAGCACTGCATAGCGAACTCTCGCTGTCTTGTCCCAATGACACTGAACTTCAGTGGAATAGGATCGCGGACGTTATGCACGACGCAGGAGCATCTGTTTGTGGCACTATCAGTCGTCACCGCACTAGTCACTGGATATCCGAGAGGTCCGTGAACCTGTTGGAAGCTAGAAAACATCTCCCGGCTGGTTCTGAACACAATGTGACCAGACGGGCTATTAGGCGTGAACTAAAGCGGAGCATACGTTCTGACAAAGAAGCCTGGTGGACCAGTCGGGCTCAAGAAATGGAGCAGGCAGGAGCAGTAGGCAATTACCGGAAGCTCTTCCAGCTAATCCGCACCACTGGTCCCAGAAAACCAGGCGTCAGTGAGACAATCAGAGACAGCGCGGGTGCGCTGATACACAATAAGCAGCGCCGTATGGCTGGTTGGGCTGAACACTTTCAAAATCAGTTCAGCTGTCCCCCGTCTCCCGGACCTCTTCCTGCACAAGTGATGCAGGACGTGCCATGGACGGTTAGTGTAGAGCCTCCGTCGGAGGCCGAGGTCCGAAACGCGATCACAGCCCTTAATCGTTTTCGTGCCGCTGGCCCGGATTCCCTACCACCTGCACTATTTAAGGATGGAGGTGAGGTCCTCTGCAAAGCACTGACCTCCCTAATCGAACGTATCTGGAACGAAGAGAGTGTGCCGGCTAATTGGAGCGAATCGATTATAGTGGCAATATACAAAAAGGGCAGTCGCACAGACTGTGCGAACCACAGGGGTATCAGCCTAACGCCAGTTGTGACAAAATTACTGGCCTCGATTATCGTTCGTCGCCTCATTGCTGAACGGGAATCTCGGATTAGAGAAGAGCAGGCCGGTTTTCGCCCAGGACGTGGCTGTATAGACCATATATTTACTTTGCGGCAGGTGCTAGAGCAGCGCCACGCATACCGCAGACCGACAATACCTATGTTCCTCGATTTCAAGAGTGCGTTCGATTCAGTCGATCGATCGATTCTGTTCGAAATACTTGCGCGAAAAGGTGTTCCCACGAAATATGTGAACATCCTTCGTGCTCTATACTCGAACACTACAGGCCGCGTCAGGGTCTACGATGGCCTATCGGATAGCTTTTCGACTACAAGTGGCGTTCGACAGGGTTGCCCGATTTCCCCGTTTTTGTTCAATTTCGTCGTGGATTCTATCATGGAGTGTTCCCCTGCGGAATCTCATGATGTAGGTGTTGAAGTGCTGCCTGGTGAAAGGTTAGTTTATCTAGATTATGCGGACGATCTCGTCTTGCTTTTCGACAATGTTGAGGCGGCACAGTCAACCCTGAATAGCCTATCCAGAGTGGTTCCATTATTTGGTATGCACTTCGCACCTTCAAAGTGCAAAGTGTTGCTGCAGGACCACCAGCCACTTTATGACCCCTTGACCCTTGCTAATGAGGAACTCGAGGTGGTTGATCATTTCACTTATCTTGGCAGCTGCATCAGCAATGATGGGCGCATAGAAACTGACGTCACCTCACGCATTGCAAAGGCCAAAACTGTTTTCTTGAACCTGCGTCATCTTTGGCAACAGAAGGGAGTTTCCCTCCGTCTGAAAGGCCGTGTATACAAGGCCACAGTGAGGGCCGTTCTGCTCTATGGTAGTGAAACTTGGCCCCTTCGGTCTGAAGATCTGAGGCGCCTTCAAGTCTTTGATCATCGTTGTTTGCGAAGCATTGCTGGTGTCGGATGGCACCAGCGTGTCCGCAACGATGATGTGCGTAGGCGAGTACTAGGTGGTGATAATCGCGCTAGCTCCCTAGAACAACAGATAGCACTGAATAAGTTGCGTTGGCTCGGGCACGTTCTACGCATGCCTGGTCACCGCTTACCTAGGAGGGCCTTGTTCAGTCTACCAGGTGTAGGATGGCGCAAAGCTCGAGGTGGACAGAAGTTGATTTGGCAGCGGGAAATGAAGTCACTGACTACTAAACTGGGTGCCGTTGATACGTCTCGCCTTCCGGGTTGGAGTCTACGTGACTCACCTTGTGCTTGGCTCGAGACTTTACAGGACATGGCTCGCAACCGACACCAGTGGCGCGTCTGCTGCCGTCTCCTAATCGGATTGTCTGTTTAAAGTGTGTTTGGTGCTGAGTTATCTGCGGGGTAATGGCTGATTATGACGCGTGGCAGTGAAAGCCGCAAGGAAGCTGTCTCGCCGATGCCGCCTTATCTTTGCACGATAGCCAGCTGTTTGTGACGGTATGTTGTTAACACAAGGTGTAGGCGCCTTGATCCAGAATGTTTGCTTAGGGCATTAAGGTTTTCAGGTAAGTCCCCCTTCTCTCCGTCTTCTTATTGTTTATTTCATAGGTCCCCATGGTTGTATGGCAGCGAAGCATCAGTTCAAATGGCTGATGTACTGCTGTTGATGATGATGAATGACTGAAGCTAGCAATGACTTGATCCTCTCGAACGTAGTCTGGCATTCTGGCGTCTAATTCCAGGTTTAGCCGTTACTCAGCAATTTGTTCAGCAGGGGACACATGCGGTGCAGTTCGGGCAGAAAAGCGCTGTAATGACTGATTAGGTCACAGAATGAACGCAATGATTGCAAGTCCCCAGGAGGGGGCATCTTTAGAATAGCACGAATATTTTCTGGATCAGGGCGACCACTGTCTTTTGCGAAAATGAAGCCGAGAAACTTGATGGTCGGTGTAAAATATGTACACTTGACTACGCGGATACGGAAATCATATGACTGGATGCGTTCAGCGAGCCGCTCAAGTAGTTCTGCCGTCCAACCCATCAAAATGATATCATACAGGTACGCAGCGGCTCCAGGAACTCTCGCGAGCATAGTGTCCATCAGTTGTTGGAAGATTGCTGGTGCTGTTTTCACTCCAAATGGGAGGCGGTTGTACTGGTACAAGCCACGATGAGTGTTTATGGTCAGCAATTCTCTCGAGCCTTTATCAACCTCGATCTGGAGGTATGCATCGGACAAGTTGACCTTGGCGAAACATTTCCCACCATTCAGCTTGGCAAATATATCCTCTGGTATCGGAAGGGGGTATTGATGGTCGTCCAGTGCGGCATTCAGGCCAGTCGAAAAATCAGCGCAGACACGCACTTTACCGTTCGGCTTTCTCACAGCAACAATCGGCGCCGCCCATGAAGAGTAGTTCACTGGTGTGATAACACCGGCTCGCTCCAGTCGGTTGAGCTCCTGATCAACTGCTGTCATGGCTGCATACGGTACCGGTCTTTTGCTCTGAAGACTGGCTTAGTTCCTTCGCGAAAGCACAACTTTGCTTTGAACTTAGTGCGGTGACCGAGACTATCTGCAAACAAGGTGGCAAACTTTTGCTTTAGCTTTCTCGTCATGTCTTTTATCGACATTGATGCATGGACTGGATCAGTTTGGACTCTATTGCAAATCTGACTCATTGGTACATCAAACAGTTGTAACTTTTCCATCCAGTCAAGCCCAAGGAGATTCAAGTTTGGTCGGTCAGACAAGTAGCAGATTCCGGCCTGTTCCACTCCGTTGAATGCAATTTTGCAAGTTATCTCTCCGACCAGCTTCAGCAATCCACCGGATGCGTTGTGGGCAACTTTATTGGAAGCAACTATCTTCAGCGTCTTTATGTGCTTCCAAGTGTTCTCGGAAATGATCGTTAGATCTGATGCCATGTCGAACTGCAGTCAGGTTAAGATGCCGTTGATAAGCACAGTGATAAGTCGGCGGCGTGTTTTAGAATCGCTGTGAAAAGTGGCAATCACCGATAGTGATTCTGTCTCTGGCTTCCTGAAGTTCTTTCTTCGGTAGGACTGCTTCACGTTTCTTGGCCGCAACTGATGACAAAAGTCTTCCTTGTGGCCGCGTTTATGGCACTTATCACACATGTGACGCTTGAATGGACAGTATCATGCGAAATGCCATTCACCACATGACTGACAAGGTGTAGGCGGCTTGTTCGGTGCTCTGTTGAACGGCTTGTATGAGCCAGCCTTTCTTGCTTTTTGCACAGCATGAACAGCATCGACAATGATGGGGCGACTCTTCTTAATCATAGCGGTGGCGTGTTTCAAAGTAATCAACCGTTTGCATTCGCCTACAAGAGACTTCAATGTCAAACCTGGATCTTGATCCAAATTAGCAAGGAGTCGAGTGCGGATTCCCGCGTCGCGTGGAGACTGTAAAGCACTGACAAATATGAGACAATTAAACTGGTCATCCGTTAAGCAGCGTAACTTGAAACGTTCACCTTCACGGTTAACCATGTCTGCTAGTGCCCCATAATCGTCGGTATCACGTTTAACAATTTTTAGACATTGGTAGCGAATGCTAAACAAAGACCTCGACTCACCAAAAATTTCTTTGAGTGTTACCATGGCTTCATTGAAAGTGTTGTGCTTCGGCGCTTTGGGCAATATGTGGTCAAGGAATCTTGAAGGTTCATTAATACCGAGCTTGCGGAGCAAAAGACGCACTTTCTATGAATCATTTTGACGGCTGAAATTCGTCCGAAACATGTTCTCTCAGCGTCTGAACCGCGCCTCGAAAGTGCATTCGGAATCAGCATCATAATGAAATTCAGTGATTAAATTCGTAAGAAGATCAAGTGAAACAGACAGCGTGTTCCGTGTAGCTACTTCGTTTGACTGTGTGTTTAAGCACTGCATTAAACTTTATCAGTTTCATTTGTGCTTCCATCTGGGATTGTTGCTGAAGAAGCAGCTTTTGAAAAAGTTCGGCGGAAAAGTTTGTAACGCTTTTGTGCTTGTCCGCCCCTATTGTTAGATCTTCACGTTTTCTCGCTATTCCGAATTAAACACCCAAAATTTATCCGCAAACATTAATTCCCAGCCGAAGAAAAGTCAAAAGTCCAACGACCATGATCGCGAAAGACGTGCTAACAAAAACATTGCCAAACGTAGTCAAAAACGCCTCCAAAACGTTGTACAAACTACGCCAGACCTAGAACAAATATATAGGGGGTTTAACGACCTACGGCCTCTAGAAAAGGAAGGTCAACTGGTAAAATTAGTAGCGTCCAAGCTAAAACGCCGCATGCTGGCGATCACGTGAAGGAATGGAAGGTTCCGGGATCTTCGAAATCAATGCACGATCGAAGATAATCGAGTAATTGCTAAGAGAATGGATTTTCCTTTACGTTTTTACCTTTTCCAGGATGAAAGTAATCAGAATGGGGCGAGAATTAACAACCAAATGCAAGAAATTGGATACAGGAAAGCCACTGACTGTGACTGCGTCATGTCAGATGCAGTCTCTGACCGTTTGTGTGGATCATCCCGATGCACCCTCCACGAAGACGACACGCAGTCAATATATTCATGCCCCTTTGCCACATCCTGGACTGGCCACTTCGCGGTTCCACCCAACTTGGTGCAGTCACGGCGTAGAATGCAAGCCGAAGAAACCGGTCAACGGGCATACGAAGGGCATGACCTAGCCAACGTAAGCGATTAAGATTCCATAAACACTCAAGTGATGCACCAGGAGGCTTCTTGCCAAAAACCAACTGGCGGACCACAGCACTGCTCACTCAGTTCACACCAGACGTGATCAATACTCTGCAACCACCGGTGGTCAAACAAGTCAAGTGCATAATGTCTTCGCGGCGAAATGGCCAAGTCACTGATCCATACAGTAAAACCTGCATTACCGCAGCGTTATAATGCTACTTTTAACTGCCAAACTGATATACCGCCGTCTCCATAGATGGTACAACTTCTGGAAAGCCACACGGGCCTTGCTGATACGTGAGGTAACCACTTCAGTGATGTGACTACCAGAGGTGACACAGCTAACCTGTGAACCGATCCACCACTTTCGGTGGTGTCAGTGGTGTGTCGGTCCAGTCAAGCAACAGCACTTTGCACTTTGAAGGTATAAAGCACTCGTCAAAGCGTGCAGCGCTACGCATCAGTTTATCCAGTAGTGTTTGCATAGCCACTGCGTCGGACCCAAGGAGAGCTATGTCGTTCGCATACTCCAGGTTTGTCAGTCGGTTCTGGTAAAACTTCCACTCTGGGGGAATCTGAAAGAACGGAGTCACTCATGAGCAGTTCGATAACAAATCTGAAGAGAAAAGGAGACAACCCTGGCAAACTCGACTTGTCGTGAGGAACTCAGGAGATAGTTTCCCGTAGACCCTTATACGGCCTCGGGAGTCAAAGTAGAGAGTTAAGAATGGAGAGGAATTTGGCCGACATGCCCTTTACGCAGTGCCACAAGCTGGCGCGGTCAACAGAGTCAAAGACAGATTTCAAGTCAAAGAAAACTACCAGTAACGGTCGGCTGTATGTGTGTCTCTGCTACAAGACTTGGCGAAGAGCAAATATGCGGTCGGTACAAGCACGACCAGCGCGGAAGCCAGCCTGGCTTTCAGTCACTCAGTTCTCACAGGGACCAATACCTTGTCGAAGAATGATACCTGTGAAGAGTTTGAATGCAATGAAAACAAGGCTGATGCTTCGACGACTTCCGTACAAAGTGCGCTCACGTTTCTTGAAGATGGGCACGACAGTTGGCAGTCGTCAGTCTGAAGGAACCACTTCACGGTCCCAAACCTTGCGAAATAGAGTAGCAAGTCCAGTCAACAAAGAGTCACCACCATTTTGCAGCAAAGATGGAGGAAGGTCGTCGAATCAAGGAGACTTGTTTCGTTTCAACACGGAAAGCTCATGTCGAATCTCTTCCATGATGGCCCAGGAGATTTGGCAAGGAGCAATGTCACATCAGACCTGCTGAACTGCTCTCCAAAATCTTCCGCCCAACAGACTAGTTGGTGACGCTGAGAATGGATCAGCAGCCTGTTTTTCAGTTATTGTCGCACTAACGGTTTTCTCGGACCCGTGTTCCGGATGAATTGGAAGCGAACTAGCCTGTTCCGTATAGCACTAGCTTTCTCGATCTCACGGCCCTTGGGATCCACCAACATTCCCAGTCGATTCGAAGATTCCTTGAGATGCGTCGTTGCACAGTTATGGACACAAGGAAACTCAGTGCCCATTGAAAATGGTTTCCGTGCTTCGATCAAGTTGATCGATACCTCAGAGATCCATTCACAGTTGGGTGCACAGCATGTGTCAAAGGCACTTTTCACAGCACACTTGAGACGATTCCAGTCAGCGTTCGGCTCACCAACCTCATTCATCACTGACAATTGGTGCGCAAGTTCGTTATGGTATTGTGAAACTGCAGTGCGAGTCCAAGTTAGAGGTAGTTAGATGATAGGCGCCTCTCTGAACCGGGAAGAGTGGGCGTCAAGGATGCGCGCACTAGAGGATAGTCGGAATCTAGGTACGTGCTCCAAATTGACCGAAAACCTTGGGCTAAGGTGCGCCATATGTAGCTGATGGCAATATGGTCAATTTAGGTCCACGTCATGGATGGATTCGGTGGGCGCCAGGTGACGCGGTGTGAACATTTGTGCTGGAAAGCAGTGCTGCTGAGGTAAAGGTTGTGGTCGGCGCAAAGTTGCAGGAATCGATCACCATGGTCTGTTCGGTGTGAAACGATGCCGAAGCGTCTATCTAGGTACTATTCAGTCTGAAAAACGACGCACTTGGGCATTCATGTTACCAGCAACAATCACAGCGTCGGTATTCTTCAGCAAGAGAAGGAATGAGAGCACTCGATAAAAAGACTATTGATACGATCTGAAGTGCACGCAGTAGGAGCATAAACTGTGGATGAAAAGGCGTCTTGGCTCCATACGCTGCTTATTAACTCCAATAGTAGTTCGAAGTCGAACCAAGCTTAGGCACAGGCGTCCTGTGATTGGCCATAGTGACAGGTAAATCTGAAATCGGATGTCGCTAACCATGTATGTATGTATGTGGAATGAAATTTAGCCAGCTGAAAAAGGCCTAGTTTAACCAACGTACACTTAAAGTAGGTCTTTTTAAGCTGGATAAATTTCATTCCACTTTAATTGGTTTGTTCTGCCTACCCGAATAAGTTTCTATTAACTTACACACGTTGCTTAAGCTAATTGCGCTTATCTTCGTTAACTTTAGTGTGTTTGTAGCATTTTGAGTAACTGCTAGGCATTTTGTACTTATCGCGGGTTCATTGCTAACCAACTTACTTCATACGCTAGTTTAGCGAAGAGTTATATCTGCATAGCCGTATGCTTTAACAGATATATTTTATCTGATAATGTTATTTCAAGTGATTGCCTGTTACATGATATCCCCGGTGTGGCTGCGCTTGATGTGTATGTTGACAAGGTGCCTACCTGTCTATTACCCACCACCTCGTACATACTGGCTGTAGGAGACAGTTGGTCGTTGCTGGAAGGGACGGGGTGCACGGTCCTTGTGGCCGTGTTAGGCTCGAAGAGCGGCTCCATGCACTCAGTGTGGAGCGGACTACGGTACAGCCACCGCCTTGTGTGCGCTTGATTCCCCACATACAGCGTGCCTGTGTTTGCTTGTGAAGGAGTGTGAAACGGCTCCGTTGATGAAATGTGGCTTCCATCCACATGTCCCCGGTCTTATTCCTTCGGGTTTACACTGGATATGGAGTGTGTGGTTGGAGCTGTGGGTGGTGCAGCGCAACCACCCATGGTCCCTCTGTAGGCGCAGGCGTCTTGTGGCTGACCACAGTGACAGGCGGATGCTGCCAAACATGTTTCAAAGAGCCAATCCCACTATGCTCGTCTATGCACACCATCGTTGCGTACATATTGGTGCTATTTGATACTAGCATTGCGTCACAGACATAGATGAGTACAGACTTGAAGGCACGTTAGATCCTATGAGGCCGTCTCACTAAAATATATCACAACGGTCCCCGCTGAGGCCATGAGCACAGTTTTCAGACGGAGGGACGTCACAGATATTACAAGCCAGGAAAGTGGTTTTAGCTTTCATAGTATGTGTAGTAATTACAGCAGCCTCATCCCCATTACTGTTAACGCAGCCGTTAAGATAGGAAAATTGGCAATTATGTCCACTTTCTCGTCGTCAATAGTCAAAGGGCCATCAAGTGGCTGGCGGTCCAGTAACAGTAGTTTGGAGGTGTGAGGCCATACTAAATGATGGGACTACTTCAGAGTTTAGCTACCGCTGACTGTGCTGTGGCACGACTATCAAACAGCAAGAAGATGTCGTCTGCAGAACCCAGATATACCAGGCAGCATTTTAATGCCTACATCGCGATGCTCCACACCGTGATAAAATCCACGATAAGGTTGGGCAAAATTGGTAAACGGACAATCTTGGCCGACAACATTTGTTGTCAGAAAGGCACTTAGCAACTCATCGCAGGCACTGACGCGATCTGTGATTTCCGAGTACAGGACGCGCAGAATGTCCAAACATTGGATAATGGCACCCTTGCAAACAAGTGTGACGAATATGCTGGATCGTACGACGAAGTCGAATGTATTCTTGAAATCGAGAGACACAGGGGTTGTCGGTGTGCGGTACGTGCGACGATGTTCTAGCACCCGTCGTAGAGTGAGTATGTGGTTTGTACAAAATCGGGCTGGGCGGAAACCAGAATGTTCTCATCACTTGCTGGAATTCCGCTCCGCAGGAAAACGGTAGACGAGAATCGAGACCAGTGGCTTCATAGATACTGGAATCAGACTGACACCTTTGTGGTTAGACCCTGGGTGCGGTTGCCCTATGTATATATTGCCAATACGGTCGAATCACTCAACCTGCTGGGATGGCTTCTTTTTTCAATACCTGCTAGGACATGTGACTGTCTTGCAGATGATCGCATGTCTGCACTTAAGTAACCCAGACACAAGAGATTCCGGACCATCAGCGCGAAAATGACTGAGGCTGCGATCGCGTTTCGCATCAGTCTCCGATGGAGCCTCTGAAGTAATCGGCAATGGCTCAGCCTGTATTACACGAATAGGAAGAGACGCAAGAGGTTGAGACCAGTTGAGTTGTTCTCAAAAGTGTTCCGTTTAACGAGCCAGACGACGTTGTTTATTGTGACAGGGTGCATCGGTGCTGTCAGGTGTTCGAATTAACTGGAAGAGCCTGGGATAATAACCCACCGCTTCTGCATCTTCCCCAGACCATTAGGTCCACCAGACTTCCTTATCTGCAGCATTGCCCAGTTTCAGCTCGTACTTAGACATCCAAGTAGATTATTTGTGTTCAGAGGCAGTCGGGAGTTTGCTTCTGGATCCCAACAGGTTTACCGAGCTCTCGGATACCCTGTGTCTGATGAGCTGATCAGTGCAAGTACCGCAGGCAGGGGCTCCAGCGTCGTGCATGATGATATCTGGAGCGATGGACTGATATGGCAGCCTGGTAGTGTTGCTTGACTGATGGCTGATAACTTCTCGGTCAGAAGTCGAGGGAAAAGTTTGCTATACCTCGTGGCGAAATTCATGGAAAAATGCTAGCGAACTAAGGTATGATAAGAGTTGATGTAAGTGATCCAAAAAGGGTGGCAGTCCAGAATGGAACCACACTACTTGAAACTTGTCGATGTGGTCAACCTGAGTTCATCGCTGACTCACCACCGCAGGACATCAACAGATCGGTGCACACTGTGTCTGAAGACCATGCTGCTAAGAGACAGCATTGTATTGCGTTCAGAATTAAGCCCAAACATATGAACTTCTGAGGAGCTTAGATGACATATTTACGCATTCATATTCTCTGCTACTAGGCAAAGAAAAGGCATCAGCAGTACGCCGGTACAAGGGATCGACGCTTCGCTGCCGCGTAACCACTAGCAGTTGCATGTGGACTAAGGATATTGAGAGGGTCGTCTGGTCTCTGAGCAGGCTCGAATCAGCGCCCCCGGATTAAAAAGCAGGCTTATGATCCTTAAGGCTACGGGCTGATTCCTGCCACTAAAGCGATATTGGAACTGGCAACGCTGTGAAATAACGTGTTGATTTCGTGGTCTAGTGCTTTTGATAGCTTCAGCGTGTAAGTGACAATAGCCAACAGACAGCAGTTAGCGCTGCTTCGTGCATTAACCTTCACTGGCGTTGTCAGACGGGCTACTCACAGAAATCCAGTTGACCAACGATGACTTAATTTGGAAGTTGAGAACGATGCCCACTCCAGTTCGAGCTGTGTTCACTGCATTATCGTCCCCAGGTGCGTCGGATCAGTAGCGAGGGAATAAGCTGGGTGCAGTTAGTCCGTTAAAGTGGTGTGATAGTCATTGATCCTAGTCAGTCATTAACCGTTGTGACAAGCGGTGCGCGCCGCGACTCTGTGTCTTAAGTGTATGGTTTTTCGCCAACATCCCAAAGGCTTGTCCTGCTATCTCCATCTGATGACTGCAAACGAGTACGAAACTGGTCATAAGGTGTAGTGTTTCGAGTGGACAAGTAACACAGAACTGCTTTAGTTACAGCCGCTGTGATCAATTTGATTAAGGTACACTTCAATTTGAATCCAAGCCCACAATGAAAGTGCACCTCGTAATTCACTCACAAAACGTGTGCTTAAAGAAGGATCCATTCGCTACACGTTGACACTCAGTGCGTCCAATATGTGCGCAAGTACACCCCGCTGACATGTCACATAGTACGAAGCTGAATGCCGCCAAGGAAACTGGACAGTGCGGCTTGGTAAGGGGCTACTAAGGATATGAATCTAAAAGGTGCTGTTGGAATATGGCTGAGGATGGCAGAACCCAACGGTATTGCAACCGCCGTCAAACTGAGCATAGCAGAAGGAACATTGGAACCTGGAGTAATTTTTAGTTGGGATCGTGTTTCTCGTGGTGACGAGAAACCGCACTTCCAACGGGATCGATCACATTTACATACACATGCCCCCACATGTACAACTATCTATGGTTGGGCATAGTGCAGGAATACAACAGAGGAATTTTGATTAAAAAAAAGCTTCCCACGGATCCTTCACTCTTATTCTACCAATTCACCGATATTCTCGTTTGCATCATTACGATGCATATCAGGGACCACAGTGACGGTGGGTCTGCTTTTTCTATCATACTTTAGTACAGGAATACAAAGATAACGCCGATGAGCAGAGAAATCGCGCTGAAGCAGTAAGGGCATGCAGCCGCGATGAATCACTCGTATTGCGCGTGGACGAATTGATGTGCAAGTGCCTGAGTCATGCATGTTAGATGAGTGTATCCGAGATGCCAACCCAAGACGTGCATGAACCTAGCGTACAAGTCCGGTTTGTGACACATGTCAGAAGGAAGGTCATCTTTTGTGTCTAAAATAAAACCTTGACAACAAACAAATAAATCTATCATTTCCTAATCATTCTGTGGAAAGGATATTGTTCTTTCTGAGACTAATCAGCGAGTAGATGAGACTAAGGTTATCGGGTTTGCAACCATTGTGGACTTCATCATCAATGGCTCAAAAAGCAATTGATCAAAGTCACATCAAGTTGTTCTGTGGCATTCAGAAGCATACAAGCCAGTGCACTACTTAAATATCGTACTCATTACGACAGTATACAACCTACAGTATCCCTAACTCGAGAGGTTGCAGATCCGTTTAGGTGTTTGCATTGTGATCCAACGGATGACAGTTAAAGGCTGTGCAAGTGCGGGCGGGCCTTGTAGTATACCTAGCCTGCAAACGATCAGCAGTGACCGCGAAGTGCCGGTAGGACATAATGTTGTAGTGATGATTAAGTTTTCTCTTTACAGTAGCTCTAATCAGGAAGAAATTACCTTCACCGAACTGTAAGCAAAATGGCCTCACAAGTAATGCTGGGGTGTCCCACTGGCTTGTTTATTTCAAGCGGAGGAGGACCAGCAGCGAAAATATATCGCGAGACAAGAACATGTGACATCTGGTAGCACGTAACTCAGGATCCAAAGTACGACGGATACAATCGGGTGATAGGTACAATTAGTAGTCAAAGATAGATCTTATAGGAACCAACCTCCAGGTGAAACAAGTGCCAAATATGTACTTAGTAGACATGACCCTAATATGATTCTCTAGACAAATGAAGGATAAGGAAAAGCACAATACAAGCGCAACAGCGCGGATTCGGGGACCAAATTTCAAAACTTCGCAAGGAGATCAATAAATGTTCCTTACGGATGTTTCGAAAGATCGCTCTTCATGGAGTTACCTAAGACAAAGATCTATAATCGTTGATAAAACTCAAATCGCAAAAGGCGTAAGGCCAGCAAGTTGTAATACAAAACTGACCGACAGCTTCATAGCAAAAGAAAGACGTCTGATGGGCTAGCTCTTAATAAAGATGAAATTTAGACAGTGAGCATGATAGAGTATAAATATGGCCGCACACCAACCTGGTCTCCGTGCGCATGACGCCCAATAATGATCGGCTTCGTCCACCCAGGTACCAAACGGGGGATGTTTCGGCATAAAATGGGTTCGCGGAAGACGGTTCCGCCCAATATATTTCGAATGGTGCCATTAGGCGAAAGCCACATCTTCTTGAGGCCAAATTCTTATGTATTATTTAAAATAGTTTAGCTTACCCTCTACTCTCTGTTCATCGGGGGTTATTGTGGCACACTTGATGCCCACACCGCACTCTTTGATGGCGTGAGCGGCTTCTGTGGTCACTTGGTCATTTGTTCGATTACGATTAGGCAGGCCTAAATCAAAATACTTGCATTCCAAATCCAAAAAAGGAAATATAAGCTAAAACGCACTTATAGCAAGAACAGGCTTACTTTGGTTTTTATCTTTTCCCAAATAATGCGCGTCATTTCGTCACCGTCAAGATCGACGACGGGGTTTGTGACCCTGATTTTGTTTAAGGGTATTGTACTCATTTGCCGGCCGCAGGGAACATCATTGGTTATGCAGGAAGCGGATGGGAAAATACGGGGCGACACGAGACGCAGAGACCGCATGTTATTGGTGTAATATGTGTGCGGTCAGGGATTACGAGGGCTTCCGTGTCCAACGTGTACGTAGGTCGTAATAGACCTGGGGAGCTGCAATGGAAAGCAAATACCACGTAGGTGGCTAGATGATCACAAACACCTAGTAAGACCACAGTAAGCCGAACGCGAAGGTAAGACGAAAAATCAATGGGCGTCTACCCGAAGTACAACGACCTTACCTTAGGGAGCACAGCAAGGTCACGCTCGGACCTGCTACATTATTCCCCCTGTTGACAGGCGCTGTTTTCAGTGCCTACAATAGCCTTACTCGGTCTCAGCCTGCTGATGTGAAGAACAACTGATGAGTGCAATGTGTTCGGTTCGGGAGTCCGCGACAAGCAGTGTGGTCAAAGGAAAGTTAATGATCGTCTCAAAAGGCAACGGTCTAGCTTCACAGATTGTTGTAAGGAGCAGACAGGGTCGCTAAATGTGTAGCATGCGTTGGGTCTACGATCTGTTGGTGTACAAAACAACTGAGGAGCACGGTGTGATATGTTCGAGAGGTTCCACGACAAGCAATGTGGTCGGAGGAAAGCCAATGATAGCCTCGAGGGCAACGATCTAGACTCAGGCACTGTTGTCGGGAATTGGCAGGGTCGCCAACTATGTAATATGTGCCCGGTCATGGAATTCGCTAGCTTTCGTGTCCAGCGTGTACGGATATCGTAATAGATCTGGGGAGTTGCAATGGAAAGCAAATACCTCGTAGGTGACTGGATGCTCAGATTCAAACTCAGATGGGGACTGGAACGATGGGGAAACCCCTTAAGTGTTCCTTCTTAAGCGGATCGTTGGGCCTGGAAATGGTAAGGCGCTACGAGGTCATGATGGATCTAAAACGAAACACCCGAACCACACCCTGGTCAACCAACTACCGCCCACGTTTCCTGCGCTAGCAGTCCCTGCTGTGTAGGTCGTGTGAAGTAAAGACGTAGAAAGAAAATGGAAACAGGAAGGAAGTGATTAAAATGAGGGATAAGACCAGAGTGAGAAGAATGACAGAATATGAAGTCAAAGTTGGAAATGGATATGGTCAGGAGAAGGGAAAGGCATCGTGTTGCTACCCAAGAACGCCTAACTGACGTCCGAAACCCTTAACCATAGGTTCATTGACTACATTTACTGGAAGCGAGTTCCAGCGCTCGACAACTCTACGCGATAACCGAGTTTCCGCTCTGATCCGGTCAGAACGCGGCTTGTGTAGCTTCATAGGATGACCGCGAAGACAAGGCAACCTAGCCGGGCTAAATAGACAGCTCAAGTCCGGTCCAACGTTCCCTGTTAAAATGCGGGAAGTAAGGATTAGGTCTCCTCGAAGCCGTCGGTAGTGCATTGAATACATACCCAAGCTAAGTAGACGCTCGGAATGCGATTGCCCCCGTAACCCTTCGACCAATTTGGTACCTACTCTCAAAACCCTCTCGAGCTCCATTTTGTCCAGAACAAGACAGGACGGGCACGCCTGGACGCAGTATTCCAGATGGGGCCGGACGAAAGCTGAGAACAGCTTCATAAATACGTCTGCAGTTAAGACCCCGAAAGAACATATTAACCACGACATTCTGAAACCTCTACTTCCAGTTGTCACCAGAATGTAAAGAGGAGGAATGAACGACGCCTAGGTCTACCTGGTTGGAGACAAGGGGGAGTTCGACCCCACCGAGTACGTAGCTCGAAGGCGGGAAAGTTATTCCTATACGAAGGATGGAACACAGCCTGATTAATAGGCAGTAACCACAAAGCAGACCAGTCCTGGAGTCTGTCCAGGGCATGTTGTATGGCCTCAGAACCCCAGGAACATTTATAACATTCCATAGCTTAAGGTCATCAGCAAACAATAGGGATGTGACTCAAAGCTCTCCAGCGAGATCGTTTGCGTAGATGGAGAACAGCAGTGGTAAAAGGACCGAGCTCTGTGGGACACCGCTAAGGACCTCTTGCCTAAAGAATAAGCTGCAACCCACACGTACACACTGCTCTCTTCCCTGCAAGAACGCAGATACTCAGTGAAGGGCGCGGCCAGATACGCCGTAGGAACTCAGCTTTTGTGATAGCCTCAAGTGGGGTACCATATCAAATGCTTTCGAGAAGTCTACGAAAAGCACATCCACTATGTGGCCATTGTTCATTGCCTCGGCCCAAGCTTCACGAGCAACCAACAAATTCGTCAAACACGAAAACCCCTTCCGGAATCCATGTTGTGCACTACTGAGTAGATTAAATCTGTTCAGGTGACATTCCAACGAATCTCTCACCAGCTTTTCAAGCAGTTTAACCACGACGCTAGTCAGACTGACTGGCCTATTATTGGCTGACAGACTTCTGTCGCCATTTTTGAAGATAGGACAGATGACAGCCTCCTTCCATTCAGAAGGTAATGTACAGTTGTCAAGTGACTTCTGAAACACCATCGTCAGCGGGTCCACTTAGTTCTCCCGTCAACTCATGCAAAAGCTTCGGGTGAATTGAATTAGGTCCAGCTGCTTCGGAAGGGTCCAGTTCTTGCAGAAGTTTAAGGACTTGTGTTTCCACCACAGTAAACTCAGCTAAATAAGAACGCTCAGGTACTCTGGGGACAGGTTCAACGTTAGTCAACGCGGCCTCACGTACAAAACCCCCTGCATACTGCTCACCAAGTACACGAGCCTTGTCCGAGTCCGCATACGCAGGAGTTCCATCGGCCAGCATAAAATTAGAGAATTTGAACCACAGCGTCTCTTACCATAAGCTAAAAACTTCTTCGGATTTTCCGAAGGTACATCAGCCAATTCCTTTTCGTACAACAGCCGAGCTTTCCTCAAGTGTTGTTTACATCTATTTCTAGCCTCTCTGTACTTATTATAGGTGCTAGTTGATGGAGCAGCACGGGAGGTCCGCCGGCATCTAGAACGCTTCTGGAGCAAGTACTTTCCAATGGTACCTGTCCACGGGGGCCGTGCTAGTCGATTTACCCCTCGCAAGCGCTTGCATGTTGAGCGATTTCTCATCTCCCGGTTTGGGGGTTAAGGGTCTGCACACTTTTCTTGCCCTCTTTCGCTGATTCTTTTCTGTCCAAGGAGCCCGTGACTGGCTTTTCATTTGTGGAGGGTAAACAATGCCATATGAGGCATGAGTCAGTCGTCTCCGCTTGAATTGGAGCATCCGGCAGGGTGAACGACCCATCAACGAATGGACTGTCTGCAGGGGGACAGTCCGCTACAAAGTCCTCATTTGCAATACTCAGGCATTTCAAAGTATTACTATGAAATCCACTTTAGTGTTGAGTGAGGTAAGCGAGGCTAATGCCTAGGCGTTACTGCTACAGCTGCAGCAGTTTGGAGATCCCCCGTTCGCCTGTGTAAAAGTTAACTGAAATTATTTCATTGTACTACTAGGCGACCGGTGTGGTTTGCTGTACTGATTGCTGAGTTCGAATGCTTGATTAGATCAGCGCCACTTTTGCTTGGCGCTCACTTGGGTTGCAACGCGCGACTGCCCTGTGTGCTGTGTATCCTCCGTTCCCCTAGCTAGAGCGTCAACGGTGTCGCTTTTTTATAGCTTTGTAACAGGGAATCTTTACTATACCAATAGAAGTTTCCCTGCAACCCGATCTG
Source organism: Dicrocoelium dendriticum (assembly GCA_944474145.2). Lineage (NCBI taxonomy): Eukaryota > Metazoa > Platyhelminthes > Trematoda > Plagiorchiida > Dicrocoeliidae > Dicrocoelium > Dicrocoelium dendriticum. The sequence continues at coordinate 139,499,358 of OX104063.1, forward strand.
CTTTTTTGGAATCGCTCTCCGGGCTCCCGCTACTGGCTACTCGCTAAAAATGGCCACTCCGACTGCGGAAGAAATTCAAAACCGGATATGCCAAAGTGTACTCCGGTTTCACGGGGCTTCACGGGTTTGCGCAGAACGAGTAAGCGTAGCTTTTCGGTGTTTCTGCCTCGTGATCTTACGGCAAGGTCCTGATCTCGTCGGTAGGTACCAGATGTTGTGGGTCTCGACGCAGTAGTGGAGTTCAGCACAAGTATTCAGCGAGTTGACTGTGGGAACGTGGATACCTGGAACAAGAGAGTGGTGTAGGTAAATTCGGTAAAGTTGGATAGAAGCAAAATGATAGAAGCGCCGCGTGTTAGCTTGGCAAATGGCCAGATCTTAGCAACGTGGAAGACCAGCGAGGTAAGAGCCAAGCGTCTAGGCGCTGTTTGAAGGCCACCGTATTGCGCGCTGAGACAACAACTTCAGGGAGGATGTTCCAAGCGAAGGCAATACGCACACTGAAACTGTTTCTTCGGCACAGAAGGCGACTGCTACGAGTCATCAGTTTGAGTGAGTGCCCTCGAAGATGATCTGTACGGGCGCGGACCAGCAATCCTGCGTTTGGGTGCCTGTTATTAGTCAGGACGGAATAAGCTAAGATAAGGTCGCCACGAAGCCTGCGATATTTCAACGGGAAGAGGTTAAGGGCCGCCAGACACTCCTCATACGAGAAGTGGGATAGTCCGTCCACTCTCTTAGTGGCTCTGCGCTGTACAGTTTCCAGCATGGCCTCGTCGTTCTTCAGGTACGGCGGCTGGACAAGTATGTTGTACTCCAGCAGCGGACGTACTAAAGTGCTATAGAGACGGACAAATGTCTCTCTAGGGAAAGACTCTAGTGCACGTCCAAGGAGGGCCAGGCGAACGCTAGCCTTTCGCGCCAGTGTAGCTACATTGGCGCTCGGGCTCAGGTCGGCGGATATTATGGTCCCCAGGTCGCGTTCCTGGGATGTGGCTTTAAGATGCACACCGCCGATATTGTACGGATTAGCCACACCTTGCCCAATGTGCATGACTTTGCACTTGTCGATGTTAAACGGGAGCGAATTTTTCGAGGCCCAAGAATAAGCAGCATCGATATCTGTCTGGAGAAGTGCGTAATCACTTGGCCTGCGGATAGGTCGCCATATCTTAGCGTCTTCCGCATAAAGCAGTATGTGGCTGCTGATACAGGATGGGAGGTCATTGATGAACAAATTGAACAGCAGGGGCCCGAGGATGGATCCCTGGGGCACCCCGGTCGTTGCAGCCAGAGCGCTGGAGAGTGCGCCGTTTACATGAACTCGGTAGGTGCGGCCAGACAGGTAGGTATTTAGCCAGCCGATTGTTTGCTGGTCGATCCCCAAACTCGGCAGTTTACTCAACAGCAGTGCGTGATTGACCCGGTCGAATGCTTTTGAGAAATCCACGTAAACCACGTCAGTTGGAGTATGATTGTCTGCCTCTGCAGTCCAGGAATCAAGGGCTGCGAGAAGATTCGTGGTGCACGAGTGAGCCCTGCGGAACCCGTGCTGTTCAGAGGCTATTAAGGACAGACTTTCTAAATGGCAGCGCAAGAAATCGTCTATGATACTCTCCATTACTTTGGAGGCAGTGGGAAGCAGTGCTATCGGGCGATAATTAGAGGGGTTTGTCCTGTCACCACCCTTGTATATCGGCGTTATGACCCCTTGCTTCCAAGCATTCGGGTATTCGGCACTGGTGTAGGAGCGGCTGTACAGTAAGGCAAGCGGCTCGGCCAGTACCGTAGCGCACTCACGTAGAAAAATGGGAGGGATCCCATCCAAACCCAGCGATTTGTCTGTCCTTAATTTTTTTAATTTCTCCAGGACTTTCTCTGATGTAAACTGCACGGGATGTCTAGCAGCGATGGGGGTAAAATTAGCGCCTTCCATTGTACTGCGTGCGAAGGTGCCGAAAACGGGCTCGTACTGAGTCTTCAGCAATTCCGCAGCTTCTTTGTCCGACGTTGTGGTATTGCCTACGGGTCTGAGCAGGCTGCCAACGGCAGCGCGCGATTTAGTGAGAGACGCTATATGCTTAAAGAAGACCTTGGGGTTATCGGCGAAGCTTTTAGCAAGAGAGAGCTGGTACGCTTTTCTGTCCTGGCGAACAGCTGCTATACAGGAATTTCGCACTCTACAGTATTGTGCTCGCGAATCAGAGTCGCCAAAAAGTAAGAATCTGTCCCAGAGGGCCTTCTTCTCCCTGATCAGCCTAAGCGTAGCAGGCTGAAGTTGCCTGTGGCGTTTCGGCGCATAAGCGCGCACTGTGGGGACGTGTGCCCTGATTGCGTCGTGGATGTGAGCGGCGATGTAGTTCCAATGGTCGTCGACTGTGGGGGGTTTGTGCTGCCAGGGACCAGTCGACTCGTGAGAGGAGATCTTTGACCGCCGCATAGTCCGCTCGACGAAAGTTAAGCCTGATGGGCAGTGCTTTAGCGTTGAGCATGACGTTCGCCACCACACGAAAACTGATAACTGCATGATCACTTGCACCAACTGGGGCGCTCAAATTAACGTTGTCAATTAGATGTGGCTCGTTGGTGAGCAGCAAGTCGAGTTTCGACGGGTTTTGACCGCCTCGCCACCGAGTGTACTGCTGTACGTGTTCGGTTAGGCCATGTTCTAGAACACTGGCAAGAAACTCAAGGCTGTGCTGACTGCGAGCTTGGCCAGAGGTAAAGTCTATCTCCGGGAAATTAAAGTCACCTGAGACGAGTAGGGGGGCCCCCAAATCTGAAGCAGCTGCTCAGAGGGTGGCGTTCCAGCACTGCAGTCATTATGGCGCAGCTGAGGGAGGGCGATAAACCACTCCAAGGGTGAGACTGGTGGAATCAGAGCCGCGGACGCGAATCCAGAGGGATTCGGGAAGAGATAGTAGTTCCGGAGATTTGAGAGGGACGCATGTGAGGCGGTCTGATACATACACAGCCCGACATCGTCGTCGCCACCACTACCAGACGAAGTACGCGACGACCGTCACCCGCAACACCACACACACACACACCATCGCCCTTCCATTCTCGTCACCAACCGCAGTCTTGATCCGACACTGTCCAACTACCAGCACATTCAACGGGTCATGCACAGGAGTTGGCGAATTCTTTCAAAGACAACTCATCACCAAGCCTCATTGCGACCAGTTCCACTCGCGCTACGAGCCTCCAAGTGCCATGAAGGGAAAACCAACAACACCAATCCTCCGCGCTTCACATGCATATCGCATCAAGTGGTGAGCTCGTTCCATTTATTTTTCACATTTCCGTTTCGTTATTCCATACGATAGGCTATGTTTCGTGTCCACTTTTTGGAAACTATGGATTCTGTAGACCATAATTTAGAGTCTCTCATTAGCGCTGTATTAATCCCTGTCCTGCCTTTTTGTAACATAGATCCTCTTTTGTGGTTCGCTCACCTTGGGACGGAGTTTTATAACCAGGGAATTGTTGTATCTACACGTACACTAGTCCCGTGCACGCAGGATCTTGAACGAGCACGACCAAAGCCCCGAACGAGGAAGCAGAACTCTACTGGTACGCAACACAAACTTCTATTCACGCCAACGGTACATACACTCAGTACATTCAAAATAACCCTGGTATTGATCGCGAACGGACGGGCATTAAATCACAAGCTCATCATCATCATCAACAGCAGTACATCAGCCATTTGAACTGATGCTTCGCTGCCATACAACCATGAGGACCTATGAAATAAAGAATAAGAGGGAGAGAAGGGGGACTTACCTGAAAACCTTAATGCCCTAAGCAAACATTCAGGGTCAAGACGCCTACACCTTGTGTTAACAACATACCGTCACAAACAGCTGGCTATCGTGCAAAGATAAGGCGGCATCGGCGAGACAGCTTCCTTGTGGCTTTCACTGCCACGCGTCATAATCAGCCATTACCCCGCAGATAACTCAGCACCAAACACACTTTAAACAGACAATCCGATTAGGAGACGGCAGCAGACGCGCCACTGGTGTCGGTTGCGAGCCATGTCCTGTAAAGTCTCGAGCCAAGCACAAGGTGAGTCAAGTGGACTCCAACCCGGAAGGCGAGACGTATCAACGGCACCCAGTTTGGTCGTCAGTGACTTCATTTCCCGCTGCCAAATCAACTTCCGTCCACCTCGAGCCTTGCGCCATCCGACACCTGGTAGACTGAACAAGGCTCTCCTAGGTAAGCGGTGACCAGGCATGCGTAGAACGTGCCCGAGCCAACGTAACTTATTCAGTGCTATCTGTTGTTCTAGGGAGCTAGCGCGATTATCACCACCTAGTATTCGCCTACGCACATCATCGTTGCGGACACGCTGGTGCTATCCGACACCAGCAATGCTTCGCAAACAACGATGATCAAAGACTTGAAGGCGCCTCAGATTTTCAGACCGAAGGGGCCAAGTTTCACTACCATAGAGCAGAACGGCCCTCACTGTGGCATTGTATACACGGCCTTTCAGACGGAGGGAAACTCCCTTCTGTTGCCAAAGATGACGCAGGTTCAAGAAGGCAGCTCTGGCCTTTGCAATGCGTGAGCTAACGTCAGTTTCTATGCGCCCATCATTGCTGATGCAGCTGCCAAGTGAATTGATCAACAACCTCGAGTTCCTCGTTAGCAAGCGTCAAGGGGTCATAAAGTGGCTGGTGGTCCTGCAGCAACACTTTGCACTTTGAAGGTGCGAAGTGCATACCAAATAATGGAACCACTCTGGATAGGCTATTCAGGGTTGATTGTGCCGCCTCAACATTGTCGAAAAGCAAGACGAGATCGTCCGCATAATCTAGATCAACTAACCGTTCACCAGGCAGCACTTCAACACCTACATCGTGAGATTCCGCAAGGGAACACTCCATGATAGAATCCACGACGAAATTGAACAAAAACGGGGAAATCGGGCAACCCTGTCGAACGCCACTTGTAGTCGAAAAGCTATCCGATAGGCCATCGTAGACCCTGACGCGGCCTGTAGTGTTCGAGTATAGAGCACGAAGGATGTTCACATATTTCGTGGGAACACATTTCCGCGCAAGTATTTCGAACAGAATCGATCGATCGACTGAATCGAACGCACTCTTGAAATCGAGGAACATAGGTATTGTCGGTCTGCGGTATGCGTGGCGCTGCTCTAGCACCTGCCGCAAAGTAAATATATGGTCTATACAGCCACGTCCTGGGCGAAAACCGACCTGCTCTTCTCTAATCCGAGATTCCCGTTCTGCAGTGAGGCGACGAACGATAATCGAGGCTAGTAATTTTGTCACAACTGGCGTTAGGCTAATACCCCTGTGGTTCGCACAGTCTGTGCGACTGCCCTTTTTGTATATTGCCACTATAATCGATTCGCTCCAATTAGCCGGCACACTTCGTTCCAGATACGTTCGAATAGGGAGGTCAGTGCTTTGCAGAGGACCTCACCATCATCCTTAAATAGTGCAGGTGGTAGGGAATCCGGGCCAGCGGCACGAAAACGATTAAGGGCTGTGATCGCGTTTCGGACCTCGGCCTTCGACGGAGGCTCTAAACTAACCGTCCATGGCTCGTCCTGCATCACCTGAGTAGGAAGAGGTCTGGGAGCAGGGGGCCAGCTGAACTGATGTTCAAAGTGCTCAGCCCAACGAGCCATACGGCGCTGCTTATTGTGTATCAGCGCACCCGCGCTGTCCCTGATTGTCTCACTGACGCCTGGTATTCTCGGACCAGTGGTGCGGATTAGCTGGAAGAGCTTCCGGTAATTGCCTACTGCTCCTGCCTCCTCCATTTCCGACTGGTCCGACTGGTCCACCAGGCTTCCTTGTCAGCACGTAGGCTCCGCTTTAGTTCACGCCTAATAGCCCGTCTGGTCACATTGTGTTCAGAACAAGCCGGGAGGTGCCTTCTAGCTTCCAAAAGGTTCACGGACCTCTCGGATATCCAGTGACTGGTGCGATGACGACTGATAGTGTCACAAGCAGATGCTCCTGCGTCGTGCATAGTGGCCGAGATCTTATTCCACTGAAGTTCAGTATCATTAGGACAAGACAGCGAGAGTTCGCTATGCAGTGCTTCTTGATAGGCTTGCCTAACAGAGGGCTGGGACAATTTCTCCGTTGCCAATCGTAGGGGACGCTTTGTGCGACTTCCGCTAAAGTTCATGGAGAAACGACAGCGCACCAAGGCATGGTCAGAGTCGACACAGGTACTCCAGTACGAGCGGCAATCCAGAATGGAACCGCGCCACCTGGTACTTATGGCTATGTGGTCAATTTGGGTCCATCGCTGACCAGCTACAGGTGGACGCCAAGTGGCACTTCGGCGCCCACTGTGTCTAAAAGCAGTGCTAGTAAGAAACAACTGGTGCTCCGCACACAGTTGCAGCAGACGCTCGCCGTTGTCAGTCCGTTCGGAGTTAAGTCCATACTTACCACCCAGCTGAGTTTCTGAAGAGCTCAGACGCCCTACTTGTGCGTTCATATCCCCTGCGAGTAGTTTAATATCTGAACTAGTAGCACTGCGTAGCAGCGTGTTCAGTTCGTGATAGAAAGTGTCCTTGACTGCATTAGAACTGCAGTCCGTGGGAGCATAAGCAGAAATCACAAACAAACAGCGTTTTGTTTTACTTCGCGAATTCACCTTAGCTGATGTCGTCAAACGGGCTACACATAAACGACTGTTCACCGGAATCCAATCAACCAACGATAACTCAGCCTTGGAGCTGAGAATGATACCTACATCAGCTTGACCGGTGAGTGCCGCATCGGCGTCTCCGGATGCGTGCAACCAATAACGAGAGGATAAGCCGGGTGCAGTCAATTCAATAACCCCGTTAGGGTCATTAATCCTAGTTTCGGACACACAACACACATCAACACCCAGTGTGTCCAAGGTGCGTGCGAGTGCAGCCTGCTGACCTGTTTGTCTTAGAGTGCGGACGTTGAAGGTCGCCATGGAAACGGGACAGCGTGGTCTTATAAGGGACTTTTGCCGATAGGCGTCCAATCACAAGCTACGAAGTGCGGTCGTGGTAAGGCCCGCGCGTACGCGCTGCCACACTACTTCCCCTCTTCAGCGGTTGGTCCACTGCGGTGGCCCTCGCTTCAGGACACTGCTTCGGTTGAAGTGCTGAATATAGCTGTCTGGCGTTGACTCGTCGGCCGTCTGCTAACTCATAAGTTCCTGGCCTTAGCGAACGAGTAATTCTGATGGGTCTCGTCAGTGCCGGTTCTCCTCCCCGTGTTTGCCTCTCCTTTATCCTGATCAACGTTCCAGGATGCAGCGATGTGGCCCGTTTTTCGTAGGATGACTGATAACCCCGGCGACGTTCCAGTTGGTGGGGGTCGTTGTTTTCTGCAGCCGAAATAGCTGCGTTTAATTTCGTACGCAACTTCCTGTCAAACATCAGCTCACCTGGCGTGCGATCAATCGCTCTGTGGTGCGAGGTTCGGTGAGTAAACAGAGCCTCCAAAATGGCATCTTCCCACTGCCTGCCGGACAAACGTGCTGTCTGTATAGTTTCCTTTAACGTGCGATTAGTGCGCTCAACCATACCGTTGGCAGCTGGGTTGTACGGGACAGTATGTACGTGCTTCACATCACGAAGTTGTAAGAAACGTTTAAACTCATAGTTCGTGAATTGTGGTCCGTTGTCTGTCACAATTTCCTCAGGAAACCCAAATCTAGCAAACAGATGTTTCAGCCACCGTATAACGGTTGAGGTGGTCACATCGCCACACAAATGGATTTCCGGCCACTTACTGTAATAGCACGTGGCAACTAAGCAGTTCCTCTGGTGCTGTAGCGCAGAATGAAACGGTCCCATGATGTCAATCGTCACCTTCGACCAAGGTTTCATTGGATAAGTAACAGGTTGGATGGGGGCATCGATTGGTTTGGAGCTTTTGTCGGCCTTCTGACATGCATCGCAAGACCGGACACACGCCTCTGCCATTTTATTTATTTTTGGCTACCAAAAGTATTCTTGAAGTCGGCGCTTCGTCCGTACGATACCCGGATGTCCCTCGTGTGCACATTGGATAATTTTTGATGTCAGTTACTGTGGAGCTACGAATCGCGATCCTCGCATAAGGCAATCATCAACGACCGCTAGCTCATGTCGTAAAACATAAAACGCCCGTAGTTCACCACTCAACTTCGCGTAGCGAGGCCAGCCTTGAGAGAGATAGTGAATGACATCTTGCACATATGAATCACTCCGGTTAGCTTCTTGAAGCTCTTGTTTAGTAACCGCGGAGAGCTCACTTGATTGTAAAGCAGAAATCATGACTTTTTCTTCGTCGTCGTCATTCTCGTCGGAATCATCCAATGGGAGACGTGATAAGCTATCTGTCATACGGTTTTCGGAGCTAGGGTGGAAGATGATTTGAAAATCATAGTTCAGTAACCGCGCATACCAGCGGTTAATGCGTAGTGGCCTGTGACCATTGGTTCCTCGGCTGAGGAGGGTAGTTAGAGCAGCATGATCCGTGCGCAATGTAAATCTCCGACCAAACAGAAACAGGTGCCATTTTTCACAGGCCCATACACAGGCAAGGGCCTCCCTTTCACCTGCGGAATATGAAACTTTAGTAGGGGATAACTTTCTAGAAGCATATGCAATCACTTTTTCCTCACCGTTCTGAATTTGAGACAAGACCGCTCCTAAACCGATGTTTGACGCATCCGTTGAGACGAATGTTGGGCAGTTCTCGTCGAAAATAGCCAGCATTGGGGTAGAGACGAGGCGTCTTTTAATTTCTTCAAAGGCCGACTGCTGCGAAGAGCCCCAATGGAACGTAGCTTTTTCTTTTGTCAGCATTCTCAATGGCTCCGCTATAGTTGCAAAATCGGGCAAATAGTGCAAGTTGTACGAGCATAAACCAAGAAAGTGCTTAACCTCGGATGTATTCTTCGGTACAGGGGCTTCCATGATAGCTCGAGTATTAGCTGCGCATGGCCTAATTCCACCAGCTGATAAGACGTACCCAAGAAACTCGACATCCGTAGCACAAAATATACACTTTTCCAGGTTTAGCCGAAAATCTAGGCTCTCCAATCGCTGCAACAGCGCGCAGCCTTGAGTCGTGCTCATCTCTTGATTTCCCGAAAACGCACATATCATCCATGTAAGCGATCTGTCCCGGTAGATCTGCTAGTGAGTGATTCATAAACTTCTGCCAAGCTGCTGGAGCGGAGCGAAGTCCCATCGGCAAGACTTTGTACTGGAATAGACCACTCGATGTCAGAAAAGCCGTAAGTGGTCTGGATTCTGGTGTCAATGGCATGTGGAAAAAGGCCTTCCTCAGGTCTAGTTTTGAGAAAAATCGCGCGCCAGTTATCTTGACTAACAACTCGTCAACTGTGAGAAGAACGAATTTTTCGACGACGATCTGACTGTTCAACGATTTCAAGTCGTTGCATATGCGCACAGTACCGTTCTTCTTTAACACCGTGACCATTGGATGCACCCATTCGGAACAGTTAACTGGCTCTATCCAATCGTTGGAAATCCTCTCCTGTATGGCCTTTTCTACCATCGTACGTTTGGCCAATGGAATAGGACGTGGCTGCGAAATCGAAAACGGTTTAGCGTCCTTTTAAGGCATATTCGATGAGCAACAGATGGAATCCGGCCAATCGACTCATAAGCTTTTAAGTACTGATGTTTTGAGTGTCATGATGCGCATTCGCTCGATAGATGGTGTTATGTTGAGGGCAACCATAGCATTTCGCGCCAGCAAGGCTGGACTGTCTTCGGAGGCAACATACACAGCTACATCAGATGCGACTGAGAGTAAACTGAGTTTCGTCATTATATATCCCCGAATGTGCACACGTGAATTTGTGTACGATTCGAATTTATACGACGTAGGATGTAATGGAATGTCTTGCAGGTAATTGTCGTAAATGCTGGACGGGATAATTGTTATCGGCGATGCCGAGTCTAGCTCCATAGTCACTGGTACAGAAGTGTTAAGCCCATGGAGTGTAAGGGTACGTATGTCAGAAGCAGGGAGCTTGGGTTCCAGCGAAGCAATTCGTCGTGTTTCTGGTTGTAATCGTCTTCTGATAGAAAAAACATTCGGTGTAATCGGTGAGGTGGAAACATTATTTTGTTGATCAATTAACGCGACTCGACGCGAACGGCAGCATCTGGCGAAGTGGCCCAGTTTACCACAGCTTTTACACTCAGCTGTACGAGCCGGACATGTTTGACAGTCAGCTTTGTGTCGAGAACTCCCACATCTATAGCACGAAACAGTCGAATTCTGAGGTTGACTGGAACCCTTGTGCTGAATCTTACTGACTTCTAGTATATCACTCGACTTGAATAGGCTCGAATGTTCGACGGCGGCTTTTATTAGTCTTGCGATCCCTATGTCTCTCTCCCAGGTAAGTTTTGAAGGATCTTCGGAAAGTAGCTTTTCGCGTATACGATTATCCTTTATACCGGTTATCACTTGCTGCGTCAGCATAACACTCTCAAGTTTATTCTTCGGAATGCTGGTGTAGTCACAAGTTTTTACAGACCGAATTAAATGAGCGACAAATTGTTCCAGTGGCTCTGCATCTTCTTGCTTCAAACAGCAGAACTTGTAGCGTTCAGCGAAAATGTTTAGCCGTGCACCCCATGACTGATCGAGTACATGCAATGCCTTTGTAAGTGTATCGAATTTCTGCAGATGTAACGCATCGAAATAACGCTGACCTTCATTGCTCAACAGGTGACGAAGTAGTTTCAGTTTTTGCTTCTCATCGTAAGTAGTAGTTGCTGGGAGTAGGTCCAAGTAATTCGTGAAAGACGTTCTCCATTGGATCCAAACTCTCCGTAGGTCTAGTAGCAGGATCGCACCAAAAGGCTTCTGGAGGTAGGAGGTGAAATGCCATTGTAATGGTCCACAGCCCGCGACGCCACTGTTGTATCTACACGTACACTAGTCCCCTGCACGCAGGGTCTTGAACAAGCACGACCAAAGCCCCGAACGAGGAAGCAGAACTCTACTGGTACGCAACACAAACTTCTATTCACGCCAACGGTACATACACTCAGTACATTCAAAACAACCCTGGTATTGATCGCGAACGGACGGGCATCCAATCACAAGCTACGAAATGCGGTCGTGGTAAGGCCCGCGCGTACGCGCTGGCACAGGAATCACTTCCGACTACGTGAAATACAGCAAGCTCATGTCCTATCTCCCCAAGAACATATCAATGCAGGATCGAGGGGTTATCATTTCGCAGACCGAAAACCGCTATGAGGCTTTCAAGGTCAAGATTAAGCGTGTTATGCCCTCTGAGAAAGTTCGCCTGCAGCAGTTTTTCAGGGATCTGCAGCTAGGTGACAAATTGCCATCAACCCTGCTACGAGAGATGCAGTAACTCCTTGGTTCCTCAACCATGGATGAGACTTTACTTCGCGAACTACGGCTACAGCGACTATCAGAAAACATACAAGCGATTCTTGCTATCGTGAGCTTCGTTTCGCTCACTCAACTAGTAGATTTAGCGGATCAAGTGATTGAACGATCACAGCCACAAGCTGATGCTAGCAAGATCAATGCCGTCGCGTCCCAGGGCACTTGTATCAATGGATTACAGTCAACTATTGGAGACCTGCAAAGACAAGTTGCGACACTTAGTTGCCAGGTTCCACAACTTACTATAGCCGAGCAAAAGTGCCCTTCAAACGTACCAAGTCCAACAACAGACAAGCTTGCTGTTGGTACCATCAACGCTTTGGTACCGCAGCTCGTAATTGTGTCAAGCTTCGCACTTCCGCCGAGAAGCGGGGAAATTACTCGGCCGGCCAACACCAAAGTCGCCTCATCCGCGTTGGGGATTTAACTTCCGGAACCGAGTTCCTAGTCGAGACAGGAGCCGAAGTTAGCGTTATACCTAGTAGCTCAGATGAGGTAGTCTCACCCTCGCCGACCAAAATGCGTGCCGCCAATGGCACACTAATTGCAACTTTCGTCGAAAAGCTGCTAACGCTTAAGTTAGGCCTCCGGCGAAACTTGCTCTGAGCTTTCATAGCAGCAGTGGTGTCTTCAGCCAACATAGGCATAGACTTTCTTCAACGCTTCGACCTCATCGTCGACGCTAAAAGGAAGAAGCTTATCGAGTTTAGGACCCAGCTCGGCGTTATGGGGACTAGCGCCAACGTGGCTGCTATCATTCCCATTCGTGTCCGACCACAAGCTCCATAGCCTTCTATAGAACTTTTCAACAAGCATCCTAAGCTCGTTCGCGTTCCGAACGACTTGCCTCCCGTGACGTCAAACGTCATGCATCACATTTGCATTATGGGTCCAGCTGTTAC
>OX104063.1:139511798-139648717 GCA_944474145.2 Dicrocoelium dendriticum
GGGATCTGCAGCTAGGTGACAAATTGCCATCAACCCTGCTACGAGAGATGCAGTAACTCCTTGGTTCCTCAACCATGGATGAGACTTTACTTCGCGAACTACGGCTACAGCGACTATCAGAAAACATACAAGCGATTCTTGCTATCGTGAGCTTCGTTTCGCTCACTCAACTAGTAGATTTAGCGGATCAAGTGATTGAACGATCACAGCCACAAGCTGATGCTAGCAAGATCAATGCCGTCGCGTCCCAGGGCACTTGTATCAATGGATTACAGTCAACTATTGGAGACCTGCAAAGACAAGTTGCGACACTTAGTTGCCAGGTTCCACAACTTACTATAGCCGAGCAAAAGTGCCCTTCAAACGTACCAAGTCCAACAACAGACAAGCTTGCTGTTGGTACCATCAACGCTTTGGTACCGCAGCTCGTAATTGTGTCAAGCTTCGCACTTCCGCCGAGAAGCGGGGAAATTACTCGGCCGGCCAACACCAAAGTCGCCTCATCCGCGTTGGGGATTTAACTTCCGGAACCGAGTTCCTAGTCGAGACAGGAGCCGAAGTTAGCGTTATACCTAGTAGCTCAGATGAGGTAGTCTCACCCTCGCCGACCAAAATGCGTGCCGCCAATGGCACACTAATTGCAACTTTCGTCGAAAAGCTGCTAACGCTTAAGTTAGGCCTCCGGCGAAACTTGCTCTGAGCTTTCATAGCAGCAGTGGTGTCTTCAGCCAACATAGGCATAGACTTTCTTCAACGCTTCGACCTCATCGTCGACGCTAAAAGGAAGAAGCTTATCGAGTTTAGGACCCAGCTCGGCGTTATGGGGACTAGCGCCAACGTGGCTGCTATCATTCCCATTCGTGTCCGACCACAAGCTCCATAGCCTTCTATAGAACTTTTCAACAAGCATCCTAAGCTCGTTCGCGTTCCGAACGACTTGCCTCCCGTGACGTCAAACGTCATGCATCACATTTGCATTATGGGTCCAGCTGTTACGGCTCGACCTCGCAGACTAGCCTCGGACAAGCTCAAAGCTGCCAAGGCGGAATTCGAGCAAATGCTCGAAATGGGAATAATCCGCCCGTCCAAAAGTCCATGGGTATCAGCATTATACATGATGCCGAAGAAATCCGGTGACTGGCACCCTTGTGATGATTCCAAGGTACTCAACAATTACCGTCCCGGATAAATACCCCATTCCGCACATGCACGACTTAACATCAGCTCTAGCTGGTAAGTCTATCTTTAGCAAAGTCGACCTAGTTCGCACTTACCATCAGATACCCGTGGCGCCGGACGACATCGCTAAAACAGCAGTCATCATTCCGTTTGGCCAATTCGAGTAACTCTGAATGCCTTTCGGTCTTAGCAACGCTGCTTAAATTTTTTAGCGTTTCATTTGTGAGGTAACGCGAGGACTCGAAGGCGGTTATCCTCATCCAGATGACATTCTCATCGCCAGCTCTTCTGACGATGAACATCATCATGACGCTCTCTTGCAACGCTTGACGCAACATGGGGTTACCGTCAACCCGGATAAATGCAAGCTTGGCCAAATCTCCATCGACTTTCTTGACCACAGAATATCCTCTTCTGATATTGAAGTTCTGCTGGAGAAAACCCAGAAACTGAAGGATTACCCTACTCTTAGTTCCTTCAAACAGTTACGCCGATTCCTTGGCCGGTTAACTATTATTAACGCATTATTCCTAACTGCGCAAGCATAGTTCAACCAATGCCTGACTTGCGCCGCCATAACCAACGGTCTTTTCATTTTCCAGACGACGCTAGACTGTCTTTTGAGAAGCCCAAAGACGCTATCTCCAACATAGCACGTTTCGCCCACCCAGACACATCAGCACCACTCGCCCTGATAACTGACGCATCCGACACTGCCGTCGGTGCAGTTCTCCAACAACTCATCGACCATCCATGGATACCTCTAGGTTCCTTCTCGAAAAGTTTATAAGCCGCCGAATCGCGTTACAACACCTTTGGTAGGGGGCTACGCAGACACTCCCGTCACTATCTCGAAGGCCGACATGTTAGTCTTCACTGACCACAACCCATTGATCTGCACAATCCATGGCGCAATAGACAAGTACTCTCCGCGGAAAACTAGACACTTAGACTACGTTTCTCAATTTACGACAGATGTACGAGATGTCTCATGATCTCAATCCCGTCGCGGATGCTCTTTCATGCATTCAACAGCTCAGTTTATCCCCTGGCACCAACCTCGACGTAGACGCTACGGCTGTTTCTCATCAAGCAGATCTCGTCATAGGCAAGCTAGGACGCAACACCTCTTTGAAACTACACGAAGTTCTACTAGCTTCATCTGAGGGGACCATTCTCTCCGACGCGTAGTTCCTACTTCGATGCGCCGACTAGTTTTCAACACTTTACACAACTTGTCTCATTCTAGCATAGGTGCTTCGCAGAAGCTCGTAACCGAACGCTTCGTATGGCCCCACCTCAATCGCGATATCCGTCTTTGGGCATGTGCATGCTTCAAGTTCAAGTTCAAGTGGGACTGGAACGATAGGATGAATCTCGTAAGTGTTCCTTCTTGAGCGCGTCGTCGATCCAGGGGTTGATAGGGGTGCTCCGTCTTCTTGATGGGTCTAAAAGGAAAACACCCGAGAAAACACCCTGGTTCATCAATTTAATGCCCACGTTCCTTATATTAGCTGTCCCAGCTATGTCAGTTACGTGAAGAAGAAAAACCGAAGGTAAGAGAGTAAGGAAAATCAGTTAAAAGAAGAGAATAACACCAATGGCAAGGAAAAGTAAAGAAAATAGAATCAAAGTATGAAGATGGGAATCGGTCGGGAAAAGGGAAATGTTTCGTGCTGCCACCCAAGAGCGTCTAGTTGACGCTCAAACCCCTTAACCGTAGCTTCCTTGACAACATTTTCTGGGAGCAGGTTCCAGCGCTTGATGACTCGACGCGATAACCGTGCCTCCGCTCCAAATCGATCGGACCGCGGTTTGTCCAGCTTCATACAATGCGCGTGGAGACCAGATACTCTAGCAGGACTAAATAGCCAGGACAAATCAGGGCCAACGTTCCCAGTCAAAATACGGTAGGTTAGGATTAGGTCCCCTCTAATCCTTCGATAGTGCATTGACTGCATCCCCAAAGTAAGTAGGCGTTCGGGGTACGTTTGTCCTCGTAATGCCTTGACTAACCTAGTACCGACACGCAACACCCTCTCTAGTGCCATTTTGTCCCGCACAAGGCATGGTGGATAGGCATGAACGCAATATTCTAGGTGGGGTCGCACAAACGCTGAGAAGCGTTTCACAAACACATCAGCGGTTAGGGTCCCGAAAGAACGACGGATAAATCACAACATCCGAAACCCTTTACTAGCCGCCTTCTTCCAGTTATCTCCAGAGTGTAGTGTGAAACAGTGGACGACACCTAGATCAACCTGATGCGTCACGTGAGGAAGTTCACTCCCATCGAGCATATAACTTGTGGAGGAAGCAGACGCTCCGATACGTAGCACTGAACACTGTCTGGTTTATGGGTAGCAACCACAAGATAGACCATTCCCAGAGTCTATCCAGAGCCCGTCGAAGAGACACAAAACCTCCAGGGATATCAACAATATTCTAGAGCTTTAGGTCATAAGCAAATAAGAGCGATGATACATCAAGCTCCTCCGGCAAGTCATTCACGTAGACTGAGAAAAGCAGCGGACCTAAGACAGATCTTTGCGGAACGCCGCTAAGTACAGGTTGTCGAAACGAAAGACTGCTTCCCACAAGAATACACTGTTCCCGTCCATCCAGAAAAGCTGACACCCACTGGAGAGCGCGATCATACGACCTCAATTTCAGTGAGAGTCGCGAACGGGGGACAGTGTCAAAGGCCTTGGCAGTCAATGAACACCACATCCACCGCGTGTCCACTGTCTACGACTTCAGCCCATCATCATCAACATCATCAACAGCAGTACATCAGCCATTTGAACTGATGCTTCGCTGCCATACAACCGTGAGGACCTATGAAATAAAGAATAAGAGGGAGAGAAGGGGGACTTACCTGAAAACCTTAATGCCCTAAGCAAACATTCAGGGTCAAGACGCCTACACCTTGTGTTAACAACATACCGTCACAAACAGCTGGCTATCGTGCAAAGATAAGGCGGCATCGGCGAGACAGCTTCCTTGTGGCTTTCACTGCCACGCGTCATAATCAGCCATTACCCCGCAGATAACTCAGCACCAAACACACTTTAAACAGACAATCCGATTAGGAGACGGCAGCAGACGCGCCACTGGTGTCGGTTGCGAGCCATGTCCTGTAAAGTTTCGAGCCAAGCACAAGGTGAGTCAAGTGGACTCCAACCCGGAAGGCAAGACGGACCAACGGCACCCAGTTTGGTCGTCAGTGACTTCATTTCCCGCTGCCAAGTCAACTTCTGTCCACCTCGAGCCTTGCGCCATCCGACACCTGGTAGACTGAACAAGGCTCTCCTAGGTAAGCGGTGACCAGGCATGCGTAGCACGTGCCCGAGGCAACGACTTCAGCCCAGCACTCACGGGCTACCAGTAAGTTCGTCAGACACGAAAATCCTTTGCGAAAATCATGTTGCTCGACGCTAAGCAGGTTAAACATATTTAAATGGTTCTCCACTATATCATACTAATTTTTCAAGTAACTTAATGACCACGCTAGTCAAGCTGACAGGCCTGTAAGTAGCCGGTAGGTCTTTGTCACAGCAGTTGAAAATAGGGCAGACAACAGCCTCCTTCCATTCGGTAGGCAAGACACAGCTGTTGAGTGACTTCTGAAACACAAGTCAGAGGTCCACCGAGTTCCACTGCCAATTCGTGCAACACTTTTGGATGAACAGAATCTGGCCCGGAAGCCTTAGTTGGGTTTACCTCTCTTAGCAGCCGAAGAACTTGAGACTCAGTTACAGGGATTTCATCCAGACAAGTGCTTAGAGACTCTTGAAGCTAATTCTTTGCATGGCGTATTTGTTTCGAGGACAAAGACGCTTGAGTACTGCTCACCAAGCACGCATGCTTTGTCATAGTCGCTATAGATATGGGTCCCATCTCCTCGAAGCAATAGTGGTATGGGTGAGTGCACCACAGCATCGTTTAACGTAAGCGAAGAATTTCTTGGGATTTTTCGAGGTACTATCAGCTAAGCCCTTTTCATACTGAAACCGGGTCAACCTAAGATGTAGCTTGCACTCATGTCGAACCAACCGATACTTGTTAAACGTGCTGTTCGACGGAGCTGTTCGGTACGCTCGCCAGCACCTAGACCGCTTCCTTAGCAGGCTCTTCCCCGCGGAATCTATCCACGGAGGCTGCGCTTTCGATTCCCTTCTTTTTACCAGTGGGATGTGAGGTGCAGAAATGTCGACGAGGTGCGCCTTAAGTTTTTCCCAGGCTATGTGAACAGTGTCAGTCTCAGATATCACACAAGGCGATGACCTAGTTCTATCCCGCATCGCTTGGAAGTCCGCGGCCTATATGTTCGGATACCAACTGGTAGTAGCTTGGCAAGGCCTGATAAGGGTACACTGGAAAGACAAATAAACGATCGCTAGCGCCAAGAGGCGAGTCGTATGTAATGTCATTTACAAAGTCAAGGGACTTAACGAAAACAAGATCTAGTATGGACGGCTGCTGATTGCTCATGTACCTAGTGGGAAGTTCCACGAACTAATGTAGTGGTACCTGCAGCGTTAAGTCCAGCAGTTATGTACCGAACGATTCCAGAGCCGAACTGCTTGACAGATCATCCCAACAAACCTCTGGGAGGTTGAAGTTTCCCAGCACCAGACACTTGTTCGCAGTGAGTGCGTATAAACTCAATGATTCCATTGGAGGTGCTCATAGGGCTTCTATACACTAACACAACCGTAACCTGAACCGAGGAAGCGCAAATCCCGACTGCGAGAACCTCAACAGATTTGTCGAAAGACTGAAAGACGCTGGTCCTCAATACGTCGATGTGATAAAACACAAGAGCTACACCACCCCTTGACGGCCAATGGAGCGGTCAGCGCGGAACAGTGCGTAGCCAGGCAAATATACTTCGCCATCTGTGATTTCCTCAGACAGCCACGTTTCAGTGAAGGCAAGTATATCTGGACGAGATTTGTCTATAAGCAGACCCACCTCGCACATCTTGTTCCTCAGGTTACGCACGTTACTAAGTACTACTTGGAGGGTTTCGGCACTACCAGCCCTGGGTCGTGCGCAAGTAGAATAGGTTCTGGCAGGGCGGAAAAGGACCGCCGGCTGACCACCTGAAAACCCCACCAAGCGAAGGCCTTGCTCGCCAGCTGCACGCCGGGCTTTTAGGTCTCTGATGGTTTCCTATCCGTTAACGGAAGGTCTGGTTACACACTAACATTAGTACCTTTGTGCTTGAAGGCAAATCTCAGTAAGGCCCTGCGCTCTTCTGGGGTGGAGAGGACCACCCTAAGCAGACAGGGTCGAGGATTTGGTTGACCAACCGGAACGTTCCCCAATCTGATGAGCTTCCTGACAGTAACGCCAGGTAAACCTGGTGGTAAAAGCCTTGTCACGCAAACTTAAAGCCAACCAAGATCATCAAGCATGCGCTCGGTGGGAAGAGCAGCAGTGGATTCAGTGACGTTTCTGAAAATCACACTGCTATCTGTGTAAGAACCTCCCCAATGAGGCGTATTTACTCCACATGCTCTACCATCTACGCCACATGGTATTTTTTGACAGAAATCAGTGGGACCGAAGGGGATGGCACCTTATGTCTCACTGAGGGAATTGCAACACTGGTGGTGTGTCCAGCTCAGGCGCTTGTTTCTTGAGCATTTTATCACCTTCCGGTATGCGGGCGGAGGGTTTGCGCGCTTCCCTTGCCCTCTTACGCTTATTCTTCAGTGGCTCAGGAGCCCGTGACTCGCCTTCCATTTGGGGCGGATCAACAATGCCGTTCGAGGCATCTATGTCAGTTGTATCCGCGTAAAAGGGAACGTCCGGTAGGATGAACGCCTCGTCAACGGTTGGACTGTCAGCAGAAAGACAGTCCGTTACAGCGTCCACATTTGCAATATTCAGGGATTTAAATCCCTGATTTGATGATGAATTCATAATCAAATAAACTAGAGTTGAGGGAGGCAAGAGAGGCAAGCTCGGACAATGCCTTCTCAGCGACTGTGAATCTAGATGCTAGTGCTTTGAATTTAGCACAGGTGAAAGCCGGGAGCTTCGCATTCTGAGCGCAACAATCAGCAAATCTAAACAGGTTTTCACTGCATGTTAGCACATTGTACTGATTCGCTCGGAGGCCGGTACAACTTTTGTGATACCAATGAGAGCAAACATCACACTGCATACCACCAGATGAATCCGTAACCGGTCTTGAACAAGCAAACTGCTGCAAGCTGCATTGGACTCATAAAACGCGGACACAAGGGCTTCGTCTGCCCCGGTTTCTCGCGAGACGACCATGTTTATGGAAAACAGAGCAGGATTTAAAAACACGTTTACAGCCGTAAAATGACCACAATAAGAAGGCAAAACAGGGTGTAAAAAGGGATTAAAAGGGAACAACCGCAAAATTACCAGTAAGCGCCAGGGAGACGCTTTGGACAGTCCCACTTTAGTCGATCTAAGATATCTTACATCAGCGAAAATTTGACAATAGTCAAATTTCGTTTCAAGTGCTTATTTTAACACTTTTCCACGTTATTTCAACGAAAAATCTCAATCAGTATGGCACGCCAAAAAATCGAGTTACCGCGTAGCACTCACAGAGCAGACGAGTGCCAGTGCGCCAAGTTCAAGTTCAAGTTCAGTTGGGACCGGAACGATAGGATAATCCCGTGAATGTTCCTTCTCTTGCGTATCGTTGGATCGGGAATTGACAGGTCTGCTTGAGATGTTGAAAAGCCTAAAACAAAGACCGCATCACACCCTGTCCAAACAATTACTGCCCACATTTTCCTGCCCAGCAGTCCCTGCCGGGCCGGTTTATGTGAAGTAAAAGAGTGAAGGGTAAGCTAAGAAAAGAAGAGGAGGAATGTCAGCTAAATAATGATAATACCAAGGTGAGAAGAAAATTAAAAAAGAACGAAGGGAAAGTTGAAGATACAAGTCGGTTAGGAGAAGGGGAAGGTATGGTACTGCCACCCTAGAGCATCTAACTGACGCTCGAAACCCTCTACCGTAGACTCCCTAACCACGTGCGCCGGAGGCGAGTTCCAACGTTCAATAACTCGACGCGACAAGCGAGTTTCCGTCCTTACCCGTTCAGAACACTGTTTGTGCAGCTTCAACGGGTGACCTCGGAGACTAGGCAGCTTGGCGGGACTAAATAGCCAGGACAAATCTGGACCGATGTTACCCGTTAAGAAACGGTAAGTGAAAATCAAGTCTCCTCTAATTCTGCGGTAGTGCATTGATTACATACCCAAGCTAAGCAAACGTTCGGGATAGGTTTGCCCCCGTAATCCTTGCACTAACCTTGTACCCACTCGCAAAACCCTCTCCAGTTCCATTTTGTCCCTTACAAGACAAGGTGGACAAGCCTGGATACAGTACTCTAAGTGAGGTCGCACGAAAGCTGAGAACAGCTTCACAAAGATATTGGCCGTTAGGACACCGAAGGAGCGGCGAATAAACCACATCATACGGAACCCTCTACAAGCAGCATTCCTCCAATTTTCCCCAGAGTGAAGCAAGGAGGTATGGGTGATACCTAGATCAACCTGCTGAATGACAACAGGAAGTTCACTTCCACCAACTACATAGCGCGTGGGGGGACTAGCACCTCCAATGCGGAGGACAGAACATTTCGCCTGATTTATGGGCATCAACCATAAGGTTGACCAATCCCAGAGCCTATCCAAGGCACTCTGAAGTGCCTCAGAGTCACCAGGAATATCCACAATATTCCAGAGCTTGAGGTCATCAGCAAACAATAGCGACGGTACTCCAAGCTCCTGGGGTAGGTCATTGACATAAATTGCGAAAAGCAACGGCCCTATAACCGAGCCCTGCGGAACGCCACTAAGAACAGCTTGTCTAAGCGAAAGGCTACGCCCCACGCGAACACACTGTTCTCTGCCCTCTAGGAAAGCAGAAACCCATTTAAGGGCGGCTCCAGATATCCCATATGATTTCAACTTCAATGAGAGTCGCTGATGTGTGACAGTATCAAAGGCTTCCGAGAAGTCAACGAAAAGCACGTCGATGGCGTGGCCGTTGTCTACTGCCTCAGCCCAGCTTTCACGAGCTACAAGAACATTTGTCAGACATGAAAATCCCTTACGGAATCCGTGCTGGGCCGCACTGAGAAGGTTAAACTTAATCAGGTGATTATCCACCGAATCCCTGACCAATTTTTCAAACAACTTAACTACTACACTTGTTAAGCTGACAGGCCGATAGTTCGCGTGGGCAGAACTCTGTCCCCGCCCTTAAAAATCGGACAGATGATTGCCTTCTTTCATTCAGAAGGTAAGGCACAGCTGTTGAGTGATATTCTAAACATGCATGTCAGAGGGCCACTTAGCTCAGTGGCCAATTCATGCATCAGCATCGGATGAATTGAATCAGGGCCAGAAGCTTTGGAAGGATTTAGCTTTTGTAATAGCCCGAAGACTTGTGTCTCTGTTATGCTGATTACAGTTAGGTAAGAATCCTCTGGAACGTTTGTGACCAGCTCAACTTGAGGTAGAGAGGCCTCATGAGAAAATACACCAGTATACTGTTCGCTAAGTATGCAAGCATTATCATAGTCGGTATGCCCATGGGTCCCGTCCGCTCGTAGTAAAGCCGGTGTAGACCAGTTTGTACTGCTACGTCTCTTTACGTAAGCAAAGAACTTCTTTGGATTTGTTACGGCTGCTTTAGCCAAATCCTCCTCGTACTGAAGACGAAGAGTTCTAAGATGATGCTTACATTTTTTCCTAACCGCTCGATAGCTTTCGTAGGTGCTGGTTGATGAAGCCGCTTGGTAAGTTCGCCAGCACTTAGAGCGCTTCCTGAGCAGGTATTTACCTGTATGATCTATCCATGGTGGCTGCGTCCGTGTCACCCGTCTCTTAATGAGTGGGATGTGGGGAGCAGAGATCTCGGCGGGGTATGCCTTAAATTTCTCCCAGGCTGTCTCAACGGTGTCAGCCACGGTGATCGCACAGCAAAAGCCCACTTAGCGTCTTTCCCGCTCCTGCCTCTCGTTTTACACACGTCCATATTGACCTAATCGGATTTTTGCCTCCATGCAAAAGCCACGTTTACCTCCTTAACTGGGTCGACCAATTCACGAGTTTTCCAGAAGCGATTCCGATAGCCAACTGCTCACTTGGAACAGCTGAGCAAGCCATCCTAGTAAATAAATAAATAGGTATATTTCTAGACCTGCTAGAGGCTGCACCCTAAAGGGTTCAGATCAATGCTTACATTTATCCGATGCTCTTGCATGGAAGTTGGCAAAATATATGTTCATCGTTAGCAATTGCAAATGCATTGGCACTGTTTAGTATACAGCTACTGGGTCGCAGGCGCCCACCTTGACATTTTTCTGGTTCCTTCGGGCGATATTGAGCTCCTTGTATTTTATTGTGAATACTTCGCGGAGGTGTAGTTTGCCTTTTCTCCTTGAAACAGAATCCAATTTGCCACAAGTTCACTTTAAATTGATCGCACAATAATTGGCCACTCAGTTGCCCCAATTGTTGTTGCGCACATGGAAGAAATGAATGAAGGAATTATAAGGCATACGAAAAGTAAAAACAATTCCGAAAAATGCAGACATAAATGGAAGCAATTTGTTAAGAGAGAAAATAAATCTGCGTGCTTCAGTAGAAAAGTACCCATTAACAAAAAAATACAGCCCTACTTTTAGTTCGCTGATATTGCCCACCGGCGCAAAATTTCAACCTGAGTTATTCTCAGATAAAAGAAAAAGCCGTTCTAAAGTTAGAATACCGCTTATAGTAGCACAAAATTACAATTGTCTGGGTCAGCTTTAGCGCTTGAATACGATGAACGTAAAGGCAACACCATACGTGCAGTAGTTTCCGAGTTATTCGCAATTAAATGATGGTCTACGAATAACGCCACATTTATTTTTCGCTAAAAATGTCTTTCTGGATGCAGGCAGATAGCAGAAACAAATAAAAAAAATATAAAAAGTAGGGAAGCGGTGTATGTTCTAGATAGGCATAGCTATCCAGAAATGCTCTAATTAGCCCGTAATACCCTGCGACAACTACGGACTGCGCAGGTGGCCGAAAAGTAAACTTTGCAGGCAAGCATGAAAATATATGCAATTAAGGGATGAGCTTGCGCGAAAACGCTAGAAATCCAGCAAGGAATATTATATCTACAAGGGAATTCAGTGGAGCTTGTAATTAACTCACGGTTAGAAGGCCACAGCATACCGTTTTCAGGGGATACTGAGTCACATAAACAACCAGTAAAATAGAGTTTAGCATTTTTTAAGCCTCTAAGCTTTTCTAAAGCTTACAGCAAGGCCGCATGAGCCAGATCTACCTGAGTAACTCAGGGGATCTTTCAGATCCGTTGACAGATTTCGGCCTGCAAAATACACACATTACTTAGCTAAACATCACAAGATTTATCCCTTAGAGCCGATTTTCTATATTAATGAGGCACTGTCTCTAACATCAGTGAGCTATGGGAGCCTGTCACTAATAATAAAGAAATGAGCATGGGAAAATTTAGTAAAATTTTGCAAATTGCATTTGGGCGTGAAATCCGTTTTGGTCTACATTGTTTGGGCTTTAACAACTCTACTTCTGGTGGTTGAGCTTGCTCATACTTGAGGTATTGTTATGCCTCATGTGTAGATGCACGCTATTGTGCAGCTCTTTGATGAATTTCGATTTATTTCTCGCCATTTTTAAGTTCCGAAGATAGTGCTGGCGGTGTTTATCCAGATGGCAATGTTAACTGGTACTCTAATTTCACACCGACTATTTCTTTTGTGATTATCCTGGCAAGAGCTGTTCTAGCACCCTAGGCAAAGAGCGATAAGGTAAATCAGTAGAATAGTAAAAAAAGCAGTGGCAGCTGGACGTTCACCCGCCATTACGCATAACGCATGGTAGGATTTGGAGCCAGCTAAAAGATAAATGACACACGGGCGGCCAAGATAAGAAAAGTGGTGATGGAAAGTTTCTGGTGCTCCAGCCAGCCAGTGTGACAGGGGCCTCTCTGTCATTGGTTAGCTTTCGTGCCAGTGAAATGAAAGCTGAAAATGCGAGTGTTTTACGAGCAAAAGCAGTTTAAGAAGAGGATCTGGTTTACATTATGCCTGTCTACTAGTGTTGCCAATAGCGAAAGGCACATGTATACCAGATAAAGCTAAGTATATGGGGCCAAAAGAGAGTAAGTGGAGAGCCAAATGTCTGCTTCTTGTGCCTAGAACTATTAAAGTGCGCTCCTTGTCAACAATAAGAAAGATATATTTTTTATTTTGCGGTTTATATACTGATAGTTTTTGGAAACTGCTGAGTATAGTAACTAGTGCTCAGACTTAATGAAAAAGCTTCTATTAGGGCCCGCTGGCAACCGACATCCAGGAAGACACATAAAGGTTCATTTAAAGCCGGCATTTAGACCATGTTGGACGATTCTAATGCTAAGCTTTGGTGCGTCGACAGCAGAAAACGCTTTCAACATCCTATGCAAGGCTTAGGTCTGGTAGCATGCCTTTACTAGGAGTACCATAGAGGTCATACGCCTAATACTTTTTCCACGGATCCAGTGGTCAAGAAATTGGAAAGTGATAAATGTAAGGCTGAAGAGAAGGAATGAAGATGTAGATAAGCAATAAGGATTGAAGGAAGAGGTCGTTGAAGAATAAGATCATCTTGTATTCAGTTTGCTATTCTTAAACCCTGGAAAATGGGTGCGACGGATACCGTTAAAGTCTCTTAGGTGCTAGAACGGTAACCACAATGAATGTGGATGAGTTTTGAGCTCAAGGTGCTTAGATGTTTTGCACTACATCGTGGGCGTCCTCAAGCTACATCAGGGCCAGTTTCAAAGAAGTGGTCTTGCGAATCGCAGATATGGAAGCTGCTTTGTAGATTGCTAAAACATAGGCATTTTTGTATCTCCTTCCTGAAGACCTGCAAATTTTGGATTTCTCTTATTCTAGAAGGCAACCGGTTCCATATGTTCACGTAGACAACTAAGATGAAACCAGACCGCAGTCTCTTCTTTGCCTTTAGCGGAGTAATGGAATGGCCCCTGTTTCGGAGTCTCGATTCGGACGCGCCCCTTAGTTTAAGAAAAGTGATATTACTGTGCAATTTTCTATGAATTAGCTTGTGTAAGAAGCACATGTTAAGGATACTGCGCCTTTGCCATAGGGGCTGAATTTTAAGGTGTTCACACCTTTGTCGGTAATTCAGCGCTTGCTGTGGTGGAGTCAACATCTTCGTAAAGCGTCGCTGAGCTTTCTCAAGCAGAACTCGGTCCGACTTACGCAGACTGCTGCATATAAAAGAGTAATATTCTAGATGTGGCCTGACGTGACTCTTATACAGTTCTAGCCTTGCATCGGCGGTTTCTATGCAACGGCGTATGTGGAACGATAATCCTCTTACCCTTGCGACTTGATAATGCACTTGCTCTGCAAACTTGAGGCTCATAGAGTAGCGCAAGCCCAGATCAGTTGTTATGATATTCTGTTTGATAGTGATACCGTTTATTGTTAGGGACCCAGCAGGTATAGAGAATCTGTGGGTCATGACGTTAGATTTTTGAGCGGAGAAGGTCATTTGCCAGTGTTCGCACCACTTTTCAAGTGCTTTAAGATCCTCACGGATACTATTAAGTGCGGAAAATTCATTACCACGGGGAAAGTCGTAGACAACTTTCACATCGTCAGCAAAGATAAAGGAGCGACCGTGTTGCAAAATCTTGCAGAGGTCCTTGATATAAATCAAAAATAGAATAGGGCCAAGGACACTCCCCTGCACCACGCCACTGGGGACGGCGGTCGGGGTGGATACAGTTTGTTCAACGTTAACAGACTGCACACGTCCTATTAAATAGGAACCCAGCCAGTCTAATAGAGGACCGTCTACCCCATAAGCCTTTAGCTTATGCATCAGGCGCATGTGTGGTACCCTGTCAAACGCCTTTTGCATATCAAGGTAAAGAATTACAACTGCTTGATTAGAGTCAATGGCCTCGGTGACCAAATTGAGGAAGTCCAGCTGACAGGTTGCACAAGCCCGAGCACTTAGAAACCCGTGCTGAGATGCATTTATGTGCTCGCCTGCGTACAGATGAGTCATGAGGGCTTTTTTTAATCAGCTTCTCCATCACGCGCGAGATAATAGAAGTGTGGTTAATAGGGCGATAGTTACCAACTTCCTGTAGGCTTCCGCCCTTATGCCTTGGCACTATGAGAGAATGTTTCCATGCGGCCGGGCGTTGACCTTTTTGCATTGATAAGGTAAAGATTTTCATAAGAAGCATAGGGATATCTTCACCACCATTCTTAAGTAGACTGTGCGGGATTCCGTCTGGACCAGGGTCCCAGGATGGCTTGGGAGTTGAGATCGCAGAGCGGACACTACTTAAGTCAAACTGTACAAAGGACAGGGACTGGCTACCGCGCACCTTCAGGGCCTGAAAGGTTGAGCTCATTTCTAAACACTGCGATTCTTTAAAATGTGAGCTTAAGGCTTCACATAAAATTCTTGGGTCACTAGACGTTTCGTTGGGACTTATCTTTAGAGTAGAGATCTTTCGTTCATAGTTAGGGGTTCGAGAGCGCAGCAGCCAACTGAGACTCTTAGCTTTGTTCGCACTATTCAGTGCGGCTATTTCTTGCTTGGTTTGCTGCAGCTTAGCTCTGGAAGAAAACTGGTGTGCCATCTCGTTCGCTCTCATGATGTGAGCAAAATTGAAGGTTTTGTAATAGGATCGTCTAAGCTGACGCATTCTGTTATGCATTTTGGTTTGGGTCACACTTTTAGAAGAATGCCTTATTAAATGCGACACGGGAGCTAGAGAGTCGAGACAGTGCAGTATTTCTTCATAAAACAGCTCGGCCGAGCGATCCACAGAATCAGACATAAAGAATTCATCCCAATTTTTTGGTCGGACGAGCACGGCAAAGGTAGTCCAGTTGATGAGGTGCATTGGGCGGTATACTAAGACTGCGTCTGGTTCTGTTGGGTGGGCATTATGTTGCTTTAAGTAAACCGAGCAGTGCACTAATCTGTGAGCACTACCCGGAAATTCCCAGCCGACAGCCACTCGCGTTGATGGGATGCCGAGAGTAAATATTAGGTCAAGGATGTGTTCCTCCCTGGTTGGAGCAGATACATGTTGCTTCCAGCCGCCTAAATTGATACATGCTTGTAGGGCTGCATACTTCGTTGTTGCAGCAGGTGAGAACCAGTTTAACTCAGGCAGGTTGAAATCTCCTGCAACGAGCTTGTAATCGCAGGAAAAAGTTGACGCTTGCGCAAAAGCATCCATAAGTGCCTTGTCACCCTTAACTGAGGTATCAGGTGGTCTATAAGCACACCCAAATAATATCGTGGATCCCAGGATATCAGCCGTTATCCATATTGAATCCATCGCCTCAGCCGCGTTCATGATTTCGGAAGTTTTTGCTGGGTAAGTATTTTTAACATAAACGGCGCACCCGCCCCCTCGTTTATGAGCACGCGACTGCGTAAACAGCTGGTAGTCAGGAAATGAGTAGTCATCCCCTGAAGCATAAGGGGAAAACCATGTTTCCGTGACAAATATAGCATCAGGGTTGGCGAGGACAGACAGCGGACGCAAGATATGCATTGTATTGTTTAGGGACCTAGCATTTATAAGTAGAAGTGAGAAGGAACACTTGGGGTCTACTAGATTTACGCATGACGAGACGAAGCCGTTGATGCTTACTTCGCTATCTGCAGTAGTTGTAGGAAGTGGGTGAGAAGACATTGCAGTTGGTAGTTGGGCGACGAGGAGTTTGGTGCCGGGATGGAACTGTCGCGGCTCATCCCCACCTGGTCTAAAAAATACGCACGTTGCGGAGTAGGAAGTAGTGGACTATTTGGCCACTTTACCTGGATCGGCGGCGAAATTCTGAGGGATGTACCAGGTACATGACAGCCTGGATGCGCAGGTAGTTGATCGGAGCTGCGTAAATTTTCAAATGTAGTGCTCTCCGGGGGTGAATTGGTAACGGTGGTGGCACGCAATGCCGTCTCACAAGTATCTGGGGTTTGATTGAGTAGTGTCCTTCTTGGTGGGCCAAAGTAGAGTTGCTTTAACTTGGAAGCATTGCGAAGTTGTTCACAATTCAATATTATAGTGCGCAAGATTCTACTATCGTCTGTTGTCAGTTTGACTGGGGCTGGGAATTTACTGATCCTTTTGACCATCCTCTCAACGTGTACCGAGTTTTCCGCGATACCGTTAACTTTAAGGATTGTGCTCTGAAGCTCGCCCGTCGTTATGCCATCCGGAACGTTAAATACAAGTACGCTACACAACGCATTGTCCCAACCCGGCTGCTGCGACTGCTTGTCTATTGATCTCGCGCTATTTAAGGCTTGTGTAAGTGACATAGCCGTCGTCGGTGAGTGACTAGG
The DNA here is from genome assembly GCA_944474145.2 of Dicrocoelium dendriticum. NCBI lineage: Eukaryota > Metazoa > Platyhelminthes > Trematoda > Plagiorchiida > Dicrocoeliidae > Dicrocoelium > Dicrocoelium dendriticum. Next base: position 139,528,412 of record OX104063.1, read on the forward strand.
TGAGTTTGCTCCGCAAGACCGTTTGACATTGGGATCCTTCGTAGTGTTAGACACCATGCTGTCTAAGCGGTTTGGTGTAGCTCGTTGTCTCTTTTTGGATGCGCCAAGCTCCCGTTGCCTGTAGCCTGCAATGATGTTAGGATTAGTCGCAGCCCAACCTAACTTTCTTTTCAGCGGCCCGAATGTAAGCTGGCTTAGCATTGTTGCACTGCGAAGCTGTTCACGGTTAGCTATGAGAGTACGCAATACTTCCTCATCCTTTGCGTTCAGTTTGATGGGACCCGCAAATTGGGTTACACGCTTAGTCAAGCTTTGAACTTGCAGGGCATTCTCTGCAATGCCATTAACTGCAATGATGGCACGCCTAAATGCGTCCACCGATATGTCGTCGGGAACATTGAACACTAGTGCGCTGCACAATCCAATCCCGCACGCAGCGTTGTGTGATGCTAGCGTCTCCGCTTTTCTTATTTTCAAAGCTGGTGGCGTTGAGCCCAGCAGCTCAGGTGAACTCGGTGGTGTGGTTCATATACAAGGCCTTTTAGCTCGAGGCGTTGGCGGCTCAGTTCGCTGAGTGTTGGTTATGCTAAGCTCGCTTCGATCGTCGTAGCATTTTGCTAACATCGGTTTAACTGAGCTGTTTAAGGGTTGCCTTAGAGGTTCGGCAGCCACTGGCCCTTCCGGTTTGACTGATCGACTTGTATTAGTAGCTGAGCACTTAGTGTAAACCGAGGGTTTTCCTATATTATTCTCTGGCTGGCTGATTTGCTCTATGTTTGATGTTGCTTTACGGATAGCACTGGTCTCAGGGTTTGCAGGTTCTTCCAAGCAATCAAGCGATCCAGTATCCATATCAGACGAAATGTCAAGGTCCACAATACCTGAGCCACTTAGGTGCACTGGCGTCGGAGAGTTGTCACAATTAGCCTGAACACATCTGCTATGTGCAGAACTCTCGGTTAGCTTGTCGTAACGTCGCTGCAATGCCATTCTCGCTGGTACTAACTTTAAGTCAGGAAACGTGGTGCGTGTCCTAAATTCCCTTTGATAGGAGACAAACTTAAGAGCCGAGCTCTCGTTATCGAACTTGACTAAGAGAGGGCATTGGTTTTTCATGATCTTTTTTCTCAGCCTTGTGCAGCTCAGAAGATTGTGTTCCAGGCCACACACTTTCATCAGTATCTTACGAATGGTGTGCAGATTCAGGCGGTCTGGAACATTATAAATCACTACCTCATTAAGACATTTTAGTCGATCCATTACCTCGGTGCAGATCGTATTAATGAACCTTCCAGCCAATTTCGCATGCTTAGATTCCATGAGGTCCTTGGGTTGCATCATAGCTGCTATGGCTGTCAGTCTATCAGTAAAAGGTTCTAATGTGTTGAGGACCCTTTCGAGCTTCACCACTTCATTTTGAAGATCGGCTATTTGAGAACTCAAAGAAAAGGTGTCCGTTAAGTTAACGGTGCATGGTATAGTTGGGTCAGCTAAGCTACTGCTGCTAGTTTTTGCTTTGGCCGGAGTACGCCCCACTGCTCGCACACCCTTGATAGAGACGTTAGGACGACGTCCACTGACCATGTCCAAAAGAAGAGGTGATGAAAAAGAAAAGATAACAGCAGAATAGCTGTAAGTTGAACGTTAAAGAATAGGTGAAGATCGCGTTGAAATATACTCTAGCGACACTAAACGCCTTTAAAAGCTTGAACCAATTGAGAGCAAAACAAAACGGACCTTGTTCCCAGGTACGCTGGGTAGCTCAAGGCGGTTGCCCAAGAGCATTCCGCACCGGCAGAGGATCACACTTGGACGAGTCCTTCAGCAAACTTCTCAACTTTTTGGTTGCCAACACAACCGAAGCGCTGCATACCACCCCGCAGCTAATGGGAAGGTAGGAAGGTTCCACCGGCAACTCAAAGCAACGCTGTGCCCAATTAAGCCCAACCTAGTGCGAAGCACTTCTGCTCGTTCTCGTAGGCATAAGGAAAACGATTAAAGAGGATGTACCTTCCGTTTTTCTTCGTTAGTGTTTGGATGCACACAACGCTTACCTGGTGAAATCGTCTCAGCAAAACCGCCAGAAACTTTCGACTATGACGACTACGCAACTCGCCTATCGTATCTATAGCGCGACGATCGGGCGCTATATATACGGTACGAAACTAGACGAAGAATCAAAGGCAATGGGTAGGACGCAAAATTTGAGCTGTTAAAAATGTTTATTGGACTGGAGGTGAGTTAGCTTATGCTAAAAATAGGGCAGCAACGTACCGCTAGCTAGGGTGGACGTAGCTGGGCGTCGAGTGCATGGACGATGAGGAGCGGAGCGTCGGATCCGCCACTTCCGATCAAGTTCATCGGTTCATTGGGTAGTAGAGAGCAGGAGGGGAGGTCCCATGTCAGCTCCGTCGCTTAGTGATCATTGCTGGGATGCTCGTCATTGAGCAACGGAGACTCCGGAGAGGCCATTGCACTCGTAGCTGAAGCAACACGATCGCGGCATATTCAACAGTTGTGAATCTAGTAGTCTTTTGAAGCAATCCTCCGTCTGTGCATCAGTGACCGGCGGCGGTAACCGGTACCAAATATTCAGAACGCGAGTGGATAGAGCAAGAATGGGCCGTACTTTGAACCTCCGTGTGTTGAATATTATCCATTGGTGGCCTCTATTCGAACTCCCAATGTTGAGGTGAAAGAATTCCTGCAAGTCTCTCCCTAGTCCTCCCCTGAGGATACGAGGTTAAAAATCAAGTCCGCACGCCGGCGACGGCAATCCATAAAAAACGTATTCAAATGTCGAAACCGAAGGGGATACGGCAGGTCACAAAACTTAAAGACAAACTTCGATCCACGCCGTTAGACCTTTTCGATCATGTCACGCTCAAAGTTGGAAAGCGGGCAGGCAGCAGCGAGGCCGTATTCCAAAATAGGGTGCACATGCGCAGTGAACAGAAGTCTAAAAAGTTCCGCTGTCAAGTGACTGAAAGCTCTTCGGATGGCATGAAACATCCTGTAGGCAGCGGCAACTCTCTTCATGGTGTCATGAGTGGACCTTAAGTCCGTGGAAACAATCACGCCCAGATCTCTCTTTGAAGTGATATTTTGGAGTAAGAAACCACCTCCGTGGTAAGCGCCGAATGGTTAGGAGCACTGATAGACAGGACTGAACATTTGTCTTGATTAATGAGTAAGCGCCACTGAATCGCCCAGCTGTGCAGGAGATCGAGAGTCTCTAGTAGTCGATCAGCATCCTCTAGCGAACAACCTCCTCGTGGTGCCAGCTGGGTGGTTCGGGTAAATCCCGTTCCGGCAAATGGTTCGGCGGCAGTGTTCCAGGAAGTGGTGGGATTTCGCCTGGCAAGCCTTCGCCCTATAAAAAGCCACAAGTATTCGTTTAACAACACTGTGACGTGGCTGATGTGACTCGCCACTAAATAAAGTCACTGCCTCTTCCCTTTTCCGGAGGATCATTCACACCTCACTGACGTCATCTGATTCAAAGCGTCCCATTGATTCCCCCTTTGATGGCGAACACAATAAACAAAAGCACACAAAGTCACCTTTACCTACTCACACAACATGTCCCCTTCCAACTACACAGTTAAACATAGTTTTACATCTCAACACACATAAATTCCCATGCTATTGGCCACAAAGTACTAATTTGTGTACTTGCTCATCATATATGTCTGTACTACCGTGATCACTCCCCTGATTGTGTGCCTCGCAGTGGCGAGAATAAACTATTTATTTATTTATTTATATCTTTAGATCATCCACATAAAGCAAGCAATTCGATTGAAGCTCAGACGGTAGATCGTTGATGAAGATGTTGAAGAGATCAGGGCCGGGGAAGGAGCCCTGTGGAACACCACTGGTCATATGCACAGGATCGGAATACGCTTTGTTCACTCTCACCAGCATGGAACGAGTGTGTAGGAAATCGGAAGTCCACGAGAGAAAGTTTCCAGTGACACCGATTCCTCGGAGTTTGTAGAGAAGCTGTTCATGCGTGGGCCTTATCAAAAGTTTTACTGAAGTCCACGAACACAACCTCCAGGCGTTTGCCAACATCCAGTTAATTTGCCCATTTTCTCTAGTCAAAAGCAAATTGTTACAGCAGGAGCGAGCTTTGCGAAAACCGTGCTGGGCACCGGATATCAGATCTAACCTCTAGGGATGAAGCTGAAGTGCCCGTTTCAGGACCCGTACCATGAATGGCGTCTCACTAGCCAACGGTCAAACTATAAGTAATCTCGGTGTACACTATTCAAGCTCACTAAATTTCTCGGAACTCGTTAGCTATAGTGTAGCGAAAGCTAAATCCAACATTGGTCATATCTGCAAGAGAATGCTCGTAAACGATTCCAGACTCACTCTATACAAGGTACGCGCTAGACCTCTTCTGGAATACTGCTCAATAATATGTACTAACTCCAGAAAGAGTGACCGAATAGCAATTGAGAAAGTATAACACACTTTCACAAAGCGCTTGCTTGTCCGCTCTACTCTCAACTACCGTGAGCGCTGTAAACTTTTTGGTCTTGAACCTCTATGGCTACGAAGAGTGAGACTCAACCACACCTTCCTATTCCATATGGGAAGCAACCCAAACGCGAACCTTGCCGGACTTATTCAACAAAACGGTGCCTCTCGGTACATACTCCGACATTGACTCTTAACCATTACCCTACCTACTGCCCGTACCAACGTGCGTAACAACTTCTTTCTTTACAGATTCGCTCGCGTCTGGAACAGGCTACCACCACAGGTTAGGGCAGCCGAGAATACTGCACAGTTCCGGTCATCCCTACATAGACACTTTGTTACCCTGCTTATCTGCGAGCTCTTTAACACCAATATACCGGAGAATGAACTTTGGAAACATGGCCCAGAGCACCTCCAAATCCGAAAACCCAACATATCGGACACAGGCCCCACCAATTAACTCTCCTTTACTTTCTGGGACTGTCTGCGTCACATACATTTGCCGTTTGTTGACTTAGCAGGAGCCATTCTTCGTAGGCTCCAACCATCTCGGTTCGGCTGACCTAATAGATTGTTCAAATGCCTTCGGAGACCGCGTTAAATTTTACACCCTTTCTCAATAAAACCGTCCTCATCCTTACCCTGCCCTACCCTTGCCGTCGTGGCTGCTTGAATTCCTTTAACTAGACAGTCAAATCTGTACCTTGCTTTAATCTAATCTCGTGTGATTAGTCTCTTGTTTTCTGACTGCATCCATACTACCGAGACCTAAATGATCTAGGCACTACATTTCCAACGCACCGAATCCCTTACCCCGAGAATTTTGCTGGATTAGCTTACTCTCTATTAGTATAGCCCCTTTCATCACTTAACCTGTTCATCTCCGCTAACCCTCTCTTCGTTCTCAAACCTTAAGTAAATGACTCAGTCATGATCCGCCGACTAATCCACTCGTCTGATCAGTCTACAGCTTCTCGACTTCTCAGACTACTGTGACGTTACCGGCCAATGTTGAGAAGATCAAACATCCTGTCCACATTACTTTGAGAGTCTCGCTGACTTTACTACTCCTAATCAGTAAAGATCTGGATTCTGTCCTTGTCATTTCCGTACTGCGCTCTCTGTCTTCATTGTACGCCGATTAATCACGTATCGCCTGAAAGATCTTTTACTCTCCGAACTCTCTCAGATCACTGTTACGTTAACGGTCAATGTTTGGCTGACGGATTGCTGTGTGCCTCCGTAGTTACTTTTCCATACATCTTGACCCAGTACTTTCATTATCGTGCTCGATATATATTCCTTCCTTCCTCAATCGTACGGCCACCTCTCAGTGCCCTGCCAAGACTCCATTTCCTTATCTCCGACTGCTTCTATGCTACAGGAACACAAACGGTATACGCTCTACGGATTTGATAATTTTTTACTCCCCACGAGAGCCTGCAAGACTTTTCACTCTCATTTGATATAGCCTTTTTACGCACTTCAATAGTACGACTTCATTTAGTACCGCCCGATGGGCGTCCTGCTCTCCGAACTTACTCAGACTTCCGAGACGCTTCCGTACTTGCACGGTTGACTGAATGGATCTGTTTTCATTACTTGGAGAGCCTCGAGGGATTTTCCACACTTTACCCATAAACCATTCCTGTCTCGAATCTCCCCTAGTCTTACTTAACACTCTCTGTGTTTTCATCTCATTTACAATCGAACGACCGACTTTAATGCCCTGCGGTGATCTTGTCTCGCCTGACCAGTCTGTTGCTCTATGAATGTTTCTTTACATCGGCAAATCAAGCATTGTAGCCTCTGTAGGCTCAACGCTAGATTTCCTTAACACTAAAGCCTGTTAGACTTGTCTACCATTAATTGATAGCTTATTTCTTACCTTTAATACATGTCATTATCCAAACGCGCCGACTAATCAAGTCCTACCCGATCGACCTCCTGCTATCCGGATTCGTTCAGACTTCTGAGACGTCACATCTCTTGCTTCGACTGACTCAACTACCCGATTACATTACCTGGAGAGCTTCGTGGGCTTTTCCCACCTTTCGTCAATAAACCTTTCCCACCCTAACCCTAACTTTTATTATCGCGCTCTGCTTTCCTTTCTTCTTCAATTGAGGCGCCCGATCTTACTGCTCTGAGGTGATCTAGTCACACTGCCTAGCCTCTTTCTCTCTGAATGCTCCAATGCTAAGCTGACTTAAGTGGTATACGCTATGCAGACTTAACGCGCTTGTTCCCTTACCCGGAGGTTGCGTTTGACGCCCTTACCCTCTATTGTTGCGGACATTTTCCTGATTTTATTTTTACTTTCTTACGCGCCGACTAACCTAGGCTCTCTTGCTCAGCCACTTGTTTTCCACTTGTTTCCACATTACAAACCCTATTTCGGCTGATTCAAACCCTTGCTTACATCATCTGGAAAGCCTAGTGGGCTCCCCCACTCCTTATCAGTAAACTTTTATCATACCGACCCTAACCTTTTCTTATCTCGCTTCCTGGTTTCATTCCCCCTCTTTAGTCGGACGGCCAGCTTTACTGCCCTGTCGTGATCCTGTCTTACTGGACTAGTCTGTTTCTCTCTGACTGCTCCCATGCTACCGAGACTCAAACGGGATAGGCTCAGCACAGTTAACACTGTTAGCCCTACTCTGAGGGCCTGATAGACTTGTTCCCTCGTTATTGTTATAGGCTCTTACTTACGCCCAAATGCAATTAGCTAAATTTTACTAAATTTTCCCATGCTCATTTCTTTATTATTAGTGACAGGCTCCTATAGCTCACTGATGTTAGCGACAGAGCCTCATTAATATAGAAAATCGGCTCTAAGGGATAAATCTTGTGATGTTTAGCTAAGTAATGTGTGTATTTTGCAGGCCGAAATCTGTCAACGGATCTGAAAGATCCCCTGAGTTACTCAGGTAGATCTGGCTCATGCGGCCTTGCTGTAAGCTTTAGAAAAGCTTAGAGGCTTAAAAAATGCTAAACTCTATTTTACTGGTTGTTTATGTGACTCAGTATCCCCTGAAAACGGTATGCTGTGGCCTTCTAACCGTGAGTTAATTACAAGCTCCACTGAATTCCCTTGTAGATATAATATTCCTTGCTGGATTTCTAGCGTTTTCGCGCAAGCTCATCCCTTAATTGCATATATTTTTCATGCTTGCCCACAAAGTTTACTTTTCGGCCACCTGCGCAGTCCGTAGTTGTCGCAGGGTATAACGGGCTAATTAGAGCATTTCTGGATAGCTATGCCTATCTAGAACATACACCGCTTCCCTACTTTTTATATTTTCTTTTCTTTTTTCTGCTTTCCGCTTGCAAAGCAGAAAGCGACTTTTAGCGAAAAATAAAAATGGCCTTATTCGTGGACCATCATTTAATTGCGAATAACTCGCAAACTACTGCACGCATGGTGTTGCTTTTACCTACATCGTATTCAGGCGCTAAAGCTGGTCCAGTCAAGTGTAATTTTGTGCTACTGTAAGCGGTATTCTAACTTTAGAACGGCTTTTTCTTTTATCTGGGAATAACTCAGGTTGAAATTTTGCGCCGTAGAGCAATATCAGCGTAATAAAAGTAGGGCTATATTATTTTTGTTAATGGGTATTTTTCTACTGAAGCACGCAGATTTATTTTCTCTCTTAACAAATTGCTTCCATTTATGTCTGCATTTTTCGGAATTGTTTTTACTTTTCGTATGCCTTATAATTCCTTCATTCATTTCTTCCATGTGCGCAACAACAAATGGGGCAACTGAGTGGCCAACTATTGTGCGATCAATTTAAAGTGAACTGTTGATGAATTGGATTCTGTTCCAAGGAGAAAAGGCACAACTACACGTCCGCGAAGTTTTCACAATAAAAGAACAAGGAGCTCAATATCGCCCGAAGGAACCAGAAAAATGTCAAGGTGGGCGCCTGCGACCCAGTAGCTGTATACTAAACAGTGCCAATGCATTTGCAATTGCTAACGATGAACATATATTTTGCCAACTTCCATGCAAGAGCATCGGATAAATGTAAGCATTGATCTGAACCCTTTAGGGTGCAGCCTCTAGCAGGTCTAGAAATATACCTATTTATTTATCTGCATTGTACGACCTAGTCCCAAAGCGCCGATTAATCCAGTACCGCTTAGTCGGCCTCGTACTTACTGAATTCATTTGGACTTCTGAGACATCACTTCTCTTGGTTCAGCTGACCTAATGGTTCTGTTTACAGTACTTGGAGAGCCTCATGGACTTTTTCACTCTTTATCAGTAAATCCTTCTCACCCCGGCCCTAATCTTTGCTTCTCACGCTTTCTGTTTTTAATCCTTTTTTAATCGGAAGTCCGGCTTTACTGCATTACCGTGAGCTTGGTTCACATGCCTAGTCTGTTTCCCTCCGCTATTGAGACATACGCGGTATACGCTCCGCAGACTAAACATCATGTTTCCCTTAAATCTAGCGCCTGCTAGACTTGCTCCCCATTTACTGCTGGCCCTTAGCTTAGTTTTACTACATGTCGTTATCCAAACGCGCCGACTAATCAAGTCCTACCCGATCGGCCTCCTGCTATCCGGATTCGTTCAGACTTCTGAGACGTCACATCTCTTGCTTCGACTGACTCAACTACCCGATTACATTACCTGGAGAGCTTCGTGGGCTTTTCCCACCTTTCGTCAATAAACCTTTCCCACCCTAACCCTAACTTTTATTATCGCGCTCTGCTTTCCTTTCTTCTTCAATTGAGGCGCCCGATCTTACTGCTCTGAGGTGATCTAGTCACACTGCCTAGCCTCTTTCTCTCTGAATGCTCCAATGCTAATCTGACTTAAGTGGTATACGCTATGCAGACTCAACGCGCTTGTTCCCTTACCCGGAGGTTGTGTTTGACGCCCTCACCCTCTATTGTTGCGGACATTTTCTTGATTTTATTTTTACATTCCTACGCGCCGACTAATCCAGTCTCGCCTGATCGGCCACTTGTTTTCCAGTTTTACTCAGAGCTATTCTACGTTACAAACTTTGGTCGTCTGACTCAACGTCTTTTTTCCATCACCTGCCAATCCTCGTGTGTCTTTTCACTTCTTATCAGTAAACCTTTATCATACCGACCCTAAACTTTTCTTACCTCGCTTTCTGTTTTCATTCTCCTGCTTTTATCGGAAGGCCAGCTTTACTGCCTTACCGTGATTTAGCCGCACCTAACCTGTCCGTCTCGCTAACTACTCTTTTGTTACTGAGACTTCAGCGGTAAAGTCTTTGCAGACTCAGCTATACGTTTTCCCTACCTCCATGGCCTGCTACAGTTTTTCACTTTATATTTTTTAGCCTTTTGCTTGCCTTCATTGTAAGTCCCAATCCCAACGCGCTGACTAATCGAGCCACGCTTGATCGGCTCCCTGCACTCTGCACTCACTCAAAATTATGAGACGTTACCTTTCCAAGTGCGGCTGTCCTAATTGACTGTTTAGTCCCTTGAAAGACTCGTCGACTTTTTCACTCTTTCAATTAAAGCCTTGCTCAATCCTACTCTGTCCTTTCCTTATCTTGGTCTCCGATTGTTTTACAACGGAATGGCCATCTCTGTGCGTTACCTTAATCTATTCTTTGTTGACCGTATTTCTGACTTCATCCATAATACCGAGACGTATATAACCTAAGTGCCGCATACTCAAAGCATTGCTTTCACCGAGAACTTTGCTGAACCTGCTCATGCTTTATTATCCCTGCTTATTTCATTCCTAACCTTGATCCTCACCACTCGTCTTCACTACTTAATTAAACGACATAGTCGCAATCCACAGACTAATCCAAACCCTTCGGATCGGCCTCTCGCTCCCCGATATCACGCATCTCTCTGATGCGTCATTGTTCATGGTACTACTAATCTAAATTTTTATGGAATACATGTACATGAGATATTTAGTTTATAATGATACATATAATATGAGGTTCATTTGTGAAAGCACTTTTGCGACCGATCTTTTCTCTGAGTTCCGGATGCATCGTTGTTGCCTGTTTGTGTGGCTGTCTTTGTTCGTTGTCTTTTGTTTCGAGATTTCCACAGAGACGGTGACCAGAGCCCGAGGATACGTCCACTGTCTTGACCTCAGCACTTCAACGAGACGCAATATTCCCTTATCTGGAAATGGATGGATAATCCTTATGCTGTCTTGGTACTTACCGGATGGACAAAACACTTATCTGTTATTTTGGACAGATGCCACTATATTAAGGCCTGAACAACTGGGTTCAGCTCGCCTCTTCTTCACATAACTCTTCTCCGGACTTACTGACATTTGGTGTCAACTCGGTCATTTCATCTAACCGGAGGGTAGATTTCCTGCATGTGCTCTGCACGCAATTTAGAAATATCCCAGCGCAATTCTTTCACACACAATACTCTCACTATGGCAAGAACAAATGAGTTCGGCCCTTTATACTAATGAAATTCTTTTCAATTACCACATCTGGAGCTGCCCGCATTACTTTTACCGTCCATCCGTTCGCGGATGCCAATGCCTCCAATCAAGTGAACTTACTCTGGGAGCATTTCCGGTTCATTATTCAGTAGAACTTGCAGCTTCCTAGGGCCTGAACGGTTGCGTTTGGCCATTCTCCTCTAATATTTGGTTCAACAACATATTAATGGACACCCATAAGAGACATTACGCCGTTCTACCGACGACAAATACAACACATGCCAGCAGGTTCGATTTATACATTACCTACCGTACACGCCGTGCCATTTCGTCAGGAAGTGACAGGACGCATGGATGATACAGTCCCGCCCCATCATGCATCGGCCAGCGAAACTTATGGGTGTATCCTGACTGCGACTAACAGAACCAATAATCGGTCAATAAGAAGCTTTGCCAATTGCAGCTTGTCGTTCGAATGCGTTGATGGCAGTGTTCCAGAACGTGGTGGGTTTCCACCCTATAAAAAACACAACTGTCCGTTTAACAACACTGCGACGTGGCGGGGTGACTCGCCACTGTATAAAGTCACTGCCAATAAGCTCACACTGACAAGCTGACCATGACTACATACTACCAGGATGGATACACCCCGACACACTTTTAGCTGCATATTTCGTAGCCACATCTTTTTCTGCGCATTCACCTTTGTTCTTTACGCTACACTCACGTGAACCCAGCGTATCGTGTATTCGCGATTGAGCGTGTTCTTCACCAGCTCTTTATAATTGATCAGTCCTCCTGCTGGATCTATTCGTGCCTGAATTGTTACTGCACTTTATGGCAGAAAGAACGTACCCACACGAACGTGCCAGAACTCATGGCAATGGGCTTTCTTCATTTTTATTTCTGTCCTATTTTTACAGCTTCAAATAGAAACGTAGGAACAACCTCCGACTGACAATGTTACAGTTGCCATGACATATCTGTATAATTGCACTTATTTGATAAGGCCCTCGCGGGCATGCCTGGCATAGCCGAGAATAACTATTTACTTATTTATTCATTATTTATTTCTTTATGATTTTGCACACTATCGATGTAAGGCCAATGGGCCGGTAGCTAGCTGGGTCTTGCCTGTTTCCTCCCTTGTATATGGGATTGATATGCTCATCTTCCAAGCGGTCGAGGGAAGTCCGTACTGAAACAATCGACAGAAAATCTGTGTGATAGGTGCAGCAATGTACTGAGACACAGTCTTGAGGAACAAGGGGTGCAAGTCTTCAGGACCAGGCGATGAATAAGGATCCAACTCACCGAGAAGTTTTAACACGACGCCAGTGTTTATATCGACGTGCGCTAACCGAGAAGGGAAGTGAACAATGTGCTGTTAGCGAACGACGCTGCTGTTGAGTACACTGAAGCGTATTGCCGAACCAGGAAGCTGGCTTTGTCGGTGTCTTCGTCAAATGGATCCCCATGCTCGGCAGAACTCAAGGCAGGGATACCACTGCCTGCGCTAATGCACCGTTTGAGGTAGGAGAAAAGTTTCGTAGGAGGGTTTCTAGAAAGTGTGGCTGGGGTGCGTTCATATTGTTGATGTTTCACACGTGTTTGCAGGTACAGATATTGCTAACTATTTTGTAACCGATGTAGTCATGCGCTGATCGTTTGATCCTAAAGTGGTCCTACAACACGTTTTCTGTTCATTAGGATCTCCGTTCACGATCGATCCACGGAGTGCCACTAGAGCGTGGTTGCTTTTTGGAGCTGGAGATAACTAATTCAATGAGTGATGTCATATTGGAGTTCAAAAGAGTCCACGCACCGTCCACATTGAGATGTTCGGGAATACACCAATGCAACCTACCTGCTGCCCTGTTATGACGAAGGGCATCAGCACGCCAGCAATTTGGGCGGACGGCACATGCGTTGTGAATCGTAAAGCGACGAGTTCATTGGAATCAAATAGTATAATGATCGATTTTCCCAGTGGGTTGAGAGACAGTTAGTTCCATGACGTCTGATCGCGCTGGGGAGAGCGCTAGCTCCAGGATAGGAGGCGACTGGCCGGCGAGACTACTAGTCGGCATGGACACTTGTTGATACAGGCTGCAGTCGAGGACGGTATCAAGGAAGGCGACAGCAAAGGAATCAGGTGGACGATTGCAAGCAAAGGGGTCCCGGTCGATATTAGGAGCACTGAACTCTCCCAGAATAAGACAATCCTTACCAGCACCGTGTTTCCTAATCAGTTCCAACAGGCGAGCTCCCGCGCCCAGTGGTGCTCTGTAGATGACACCAATCAAGGAATGCGGCACCAAAGGGCATCGAACTCACTGTCATCGTCACATGTGACCTCAGCCAGATTGGACTTCGGATCCGCCCTCTAGTACAGTGCTACGCCGCCTCCCGCCTTCCTCCCATAACGCTCGGCCCAAGCAAGGTGGTACCCAAGAATAGCTACTTCAAAATCAGTGATGTCAGGGAATAACCATGTTTCAGTGAAGGCTATTAAATCAAGACAAACATCTGCGGCAAGCATCTGGATCTCATCAAGTTTATTTCGCAGACTACGAACATCAGCAAACAGCACACGCAGTCCGTTCTTTGCGTTACTGTCCTGGGGTGAAAAAATCGACCTCCAACGGGTGCTCGGATTTTTCCGAACTACGCGAAAATTCACGATATGGAGGTACTTTTCTCCACTAGCCCGACGTGTCCTCAGCTCATAACAGCTTTATTCATTTTGATCCGATATTCCGGGGAGCGATCTCGCAACTCCTAAAACGGCATGCCTTTGCGACGTGATGTCCGCAGGAGAATGCGTCGACATTCTTCCTCGTCTTTCAACACAACCTTCAGGGAGCAAGCCTTGGGGAACCTTCTTGTTCCCTACATAAGCGAACAGCCGAGATAATGTTGATTTCCTGTTCGCCTTCGTCTAATAACACAGGGATCAGTCGTTCTAGGAACACTTAGTCAGCTAAAATACTTCCGCCTGGGGCAGCTTTGGTCGATTCAGGCGCATTCATGATGATGAGACATCGGTTACGGGAGGGTGATAGGACACGCCTGGTGGTCTGCGGTTGGGAAGCATTTGTGCTGCTTTTGATCAGCGCTAAAAAATTGTTAAACTTGTTGAATTCAGATTTGGATTGGGACCGAGGGGAGGAAGACCTGGGTTTGGAGTTCGGCTTAGTCTTGATATGGCGGTGTCCGTATCCGGATTTGCCTGTCACTGTGACGTCCATGGAGACAGTCACAGGACGCCTGCGCCTACAGAGGGACCATGGGTGGCTTGCGCTGCACCTCCCATAGTTCCATCCACACAACCCATATGTGGTGTAAACCCGAAGGAATAAGTCCGGGAGGCATGTGGATGGGAGCCACGTCTCATCAACGGAGCCGGCCCACACTCCTTTAACAAGCAGAACGTAAGCATTCCGGCCTAGTTGGGAAATCATACCCACCAGACGTACGCGAGGCGGTGGCTGGACCGTAGCCCATTCCACACAGGTTGCATGGAACCGCTCGTTGAGCCCAGCACCGTCACGAGGACGGTGCACTCCGTCCCCTCCAGCGACGATCAACTGTCTCCTGGAGCCAGTATGGACGAGGTAGTGGGTAATAGACAGGTAAGCACCTTGTCAACATTCACATCAGGCGCATCCACACAGGGGAGCTCAAGCAACATCTACTTCTGAAATGCAAGATTACTCATCACGCAGGCAAACGTGCCACATACGCCGCCTTATTGGCCTGGAATAGTAAACTTAATGGGAACATACTCATGGTGTTTCTATTCCGCATACAATTGTGCCTCCTCCCGCACCTGAAAAACCGCAATTTTGAGTAGTTCACGGAATTCGCATCGATCAAATTTACCTTGGATTTGCAACACCTGAAATCAACATGAGTTTGTCATAAACCCACCTTCTTCATGTTCTGGGAATATTATTGTCGGTTTGCTCGAACGTCGCTCTGCTGCACTAAGTTAGCCATACAAAAGCGGTATGAAGATCCTCGTGGAATTCCTTCGGTATACATATATACATAGAATGGCGTCATCTCGGGTTACTATGGTAGACCTGGCTCATGCGGCCTTGTTGTAAGCTTTAGAAAAGCTTAGAGGTTTAAAAATGCTAAACTCTATTTTACTGGTTGTTTATGTGGCTCAGTATCCACTGAAAATGGTATGCTGTGGCTTTAAAACCGTGAGTTAATTACAAACTCCCCTGAATTCCCATGTAGATATAATATTCCTTGCTGGATTTCTAGCGTTTTCGCGCAAGATCTTCCCTTATCTGCATATATTTGTCATGTATGCCTGCAAAGTTTACTTTTCGGCCACCTGCGCAGTCCGTAACTGTCGCAGGGTATTACGGGCTAATTAGAGCATTTCTAGATAGCTATGTCTATCTAGAACATACGCCGCTTCCCTACTTTTTATATTTTCTTTTCTTTTTTCTGCTATCTGCTTGCAAAGCAGAACGCCATTTTTAGCGAAAAATAAAATGACCTTATTCGTAGACCATCATTTAATTGCGAATAACTCGCAAACCACTGCACGTATTGTGTTGCTTTTACGTTCAACGTATTCAAGCGCTAAAGCTGGTCCAGACCAGTGTACATTTGTGCCACTTTAATCGGTATTCTAACTGTAGAAAGGCTTTATCTTTTATCGGAGAATAACTCAGGTTGAAATTTTGCGCCGGAGAGCAATATCAGCGTAATAAAAGTAGGGCTATATTTTTTTGTTAATTGGTATTTTTCTACTGAAGCGCGCAGATTTATTTTCTCTCTTAACAGATTGTTTATATTTTTGTCCGCATTTATCGGAATTATTTTCAACCTTTTGTATGTCTTATAATCCCTTCACTCATTTCTTCCATGTACGCACAATTGGGGCAACTGAGTGGCCTATTAATGTGCGATCAATTTAAAGTGCACTTTCGGCGAATGGGATTCTGTTCCAAGGAGAAAAGGCACAACTACACCTCCGCGAAATTTTCACAAAAGTACAAGGAGTTCAATATCGCCCGCAGGAACCAGAAACATGTCAAAGTGGACGCCTGCGACCCAGTAGCTGTATAGCAAACAATGCCAATGCATTTGCAATTGCTGACGATGAACACATACTTATATTTTAGTTACTTCCATGCAAGAGCATCGAATTTATATAAGCATTGATCTGAACCCTTTAGGGTGCAGCTTCTAGCAAGTCTAGAAATATACCTATATATTTATTTATTTATTTACTATATATCTATGTCCAATGGCAGTTCAAATGCAACATGTGTGCATGCGTTTATCCAAACTTAAGTGTGAGCTGTCACAAACTGGATAGCGACACATTAGACATCATCATCAATGGTACGACAAACGTGTATGGGTTTCGTTTGGAGGTCAGGCTAACAACCACTTTCGCAGGCATGAGAATAACTACCCAATACGAACTGTTGATGTTCTCTTCAACATTTAGACGTGACAGCCTTAAATCTTGGGCATCCATATTTGCAGGAATACGATGTGGCAATAGTAAAACAACTGCTAGGTAGAATGATGACTAGGCTATTGGTACAGTGAAATAGTGTGCACTTAGGTGTTGCCCTCTACATGTACAGTCTGGTTTGAGTAGCTGATGTGGGAGACCACACAGCATGCGAATGCGATACAGTGTCCACTTCTGGCTCTCTGTGTCTCCGACCGGTTCGGTCATGTGCTGCCCGAAGTATGTGCACCTACTCAAAGAACGATTGCTGCGCAACCTTTGATATTGACAAGTGACATCAACTAAGTCCCGCTGCCCACTGTCAAACATGCGCCTTTCCAAACAGTGTTCACATTTGTTGCGCAAATATCCAAGTACTCAACCGTTTATACTTACCGACCTGTACTCTACTGTGGTCATAAGCTATTTGCTAACGGTCTATGTCGTACGTTCCAGGTGCAGTCAATTCGGTACTCATAAAACCATTGTCGCTATGCCTTGATTCATTTCCGATGTTATATAATAACACACTGACGTACCATTCCCGTTAGATGCAAGCTTTTACTTAAGCCATTCAAAAGATTGGCCATGTGCAATGTAGGCGTCGCTGCACGTCTGCCTTCCATCCGGTTAACACGTGTGTTTTCATAGGCCCCGGTAAATTCAGTATGGCTGAGGGATAACTGGAACTATAACTATACTCACTCTCTTCAGTAGCCTGCAGAGTGGAACATGGAATGACAGTATCGTGATAATTGCTAGTCGGTTAATTGTCGGGCTTGTTCACTTGACACAGATTTTCCAGGGAAATTTCTCTTCACATGCATAATCCAAAGTAGTCACACAAAGGACAATCGTTGAGCATTGTGTTACAAATGTCAAATTTGACCTTTTATGTGTACTGTAAACGACCAAGCAATGATAATCTTTTGATTCAAACTTATCCATCGAACTGGAAACATACACAATAATTTGCCACCCTAGCACTGATCCGTAGCCAGCACACAAATCGCTCGGAAATACCGCATTCACATCAATTACGAATGAGCTCATGGATGGACTGAACCATTATGCTGCCATGCACCGGCTCTCTAAGCATCATGCAAGTTAGCATTGAGCAGCTAGTCAAGCTACAGTTATGGTGAGCAATACCATGGAGCTGACATAGTGATTTGAATCGCGGCCGAATAATAATACGAAACTGAAGGTGTCATAGCTCACTCTCGGTACGTAACCATACTAGACGCCGGTTGAGGAGGCAGCAACAATAACATAGCATAGATCATGATGAGTACCATATCGTACTGGGAAACACGTGAAGTCATCGCGAAATACAACCGAGTTAAATAAGCCTAAAAGAAGTTAGGTTACCTGTGGCTTATCCGTTCTATGCAGGTGCAATAAAGATACCACATTACACCAAGTCGGTAGTTAATCGTTCTAGAATGAAACTGCACCCAAGCCCGACTTACATGCGGTTTATCGAATAAGGATAACACCAAAATGAATGACGGAGATGTCGTACACAACTTTTCAAGTTAGCAGGGAAATGGTGCGATTATGTGCACTGTAGGCTATCCGTGTCGTAAGGTGAAACCAGAGCCGGTTCTAATCGTCTGTTGTCCGAGGTAAGCGAGAATCAACAGGGAGGTAGAACCACCAAGCAGTCCGTCATGTGTTACTAGTTATTTCCCCCTGGTCATTCGTTCGGCACGCTAACATATCTCGACCAATCCATCAGTGTCTAAAATACTACATATCCCCATGCATTTCGATCCGGACGTTACAACGTGTTGCCGCTGCTCCGGGAGTCAACCTAGATGACTTGTCTGAATCTCAGTGCGTTTACCTGAAGGCGGCAGCACTACAATGGGGCGTATACAGACACTTGAGATGGGATACATTGACTTCATATTGCAACCCCTAATAAGTCACGGTGTCACAAGAGAAGAAATGTAATAACATCCATCTGTCAAGTAGGAATGTATGGAAACACGAACAGATGATAGCGGGATTTGTACTTTAGGCGCTTCCCATTTAGACATCGAGTCAGCAGCTAATGGTGCCACGCGAGTGAACATGGCATGTCCGTCAGGCTGAAGTGTGGTGCTTATAAGTGTTTCTAAATGGCTTCCACTTAGTCATTCAACGTAAGATATCAGTTGACACACCAAAGGTCCTTGGTTCGAGTTACAGTACTGCAGTGTTGCGAACGGGCATTTGTTCACACTTGTGTATGGAGTACCACAAGCTGGAGGAAGCAATAATAACCGTCATGAACCATAGCACGACTTACGTGCATGAGTTTGGACTGAATGAAAGAAGAACAGTCAGATTGCTCTAGTTTTAGAAAATCGCAAGTTGAATTATAAGTAACCAATACGACTGTCAGTGGTTAGTTAGCGTTTGGATGGGAACCGAAACGACAGCCTTAAGTTTAGTCAGAAGTGTGGGTATCAACAATAGATTGAGACAGATATGGAAATACGAAAGCAAATGCTGTGAGTATGGTTACCAGGTAGAATGATGCACAACTATATGTACTAAATGCACATGTGGAAAAGTCAGCTGCTCCCTGTTCTATCAGCGATTTTGAAAGAGTGTGCGAACTGGTTTAGCAAACTTAAAAGAAGTACCTTGCACAACATCTAATTATCTAATCGCTCAAATGAGTATGTCATGGTACGCCTGGGCATGCTGATATCCACAACGGGATTTAGAATGGAAGCACTTGGACCTGGCTTGAGAAAACGATGAACGATTAAATCTCCATACACATGGTATGATTTGCAATGAAAACAGTGAGCGTTGCATAGTTAATCATATGAGGGTAGACAAATAATGGGTATCAAGTGCCCGGACAGATGGCGCCGATAAGGTGGCTAACTGAACGTATTATATTCCCATTCGCCCTTGATTTGTCACTGTAATCTTACTGCTTACATTTTACTAACAATCTCTCATCATACCTCTCGGTTGCAGCTATGCTTTGCAACAAATCAATTGTTGCTGTGCTGGGTTCATTTTCCAATTACATATTAATTTAAACACTACCGTAACACCACAGTTGGACTAATCTATTTTAAGTCAATCTAGATGATTGGTCATTTTAATTTGAATTGTCGAAGGAACGTTTGCACTTCCGCACCTTATCTCGATTATAGCTGACTTATCCTAACTTCAGTATGAGCGGTGTTCAGCTGGAAATATAGATACACTTATTATTGTGACTAATATATGAACCAGAACAAGTAGCATCAACATTAGCATGTTAAGCGGGAGTCAGTGACTTGCCGGGATTATTCAGCCTACACGGACGAGCCAACGTGTAGACACTTGCAACAAAAGTTGTTGGGTCTTGAACACCGAGTTCCAAACTGCATTCGAAAGCGAGGAAGGGTTGTAGAGTACATGAATTCCAGGGATAATCGTTGATCACTACACCCAATCGTTCAATCTAATGTTCGAACGAGTGTGGAATATTATGAGCAGCAACCGCTTGGTACCCAGGAGTTAACGCGACCCATGTACTCTAACGACGTCACCATTACCGCCGGCCTTTAAGATGGGTATGCTAGAGGATGGGCGACCAATCTAAGGGAGTTAGTTGTGTGCCTTTGAATCTGTCACACACACTCATACACACACCCACACACGTTTGTGGCCTTTCAACTGAGCATATAGAGGGGGCCTATGTGTTGCGAACATTGCAAATGAGCAACACTCACATGGACGCTTGATGACTATTCGAGCTCACTCCCAAAAAGGATTGGTCCTCTGGCCAAACACTAGGTCTGCGTGGATTGTGTGACCCTGGTGCTTGAGATTGCAAAGCACTATCGTTCGAGAAGAACGAACGTGTTCCCATGTAGTTGAGCTCCAGTCACTGTGTGGGGATCCTGACACCTAGGAAGGAAAGCTCTTAGAGTGCATGGTAACCTGTATTCATGCGGCTGGTTATTGAGGTTGTAGTCAATCTGAACGTTAACAACTGCGGAAGGTTCGCACTAATGAATTGGACGCAGGTGGGCTCACAGTTGTGCATCATACATCACCATCCCAATGCGAGAGCATTTATCCTCAAAAACCTTAATAAGGTGAACGCGTAACACTTCCATTTGTAGGTAAGAATAGCAGCCAAAGTTTCCACGTTACGAGCATTTGCATGTAGAATAGTAAGTGCGCAATGAAAGACAATTTACCGTCAATCTCAAACATGACCTCCTTTCCGGCTGGCTCACTACTGGTATCCTTGTGGGTCCACGTATGTTGGCATAAATTTGATTCGTACCACCTATCCATCAGGATGCATGGAACACTGCGTTTGAACGTCGTGGTAATTCTGCATCATTCTCGGCCATTGAGAGCACCTCAGGCATAACACTGCGCTGGACCAAGTGTATGTCACGACTAGGCCTACGAAGGAGACCGCAGTAGTATGTGCGGCAGAGAGATCGACAGAGTACTGAGCAATTCAAAGTAAACGAAGTCGACATGATTAGGTTAATGGTGTATAGTCATAGGTAACGTGGTCTAGCCCAACTGCGGTGAAGAAGCATCATGAATGCAACATCAGCCTCAGCATAAGGCAAAAATAAGGTATTTTACACATGCATGACTTGGCGGCATTATAGATACCACCAGATGCGATGGTACTTTCCTGTACAACTGATGCTTATTTCTTTGTCTTGGGCTCACTGTGCTGGACGTATTCCAATGGCTCGGAAAAAGAAGCAGACTGTCAGCGACTTCGTTTACCTGTGAAGGAGGTTGGTACGGAGGCAGGAAAGGGAGAATGAAGAGCAACCAGGTGGACCTGGTTGTCGGGTGCTTTGGGTTCCGTTGGAATGTTGTGAAGGCTGACCGAAGAGGGCCCATTCATAAGACGTCTGTTGTTTACGGAAGTGCGGCAGTCATCACAAAAACAATAGCTGGAGAATTCATCAGCTGGGGGCTTCATGCTGACCAGGACCCATGCCACAGCACGCGATATGCACCCAGCCGTCGCATCCAGAGCATTGTACGGCTTTTGAACGAGAAGTAACTCCTTTAGCGCAAGATACGCGTTTGGACGCCCTAGCAGCTGTGGTCCAACAAGGTCGCGATTCTCAGGAAACAATCTGGATTAGCTTTTTCTCACCATAAATACTTCAGTGGGACGTTGCTATTCGCAGCAGATATCTTTCGACAGGTCGATTTCGGTACACACGGTTGGATGTGGTTGGATGTAAATTTGGAGCCATCGGACGCATGTGAATGTTTATTATTAATTTAGGGTGTTTGTTGAAATGCTAAGAGTTGGATTTGGAAGCAATATACTAAGCTGTTTAAATGCGTAACGGTGTTTACCCATTTTTCCACTTCAAGCGTAGCAGCCATGGTGGATGCCTCGTTTGCATACGAAAGTACACTCAAGGGTCCTTATCTGAACTTCGCATCGATGTATGATGATCTGAAAGTGTTTCAGATGGAAACGGCGATATCGTTTATTCGTCGGAACGTCATAACTGCGAAGGCGTACCAGAGGGAGACTGGACAGGTGCTACCAGAAGGATGCCCGTGCCGGTATATTCATTTTGTATATATGCATGGCAAGCGCAGTAATGTTTCCGGAAAGCGGTAAGTGCATAGCATCTGCCTGATAAAAGGATTATTAAGGTACCGCTGTTACAATTGCCCTGCTCGCTTTTTAGTGAGAATCAGGTCCCCACTTATCCTTTGGTAGTGCATGGAATACATACCCGAACTGAGCAAGCGTTCAGGATACGCCTGTCCCCGCAGACGAATCGTGAATGCTTGCTCAGTTCGGGTATGTATTCCATGCACTACCAAAGGATAAGTGGGGACCTGGTTCTCACTTATCGTATGTTGACGGTTAAGATGGGCCCGAACTTGTCAGGGCTATTTAGTCCCGCTAAGTTACCTAAGCTCCGCGGTCACCCATTGAAACTGCATAAACCACCGTCGGGTAGGATTAGGACGGAAATGCCTCTGTCGCGCCGAAGTCTAGATCGCTGGAATGCGCTTCCAGATCATTTGGTTAGGGAACCTATGGTTAAGGGTTTTGCGTGCCAGTTCGATGCTCTTGGGTGGCAGCAGCAAACACTTCCTTTTTCCTAGCTGACTTACCATCACTTTTTAGTTATTTTAATGACTCAAATATTTTGGTATTCCACTTGCTCAGCTCTTTCCACTCTCTTTTGCATTATGAGTTTACTTTTTTCTCTTTTGCTTCACGGAACCGGCCCATTAGGGACTGCTAGGGCAGGATACGTGGGCATTAATTAGTTGGACAGGGTGTGATGCGGTCTTTCTTTTAGGTTCATCAGTATTTCAAAGTGCGCCAACTCCTGGTACAAGACCCTGCCGAAGAAGGAATACTCACGAGATCGTCTTATTGTTCCAATTCCACTTGAACTTGAACTTTACGGGCGAAAGTCACGAGATTGGAAATGCGTGTCTGTAACATTTGTACAATTTTCGAGTGGGGGAGCCTTGTCTGTATACGAATAACTGGAGGCCAACAAGGGATCAGGAACGCATGGTGCTTAACTTAATGAAAACTTTTCGTCGGACGCACTAGATGCTTGCATTTGTGCGCCAATAATACAACATTCGTTTGACAAGGCGCTATTTGTATGACATACCGCGGCGTCATCGGGACGCTTGTCTCACGGAAGTGGAAGAGGTTACTCCGCTGTTGCGAAGAAATGGTCATCTTAAAGTTATGCATGAGTGAAAGAAGTTTTGGTATCTGTTTTTCGTGCCCACGCGTATGCAAGAGTTGGTGAGGTCATTTTGGAGGACTCTACATATCAGATCAAGTACGGGGGTTACATCCTATGGCATCGCGTGTTTGTGGACGTTAGCGGCCTTGGTATGAGCTTCTTTTGTGGGCTTCAGCCAAATGTGAAGGAGTCTACGTACGAAGAGGCAGTGAGCGGTATGTTGGAGTCGGCCCACGGGGTTGCCGGTGCTCGAACGTTGGTGATGGACAAGTGTGCTGCGTAAGTGAATGCCTTTCGCAATGCGTATCTCACTAGCAACATCATATTCTGTCGGGAACACATCATGCGGGACATGCGGCGGCGTGGTTCACACCTTCCGTTCTGTAACACTGCTGACAAGACGGCTCAGTTCAACATACGGCGCTCGTTGCTGTGCACCCAAGAGTGCGCATATTATCATCGAATTATGAAAGGTACATCGGTGCGCAGCGCAGAATTCTGCCAATACCTCTGTCGCACGTGCATCCCATGGCGGCTTAGCAAGGCGGCGCATTCGATGGGCCGCGTGGTGTTATTCAGGTGCGACAACACAAATCGTGATGAGAATGAAAATACGCAGTTGAAAGAAACTTTGAGGAAGCGGACAACTCTACTGCACCTGTTTCAGGTGATAGTGCATCGTGTACTGGCATTTTGGAGGCGAGGGAACACTGCTTACGAGAGCTCTGCTTGGTATGTGCTATGTTGTGCAGGGTGGAAGCCGTGCGCAGGTAATTTTGAGGAGGATATCGTCATACGCCAGGCGGCAGTACGTGCGGCACAGACTTCCAATTCGCATTCGTAGTGTGAATCCAGACGGCGGGTATTGGCTGCTGGATGACGAGCGCCTGCGCATGCAACGGGTGGCCATTGAGAATGGCAGCTCACGCGGATGTCGATTTAATTGTCCGTGGCGCATTCCGCGTGCGCACCTTATACACTTGGGAAGCCTACACGCGTACTACGAGGAGGTGGTGCTTCATGGTTGCTGCTGGGCGCTGGCAGCGGGAACTGTAGCAGTGTCGGCCCTGGCGGAGGAAAGGGAAGGAACCGTGATGATGGCGCGAATGCGATGCCGTAGTGAATGAGTCCTTGACCGGGCCGCCAAAATTCGCCTCCCTCGGGATATGTTTGTTGACTTGAAGGCGCATGCATCGAGTATGGGCAGGGAGGAGTTCCACCGCACAATTGTCGTAGTGGCATGCATGCGTTGTCTGCTGGCTACTCCCAGTAATGTGAAGGTGTTCGCCCCATCGTCGAAGGTGGAACCATTACAACTGTTATCCTTGGAGGACCCGTCTAACTTCCTAGCACTGGACGCGTCTTCCTCCGATGCCGCTACCCGGATGTGGACGAGCAAGGTTTCTTCGACCAGCAGAAATTCACCGGAAACGCAAATTGGCAAGCGCTCCCGTTGATGATGGTAGGGGCTGGCGTTTCGCACATTAATTGCAATGACCGTCCGCGCCACAAACGAAAGTCACCTTCCATAGCCCGTGCGGTGGAGATGAGGTACCAGCATGATGTCACGGGAATTGAACTTCCGTACCCTGAGAAGGAGAACATCCGCTGGTTTCCCCGCACATATACATGGCGTGCAAGCAGGGTGACCGCTGCTAAAGATACGGACAGTGCGGTTTGCGCTCCGTGTGAATAGAAGCATGATGCCTCGGGAACCTTCGAACATGTTGATTGGATAACTTGCGACGTATGCGGCCGCTGGTTTCATCAAACGTGCCGCGTACCATAGTGAGCCTGCCTACACCTGTACGCACTGTTGTGGGTAAGTTAGGTTGTACGTATGTAACGTTGCATTTCCTTGGGGTTGCAAAAGAACACAATTTCATTGAAGTTTTGCCCATGGAAATCGCTTACTGTCGATAAGTGCGCAGGTTATAGATTTCCTTCCGGAAAGTGATACTTCCTTGCTTACTTATTGACCATTTTCAATCCGCCATCAATGTCCTTCCGAGGTGTATATGGTTTCCGCTTACACAGCTGCACGATGTAAGCGTTACTTTACATAGAGAGCATTGCATGGCTGGATCTTTACATGACCCATAAAGAAAAATATTTCCCCTGGTGTCTAATAAAAGGCCAAGCAAAGTTATAGCCGGTTGGACTCACGTGGTAGCGGTATTCTCAGCGGGCTTAAGCGGCATTGAACCAGGTTGCACGTCGACTCAAAGCATGATGTCCAGACACTCCCCCGAAACCGCTATGGAAAGGAAGTATGCGGAAGAATGAGATGGACGGAAACTCCAACCAGTGGTAGATAGTTCGTGCAGGGATTATGGCCGTGTAGCTCCGCCAAATGCTTGTGTAGTCGGGTGTTAAAATCCGTCACACTGGGGGCCAAGGCTACATCAGCAAGAGAAGCATCCCACGGTCGGCTGATTTGTAAAGAGAAGTGGTGTCCTCTGCAGTTCAGGCGACTGTGCTGATGTGTGAGCCTCAGTGAGTGGCCACGTAGATGGGAGCGGGATTAGTGCTGTGTGCTTACTTGGCGACAGGGATGTTTGGTTTTGGATAGGATCATAAATACCAGGAGCACGTCGCTCCATGGACGTGGGTACTTAAGGGCGTACAGGCGCAGGCAGTGAACTGCTAGTGGATAATCAAAATCTTTGGTACGTCAGACCACTTTCGTAGATTCACGTTGTGGTTCATGGAGTATGCGTTGGTAGTACAACAACCAGGGTCTGCTAGCCTGATAATCAAAGTGCAATTGGGGTGGAAGAGAAGCGTTGAGGAGGAGCCGGAAAATACTAGGGTCCGCTTAACTGAAGATTCATTTCAGCAATGCCACCATGCGCTTAGCAGCAGAAGCTGCTTTCCCGCAAAATGCGGCTACGGAATGACAGGTCCGGGTAATGATACCCAAGTCTCTTTCGGCTGAAGAGATCTGGTGGATAGACGCTTCCAGATAATATATAGGAGAGCAAGCAGCAGGGCGGGTATAAATGACGGGACGTGTCGAAGCGCTAAATGGAAGGCTGGTTGCTATGTGCCACTGAAGTACACCGTACAGGTCTGCTGAGGTGCGTGGGCTTCATAGGGATGGTTAATTGCGCACCACAGTTTTTTAGCTACGACATATATCAGCTGGGAAGCGTGCACTTGCAGTGTGACGTCATCAATGATGGCGAAGAAGAGGTGGGTTCCGAGAAAAGACCCCTGTGGAACACAATTTGAGGCCAGGGAAAAGAGGAGGCAGCGCTCCGTGGGCGAGTACTTCAACGGTACGATTTTCAAGGCAGTTCCGGATGCATTACATCAACGCCCCTGACACGCATTAAGACGGCTGACGATGGTGTTTCAGAAGTCACTTGACAGCTGTACACTACCTTCTAAACGGAAGGAGTCTGTCATCTGTCCTATCTTCAAACCTGGCGACAGGAGTGTGTGAGCCAATTATAGGTCGGTCATGCTGTCTGGCGGCGTATCTGACGGCGGCGTTCACCGGATATCTGCGTTATTGCAGGGAGGAGACCAGTGTTTACGTGTGGGTCGCAGATTATTCTTTAGGCAAGCTGTGTCCCACAGGGCTTGGACCGATGCTGTTAACCATCTACGTAAGCGGTCTCTCTGGACAGCTTGGGGTATCATCCCTATCGCTTGCTGAGGACCTTAAGCTATGGAATGTCGTAAATGTGCCTGGGCGTTCCAAGGCCATACAACATGCCCTGGACAGACCCTGGGACTGGTCTACTTTGTGGCTGCTGTCCATTAATCAGGCTGTGTTCCGTCCTTTGTATAGGAGCAAATTTCCCGCCTTCGAGCTACGTACTCGGTGTGGACGAACTCTCCTTGCCCCCAACCAGCTAAACCTACGCATCGTCCAGTCATCGGATTTGCACCCTGGTGACAACAGAAAGAAGGCCGCAAGTAGGGGTTTCTGAATGTTGTGTTTAATACATCGTTCTTTCGGGGTCTTAACTGCCGGCATATTTGTGAAGCCCCTCTAAGTAGTTTGACAGGAAAGGTTGGACCGGTCTTGACCTGGCTATTTGGCCCGGCTAGGTTGACTTGTCTTTGCGGTCATCCTATGAAGCTACACAAGCCGCGTTCTGACGGGATCGGGGCTGGAACTCGGTTAGCGCGTAGAGTTATCAAGCGCTGGAACTTGCTTCCAGAAAGTGTAGGCAGTGAGGCTACAGTTAAGGATTTCGATCCTCAGTTAGGCGTTCATGGGTGGCAACACGAAACCTTTCCCTTCTCGTGCCCGTATCCATCTTCCAACTTTTAGTTCGTGTTCTGTCATTCTCTTCACTCATTAGTGTTATCCTTCATTTAAATTGCTTTCATTCCCCTTTATCTTCCGTTTTCTTCCAACCTTTCTCTTGCTTCACGTGATCTACACGGTGTGGTCTGCTAGTGCTGGGAGTGTAGCAGTAATTGTCTGGTCAGGGTGTATTTCGGTTGTTTTGTTTTAGATTTATCAGCCCTCCAACACATTATCCTTTCCTGGTTCAACTATCCGCTCAAGCAGTAACACACAAGGTATTTCCTATCTTTCCGGTGCTGGTGGTTCGAGGGGTATTGACAGTCGCTGTAGGCGTCACAAACGTAAGTCACTTTGATAACTTTGGTGGTCGAGGTTCCGGGTCTTAGCATGATATCACGGCAATTGAAAATCCGTACCCTGAAAAGAATAAATTCCGCATGTCACCGTACAAACACATGGCGCAAAAGGAGGCCTAGGGCTGATGAAGATGCGGTTTGCGCTCGGTGTCAGCAAGAAGATGATGACTCGGGGAGCTGCCAGCAAGTAGGTTGCATAAGTTGCAACGTATGCGGGCGATGGTTCCATCAAAGTTGTGCGGGATACCACGGTGAGCCGGCATCCACCTGTATGCACTGCTGCAGGGAAATTCAATTTGAGGTGCATAACTTCAGCTGACGGCAATTGAGTTTTGCCTGGTAAACTTTTCTATTGGGACTTCCCTTACAATCAGTACGCGTGAATGTTACCCCTTTGCAGATGGACTGTACCTACAGTTTAACCTGTACACAGATTGCATACTTCATGCGGATAAGGTTTAAACACTTGTACTGTCACTTGAAACACCCGTTCAGAGATCGACTAGCCTACATTGAACGGCCTCAAGCAGCACCTTGTGAAGGGTAGTCAGTCCACCCGGCCGGTTTTCAAAATGGCTGTTAATTGTGCGGAAGAAATGACTGACGCTCACAGTATTCATGTATCGACGGTGGATTGCGCTCACTCTGTGACGGTCTCCGCAGTTGGACCTGCACACAGTGGGATAGACAGGCGCATAAAGATTGGTGGATGGCAAGAGTGGTTGGCAAAACTCGACGGTTGAGAAAGCTGGCCCCATAGATCAGGAGATATAAAGATGCTAGTTACGTTCCACCGTCGGTGTCTTCCCAGTTTGCCTCACATATGCTAGAAATACGACGTGTGCAACGATCATGTTCGACGCGTTGTTTCTGGCACAGGAAAGGGAACTGAACGGCTCTGCCCCGCCATTTCACGCATCATGCTGCGATGGCTCCGGCACGTGTTGCGCATGCCAGACTACCGACTCCCGCGACGTGCCTTGGTTGTTCACACGGCGTGTGATTGACCAAGCTGAGGGGTGGCCCAACAATAACTTGCTCGAAAGAAATAAAGGCCCTCACTTCGGGTTGGGCTTTGGTTGGGTTCATAGGTGGCCATCTCCATGAGGATGCCAAGAGTTAGTTCGGCGCCCACTATCTGTCCGAAATTAGGAGCAATGACTCACGTTGTTGTTGATTGCATGGTGCCAGGTTTGTTCTCGTTATCGGCTGCGCACTTCCAGTGACTTCGCTGCGGAAATAACTGCTGATGTTACAGTGGGAATCATTCAAGGCTGTGGGGGTCGGTTAACTGGGTTCTGTTAACAACGTTTCGTGTTCCATTCCATCGGTGTATGCATTTCGTTTGCAATCCTTGTGCCTAAAGATGTTCCAGTAATAGTTGTCCGCCTGTACTTAACCTTTGCCTCGCTATCTAATAGGTTGTACCCCCGGTAAGTGTATGGGCTATTCCCCTCTGGATTTTAGAACAGCTGTGTATGCGCGCCATCTATATGGGTGTTGCAACACTATTGACCAGCCTCCACAAAACCTTTCTTTCGGAACCCCTGTCTATTTATGGTGTGCAATTCAGTGGTCCAACACTTATTGTCCGCCTCCACGTAACATAAGACACTTCACACCTAATT
Source organism: Dicrocoelium dendriticum (assembly GCA_944474145.2). Lineage (NCBI taxonomy): Eukaryota > Metazoa > Platyhelminthes > Trematoda > Plagiorchiida > Dicrocoeliidae > Dicrocoelium > Dicrocoelium dendriticum. The sequence continues at coordinate 139,557,794 of OX104063.1, forward strand.
CATCGCACTTTCTCTTTGTGTAATATGCGTGCACACGTGGCTTTTAGAACGCCCGCACATTCCCTTCGAATGCATTATGCTTCTGACTGTCACGTCACTTGCAGCTTGATGCGGAATGCCATTCGCCCAAACATCACCGCGTTTCTCACACACAACATTTTTGTTCGTAACATCTTTTAAACGATAGTGCAAGTTGGTATTGCCTAAGGAGTTCGTTTTTACGTGTCCGGTTTACATTAATTTATATCTGTCACGGTGGCCTCGTATGAGGCTGTCGAAACCATTTCACAGTGTTCACTGTTGCTGAGTTCCGAGCTGTATACACGCTCCCTCAACCATTGGTGAGCATTTCTAAATGGTTCAAACGTCTGTCACCTATTTTGTATCCGGTTTCTCATGGTCGGGAACAATTTACATCCACCGTTGCTTATCCGCTGTCACCTTATCATGTATCAGTGGCACTGCGCCCTTCCCACATACTGCCACCGGCAAGTGCTTCATCATTTATTCACAGCCACAGGTATCGTACGATTGCAATGATCGCTTCTCTTTCAGAGCCCAAGTGATATGCGCCTCCGTTTGTCCTAGTACTTAACTCAGCCACAAGGCCTACTCCCACGTACTGCAACCCGCCTGTGATACATCGTTGAATCATAGGCACACGTACCATTGGATTCCCATGGTCACTTCTCTTTCAGAGTCACAGTGATATGCGCCGCCCTTTGTCATCCTACTAACCGCGGCCGCTGCGTCTTTCAAGACGTGCAGCCTTCGTAATATGACGCATCTGTGAAATCTAGTTACAGGTATCCTTTCACTTCATGAATGACAGCCCTTTCACAGCCAAACTAACATGCGCCGCCGTCAAAGTGAACCCTATCACCGTCTATTTTCCTACGTATTCACCCCACCTGAGCCTTCATCAATGATACATGTACAAAGGTAAGGTTGCGTTTTAAGGGTGACGTCCCTTTCCTAGTCAAAGTAATAATGGGCCGCTCACGTCTACGTTCGCGCTGCCTCTGGCCCTCCTCCCGCCGACCGCTACCTCTATATCAGGCATTAGTGAAGGCGAATCAAAGGTACCATCAAATTTCAATGATGACCTCCTTTTCAGAGACATAGTAGACATGCGCCGCAATCTCCCTTCTTTATTACCCCCTTGGTCATCCTGTGGCGTGTGTGCATTAGTCGTCTTCTGTCATTTCACCAGATCCGGTCTTGCTTTTCTTTTTCGCCTACATGTTACATTCTTTACAGAACGGAGCAACGGCTCTTTTCAGGCCCCCTGTCACTATGCCTTGTCGTCCCACATCGCACAGGCAACGTGCAAATTCCGCACATTCCTAGCGGCGAACTACAAGCTCACAAGGTTCAGTGGATGTTTTCGCAACCTTCAGACAATATTTAGGCCAATTCCTACGTCTTGACATGTGACGAACCGCTACAAGCAATGCGAACAACACCCTCAGCCATTAAGAACGTGGTAAGTGCACCTTATGCGGTCATTTGTAACTAGGAACCTGCCGATGTGGCCTTACATGCTTCGTACAACTGGTTTCCCCATTTCACTGAGCCATTGGGCATGTTTACCGCGTAGCGCCCTCAATTCTTACCGTAATAATAGATGATGAACCATTTTTCAGTATTCTCACTTTCTGGGTGATGTGGGTTCGCAACACTCTCCACAAAGACGAGAATATTTGCATACGGTTTGCGCGTCCCTCTGCCCGCCTGACACAATCATTCCGCACCTTACACGCACGGCGTATATCAGTACAACGTCGTCATGTGCATCGGATCCATTTCCAATACAAATCCGTTGCTCCAAACATCCACTTCCTACTCAGTACGTATTGTTAGTCTACCCAGCAGCAGGTTAAAGTGTAATCACAATGCGGCACTAATAAGTGACGTTAAAACCGACTGCATCTTCAGTTAAGATTAATAAACACAGAGCACTAGGTCTTATTTATCTATCACGGTAACCTTTAGCGAAGTTCATCTTCATTACTTCACCGCATACAGCAGATTAACATCGTTAACCTTCCCGAGGCGACATACATCAAACGATTTTAAATGTTTATAGAACCCCAGTTCCCCCAAAACCCCTTAAGCTCCGAAATGAATAATCCTGGACTTCGATGTTTACGTACCATTACTTCATGCGAAATCATCGTGCGTAAATCAAAATCATTCCATTTGGCACACCTAGCAGCAAAGTATGATGATTACAATAACAAACAGCTGCAGTCCCTACTAGTAAATATAACATTCCTCCGCGTCCACAACTGTATCCCACAAAATCCTTTGTAATTAAACACAAATTTTCTTTTAGGCAAAATAACATGGCCGATATGTCTCCAATCTCCCATTGCGCATGTGTTATGCAGCAAACATGCAGGAGTACATGGATTTGCACACAAAGATTAATTAACGTATGCCTTTCTTACTTACGAAAATACCATTATCCCTTACTACCTTCATTAACCTATATATGCAAACACATATGGGCGTATACCTACTATATATATAGTGCGTATATACGTATATGCATATACATGTATGCATATATAGGTTACTAAAGGTAGTAAGGAACAATGGTATGTTCATAATTTAGAAATGCATACGTGCATAATTTCTCTCTGCAAATCTATGTACTCCTGCAAGTTTGAGGCATACTACATTTAGAATAGGTCATTGAAGAGATTTCCTCGATGTTCCGTTGCCTGAAAGAAATATTTTGTTTAATTACGAATGGTTTGGTAATATACAATTGTGGACACGGAGGAGTGTTATGTTTACTAGTGGGGACTGCCGCTGTTTGTTGTTCTGATCATCAAGCTTTTCCTGCTAGATGTGCTAAATGACATGACTTTGATTCACTCTGTTATTTTGCATGAAGTAATGGTACGTGACCATCGAAGTCAATAATTATTCATTTGGGAGCTTAAGAGCTGTTAGGGGGAGCTGGGGTTCTTTAATCGTTTACAATCGTTTAGATGATATATATATATGTATATATATACCTCATTCAAGAGCAGGAGACAAGTTTACACACACGCGGTCAGTTATCTAACAATTAGTAAAGATTTTTGTCACCATTTCGATTACAAGGTTGACTTCCACAGGTAACCAGCACTGCAAACTAATCCCTACTTACAAACCATATGCTATACATCCTCACTCGCATATTTTAGAAAATTTACCATACATGCTGCCACTTCGTTCATTTTATGGAGACATAGCGAGGTCAGTCCTAAGCGATATTTTACATCCTGTACCTTTTAAGCAGTTGCGTATTGTTATATATTAACTTTTCCATTTCATACAACTTTGCAATTAGTCCTGGTGCATTACAGTTTTTAGTTTCTTGGAGTTCCTGACCTCATTATGAACACCTTTCGCAACAACTTACTTAATAAGGCCCATACATTTACAGAACTCAGAAACCGATTGTCCGGATGAACAAGAGCCCGTATTCAAAATCGCGCCAGTGGCGGACCCGTCGGTCCCCGTGCGGAGAGCGTCGGATTAATCGAAAACGGCTGATCTTAATTTGGGGGCGGTACTGTTTGCTGTACTGGCTGCTGAGGAATAATGTTGTGAAATACTTTGTTAAGTGTGGATAAGGGTTTATTAAACTTATATTTATTTATGGGAACTAAAAATGGTTGTGCTTTATTTTACGAATTATGAGACGGAGTTTGTTATAGTGTGCACGTGTTGTTTCTGTTTCGCTGCAATGGCTGTGGATGAGACGGTCGACTTTCGTGCTACTTTTCGCCAATATTATAAGGCATTTGATAAAGTCAAGTAACATATGAGGCGGTTTCAAGTTCAGACGGCGACAGGTTTTTACAAATATGACGTACTGACCACCGTGTCGTATAGGAAGAGGTCAGGTCAAGAGCTACCCGACGGGATGCAGTACAAGTGGGTACAATATCGTTATGTCCATTGAAATAGGAAAGGAGAAGGTGGCACTCGGTAAGTGCAAACATTGTGTACTTCATGTTGCATAGGTACGTCAGCCTCTATTGTAAAGTGGGCATAGGCATCCGTTCGAAGGGCATTTACTATGAGATAGGCCCTCATTTTTTGGCGTATAATCATAATTTTCACTCAGGGAATCCAAGTTTGTACGTGATTAACCGGCGCCTAACTCCCGAGGCGGAGCGGCAGGTGTTTGATTTAATGCAGTCCCTCAGGTATACCGGAGAACTGCAAAACTATGAGTTAGCAAGGTATAACCAACGATGGAATCAACAAGACCTCTTTTCTATCCGCCATCCCTTAGGTGGAATATTTAAGGGACACTATGTAAAGCGGTTGCGAAATTGTTGAGCAACAATGGCGCTGTGCTTGTACAAAGGCATGGTTCGTGGGTGCGCTTCCTATTTTTCGTTCCTGCATCGATGACTTCCGTAGTGGCGAAATAGGGGACAGGCTTCTTGCAGATGCCACGCATCAGGTGAACTGTGGTGGTTACATTCCTTGGCACTGCATGGTAACAGACGGTTTCGGAGTAGGCCGCAGCGTGTTTTACGCTTTCATGCCTAACGAGACGGCAGACAGTTACTTGGAGGTTGCGGGGTAAATGTCAGAAATGTTGCCCGCCAACCTAGCAGCAAAGTAGATAAACAAATAAATAAATAGTTTATTTTCGCCATTGCGCGGCACACCAGCAAGGGAGTGATCATAGTAATACAGACATGTATGACCGGCAATTGCACAAATTAGTATCTTTTGACAAATAGCATAAGAGTGTGTGTCTGTTAACATGTAAAAGTGTGTTTAAGTCTGTTTTTGGAAGTAGCCATGTGTGCCTTGCTAAATGTGACTATGTGTGTTTTGTTCGTTGGGTTCGCCATCAAAGGGGGAAATTAATGGAACGCTTCGAATCGGACAACGTTCGTGATGTGTGAATTATCCTCCGGAAAAAGGAAGAGACAGAGATTTATTTAGTGGCGAGTCACATCCGCCACATCACAGTGTTGTTAAACAGACATCTGTGGTTTTAATAGGAAGAACGCTTGCCAGGTGAAATCCCACCACGTCCTGGAACACTGCCGCCGAACCATTTGCTGGAACGGGATTTATCCGAGCCACCCAGCTGGCACCATGGAGAGATTTTTCGAATAGTTACTTGCTGCAAATGAAGGCATTTAAGTCGGTATATCCACTGACTATGGTCGTATGATGCCGCCTGCGTTTCCTGCGAGAAGTTTCAAGCAAATGCCAGTTTCTGTCAGAAGTGAAAAGGCGGACCAAACTTCTCTGAAGCAGTGCATGCACTGATCAGACTACACTAAGACCGAATTACAGTTTAAGATGCTGCCCAAAGTTAAAAGATTAAGAAGTACTGAGTCGTTCACGTACCTCGATCGGGTAGGTTTGCCCTTCGCAGGAAGCTTAACGTACCCTAGATTGAGCAAATTGCGCACGTCAGGTGCGTACACCACAAACAGAGTGGAGGAGGAGAATAAGCATCAAGTGTGGATTAAGCAGAAGGACCTCACTTTTGCAACTTTTCCAGGCAGTTGTTCGGTGAGTACGCTATGCGAAAGCGCGTTTGACCACGTCAGCATCCAAGTTGCGGATGCCGAACTCACACACCGTTCTGGGAACTGGGCAGGTGAAGGAGTTGATTGCTTGTCTCTCTTCTTATGCTGCTGGCATATCACTGTGACACCTTTCTTCGGCGACGGTCACATCGATACTACCTAACGGCACTAGGTCTAAAGTACTAGGTAAGGGCGACCGAAGGCCCACCGTTGTTGTGGGTAATGAAATGCGCAGCGATTACTGGTTTGTTAGACAGTGGGTTATGCCATGCGCACACAGCCGACATCATAACGGCGGACAAAACCCCATATGCACAGAAGCCGTTGGTCGATGCAGGACCGTCAGATTCCCATCCCTGAATGCGAAACCATCTGTGCGGAACTTCCACTAATACCCTCTACATATGCTTCCACGCAGGTGCTGTTAGCGAGTGAGGAGAAGAAGTCCCGTGCCAACAGGGTGTTCGGTGATATAACCGCTGCCATGACCAGTTTGGGTACACTGGCTTTACTTGAGGCGGAGCAGTTCTACTGAAGCAGCCTGAATACGTTGCTTTGTAGGCAGAGCTTGGTGTCCCTTGGAAACTGCCTTCCTGACAACCTCGACCAGGCTGACGCCATACCACAACATCATTGCTCCAAGACAACAAAAAGACAGAAGTCGCTGTCGCCTACGGTGATGTGACCCCCAATTCTCGAATGAAACGCACCCGCTGTACTTCCGACGCAGCCCAGTTATCCCTTCTACCGTGTACAAACGTGCGAATACACGCGCCAGAGTAAGGAATGGGAAACCTACAAACAAGAACAAAACGGGCGCATCCTTTGCGACATCAAGGATGGACCAAGGACCAGCGGAGACGTGGTTCACTGGGTTATGTGATGCAAAGGCACCCGATGGATTCATCAGGTATGTGCGGCGTACAATGAAGACAAGCAGCGCTATACGTGCACCGTTTGCATGTGAGCTAACCTTTTCTAACCCAACTTCCCTTCAAGCATGCTCATGGGAAAAATAAACCGGCCCTGTTAGGGTCACCCTCTGGTTCTGCAGCGGCATACTTCCCCCGAATGGTAAGCCACGCTGCTTGAAACTTGCTGGGTATCGCTTGGAACATACCGAATGGCAGCCTAGTGGGTGGCTCTGGGAACGCCGAATACGCCTCAATGTTTGTTTTTTAACAACGGAACCCCATTCTGAGTAGCTGTTTTTATATACGGTATGCCAGGCGTACTTCTGCTAAACTTGATTGCTAAGTTAACATGGCGTCCTACAAGTAACTGTACGTCATTTTCGTCCCTAGTAGGTATGCGCACATCACTACATTTTCACCCTGTATCCACATGCCTTTCCCTGGCACTTGCAGGTGTTCACACGAAACGCTTATAATGACATCCTTCACCAGGTATGTTCATTATTTATTTCATACTCCTAATACCATTGTATGGAATATAGCTCGGACTTCAGTGACCCACTGTGTTGAGGCGACGAACCAACACCGTCCTCAACCTCATCGTGAGCACTTCTCACGGACCTACGCAACACTTCCGCTGCGTAATATTCACCCTTACCCTGGTAGTACCTTGACGCCGTATTGCTGTGACATACTGTGCAGCTGGCAATATCTTTTGTTTACAATTAGCCAGTTTATGTGCGTAGTTGTTTTGCTCTATTGACTATGGTAGCAAGGCTGTGACATCCGCTGTAGCGCCAGAAACCTCTAATACGTAAGCGAGGCCAGCGTAGGTTAGTAGTCAGTTAGCGCTACATATGGTAGCGTCGCTGTGACATCATAATTAGCGTCGGGAAAATCTAATAATTACCGACCGCCAGCTTACATGAGTTGTCATTTAGCTCCATTGCGTATGGTGGCATCTGTTTGACATATGAAGTGGAGTCGGAAACCTTTAATACTTACCGGCTGCCAACTTAGTTGTGTAGCCAGTCAGCGCTGCTGCATATGGTAGCATTGCTGTGACATTTACCGCATTTACCGATCGACGGTTTTGTTATCACCTTTCCCAATTTAGATCACACTCGCAAAAGTATATTTAGCTCCATTATGGAAAACTACTCTAATCTTATGTACATGTGTTAGCTTTCCGTCCGGATATATATATATATATTAACCGGAATGTTGCTAAGGGTGCACCCCAGGTTATATAAAATATTGTTCCAACCTTGCCCACTTCGGGCCCGGCTCCACTCTAGCCTCGTCTGACCAGTCTCCTACTTTCTGACTGTTTCCAGAAATCAGAGACGCACGTGTTCTAGGCTGTGCAGTCACAACACACCCTGTCCCTGAAAGCTTCGTTTGATATGCTAACGGGCTTTTTATATAGCCACTGTAGTCCCGCAAATTTTCTTTCTCGTGACATTCACTACTGTTATCTCTACTTTAAGCTGACTGCCTAGCTTCATCTTGCTGACTTATCCAGTCTCATCTGAACGATCTTTTGCTTTCTGACCCTTCCCCAAACACTTCTGCTTCATCTTCAATCTTTCATTCCTTACTGATCCGTGTTCTGCTCGATTCTCGTCGTATTTCGCCACTTATGATATACGTGTATATGCGATATTTCAATAACAATTACATGCATAGGGGTAAATAGTTCAGGCACGGCCGCAATTGATTGACTGCATTCCAGATGCATTCCTTTCTTCTGTCTGTGTGGCTGTCTCTGTTCGTTTCCTTTTTTCTCCCGAGTCTGTCACAGGTACGGCGACACGCACCCAAGGATTTGTCCTCCGTTTCGACAACAATACAAGGTACACAGTCCCTTTACCTGGACATGAGCGGAAAATTATCAACCTTTTTACAACATACTTACCGGACAAATCAATCAATAACTTGCACTGATACAATTCTTCCGCGGCATGAACCACTGAGTTCAATTTACCTAACAATACTTCTTCCACATATCTCTTGGCTGGAGGACTTTCGACTACGGAAGGCACATTCTCCTGCCAATACAAAGCTTGAACAATCGGTCATTCTAAGCTCTTCAATCCGCTTTGACCGCTCAAATGGCCGTGGTTTCCCCTATTTATAATCAATTTCCCTACATACCCCGGGGGATCTGCGATTCTTTCTTCGGAACCTATCTCGTCCTCCAAGACTTCAACATATTTCAACGTATATTCTTCAAGACTTCACGTGGTTCTGCAGATGATCAACATATCATATCCAGAAAGAAGGCTTAGTTCCTGACCTACCGATCTGGCACAGGAGAGGACCCAGGCACGCAATGGCCACTCGCATAACGAATCAGTCAGCAGAAAAATGAGATGCAACTTGACTGCGAATAACGGAGCAAAGAAACGTTCAACAAGAAACATAGCCAGTTACAACTTGCCATTCAATGGATTGGCGGCAGTGTTTCAGGACGTGGTGGGTTTTCGCCTGGCAAGCGTTCTCCCTATAAAAAGCCACAAATGTCCGTTTAACAACACTGCAACGTGGCGAATGTGACTCGCCACCGAATAAAGTCACAGCCCATAACTTCACACTGGCAGCTCAATTAGAATCTTCATACTGGATAGCTTGCTCTTCAATTATCTCCCAATGGATCACTCAGGATGCTTTATCTATTATTAGTCGAGGTATGACTGCGATATATGGCAGAGCGATTATGTCCAAACAAATGGATCCCGATCTCACTACAACCAAATCGTTCTTTCGCATGTTCACCATCGCACAGTTCCAAGCATGGACATATGAACAATTTTCTACTGTCACTACAGTTCCCATAAAATGCCTGTACAGCTGTACATTCCTGATCATGCCTCAGTTGGCGTGCCTCGCATAGTCGAGAATAAAATATTTATTTATTTATTTATTTATTTATTTATTTCTAGTGCCATATACATTGCATAAATATACATATCTAGCTTTAATTCGAACCATATAGTTTGCGGCGTCTGCTTTCTGATTTGCCTTACATTGCGGCCACCCACAGGACGCTTGCGCTTACGGAGAGACCACGGATGGCTTGGGCTGTACCACCCACAACTCCATCCAACCACCCCATATGTAGTGTAAACGCAGAGGAATAAGACCGGGAGGCATATGGATGGGTGCCACGTTTCATCATCGGAACCGGCCCACACTCCTTTACAGGCAAACACGAGCACGCTGTAATTGGGAAAACTAGTGCACACAAGGCGGTGGCTGAACCGTAGTTCGCTCCACACAGTTCATGGGACCACACTTCGAGCCTAGCACGGCCACAAGTACCGGGAATTCCGTCCGCACCGGCAACGGTCTACTGCCACCTTGTGGCAGTATGGACGAGGTAGTTGGTAATTGACAGGTAGGTGCCTTTTCAACATACACACCGAACGCAGCCACACCTGGAATGTAAACAAGCCGCTAATCATTCGCAGTGACTATATGGAATAAAGGAAACGCCGATGACGGCATAAGTACTCGCTGAATGAGCATCTGGAGCAATTGAATATATGTGAATCCGTGATACGTACAAACTGTCCGACGATTATTTAAAAAGTACCATGCGCTAAAATTACGCAAGCTTACCACAAGTTGTAGGAGCAACGTGTGCAAGTTGGGAGAAGAGTAGCAAGCACGCAGAACAAATCAAAGCAAATGTAATGAGCTTTATCTACCTTAGAGAGACTTAGTTTATGTGTAATTTGGCTTAGCCTAACTGCGGTGAAGAAGCCGCATGAATGCAGCATTTACGCATACTACCTGGGTTATCCGGTTTATATCTTTCACTTGCACATTCACCTTATTAGACATACCCTTACGTTTATGTATTATAGAGAATGCTAGTGTTATTCTTCATTCCGGTTGAAACGCCTTTGCGAAATACGCTTACTGGATGGCTAGCACATTATTCCTACCAAATGCCTTCAGCGGCACCAACGCAGATGCTTTGCCCTGGTGCACAAATGTATACTTCGCATGATTTTACTTTGCTCTTGTCACTTTTGCAGACACGAAAGTCTGCCTATGGTTATCTATTTCCGCGTACTTCTCAGACGGGTTGTACTAGTCCCTCCAGTTAACCGCAAGTTGCACAATAATATAGGCATTCGCTCTCCTTTTCAGGTTGTCCTTCAATCTCCAAGCACTTTGGTTTCATGCTTCTGCATAAGGCCATTTAGTTAACTTTTCGGTTCTTCTGATTTTCCCGTTGCATCAAAGAATATTTCATTTGAATTCTTCACCAAGGAATAACTTCAGCACACCATGCGAGATAAACCGTAAATATATATTTCCCGTAACATTCCAGTACAGTTTCTTTCATAGGACACTTGACATAGACTGATGTTTATTATAGGGCTAAAATATTTCACCATTTAACCAGCCATTGAAATCCCAGTAGGTTTCTGCAATTAGTCTGGAACTTACGGGGCATGTTTACCTGATTACGGTACACTACTTTACTACACACTTTACCTTATCTACTACTCAATACTCATGTGCAATGTATATCGCCTCATTATTGAAACCTTACTAACGAGTTCTTACTGTTTGTGATTGCCCTTGTAATTCCACCTTAGCCTAATAACCAAACACCCGCCATTGGTTAGAGTCCGGCTCCCATGAAGGTCAGACATTATCATTTTACCGACGGTGGACGCTATGAAACTCTCAAGTAGGCCAGATTACTTATGTCATGCCCTCTGAGAATGTTGACCTGCAGCAGCTTTTCAGGTAGCTGCAGATGGGCGCCAAAGTGCCCTCAGCCACCTAGGAGAGTAGCAACAGCTGCTTAGTTCAGCAACAAAGGAAAAGGCATTAGCTCGCGGACAGTCACTACAGCGGCTACCGAAAAACGAGCAAGCGGCTTGCCATCATGAGTTCCGTTTCACTCATTTAACGAAGGTTTAGCAGATCAAATCCTTAAATGACCACAGCCACAAACCAACGCCAGCAATATCAATTCCGTGGCATCAAAGGCACTTCTATCCCTGGCTCACGGTCAACCATAGAAGCCCCGCAATCACAAGCTGCGACACTTAGTCGAGAGGTACAATAGCCTACTATGAACCGTCCTCGTCATAGCTGATCGTAATCGCCCTCCGTACATTCCGCTTTCAGCACCGGGAAGGTTTGCTGTTGGTAACATCACTGCTTTGGTACCGCAGCTTGTACAGGTGCCAAGCCTTGCAACTTCACCGAGAAGCATGGGAAGTTCTGTGCCGTCCCGTAAAAGCGACATACGCAACCGGTCAACACTAAAGTCGCCTCAGCGCGCTAGGCATTTAACTCCAGGTACCGAGTTCGTAGTCAATACCAGAGCCAAAGTTTGCATTGTACCCCGTAGCTCGGATGAAGTAGTTTCACCCTCGCCGACTAAACCACGTGCTGCCAGTGGCACTCTAATGTGAACTTTTGGCGAAAAGACGCTAACACTCAAACTCGGCCTCCGGCGAAACCCGCTGGACTTTCATATTAGCAGCCTTGCCTTTCGGTAACAATAGTATAAACTTCCTTCAAGGCTTCCACCTTGCAGTTGACGTTAAAAGGAAGAAACGGACTGCGTCTAGGACCCGGCACCGTGTTACCTCGACTAGCGCCAGGTTGACTGCTACCACTTCCATTCGTGTCCTACATCAAGCTTCACAGCTTTTTATAGACCATTTCAAAAAGCATCCTAAACTCGTTCGCGTTCCGAACGACTTGCCTCCCGTGACGTCAAACGTTATGCACCATTCATTCCTTCATTCATTATACACATCAGCTAGAGGTGGGAAACATCTCAGCTACTCTGCCAAGATGCTCCAACCTAGGCCAGCTCCGAAGTGAAGGCCTTCCTTCCTCTGGACCAAGTTATCGCTTGATCACCCATCCTCTTCTTCCATCCACATCCCCGGTGAGCGCACAACGCAGATCGTTGAAATCAATGGGCTTATATGCGCAACACGTGGCTTAGCCATTGGAGCCTGGTGCGTGAAATGACAGTACCGAGCAGTACGTTTCCTTTTTCTGTGCTGTTAACAAGGCGTCTAACACGCTCGTTATTCTCGCGGTGTTCCCAACAGACGTGGGCCAACGTGCGAAGGCACCAATGGTCGAACGTAACTAGCCTCTTCATGTCCGCCGACCTAAGGGACTAGGTTTCGCAACCGTACAGTAGGGTCGAACGTACCGCTACACTGTACACTCTACTCTTCAGGGCGAGAGTAACATCGCGCCGCCACCATAAGTGGCACAGGTCAGCAAAAGAACTTCCAGCTTTTGCTATACAGTTCATGATCTCGTCTTCTATCTCAAGAGCGCGGATACGCCACAGATAGCTGAATTTTCGAACGACTTCTAACTGATCCCCACTAAGGGTCAGCGCAGGAGATGGTCCCTGCCAACCTTGGAGGAACGCTTTGCATTTCGATGGTGCAAGGCAAAGCCCGAAACGGATGACAGCCAGTGGTTATCTGTCCAGCGCGGCTTGACACGGCTAGGAGCTGTCACAGATGAGGGCATTGTCATCTGCACACTCTGTCATGAAGTCACTCTCCTGGTGGCATCTCCACACCTTCCAAGTCATGTAATGTACATGCAATCCCTACGACTTCGTCAATGGCGAAGTTGCAGAGGAAAGGTGACCACGGTATCCTTGTCTCACACCGCTAAACATACTGAAGGGTGGCGACAGCTTGCGGTAAGCCCACACACTGCCCGTGCTACGCGCGTATAATGCTTGGAAAATATTTGCATGGTTTTTGCTACACTTTTCCTGAGTTGACAATCCCAAAGGGCACCGATCAACCAAAGCGAAGGCACCTATGATATCCAGGAACACGACAACGGTGGGCAGCCAATACGTGTGACGGTGCTCCAACAACTGACGCAAGGAAAAGTGGTGGTCGATGCAGCCACGACACCGACGAAACACGGCTTTCTCCTCAGGAATCTGGCTTTCACGAGCGCCAGTCAGCCTGTGAAGAATTATGGAGGCAAGTAAGTTGTGGACGCTGGGGAGCAGACTGTATCCTCCATGGTTGCCGCATTCCGAGTGCGAGCCTCCTATGAAGATGGAAACAATAACCGAGCGGCTCCAGACGGTTGGGATAGTTTCCTGCTCCCACAGTTTCACTAGTAAGTATGTGAAGCATCAACAAGAGTAGAGCTTTCGAATTTGAAGGGGGCTGGAGGAAGATCAGCTGGTCCCACGACGTTGTTCAACTTCAACAATCCGATCTCAAGTTGGACTTCTGAGCGAGAGGGTGGATCCAAAGGGACAGCCCACGGAGCAGGGCGATCACAGGCCAGCGAAGAATCGAACAATTCTAGTCGCTAACAGTGCTTTTCTAAATGCTCATCTCGACGCTCCAAACGTTTTGACAAATTAAGCATAGGCTGTACACCCCGTCATGTATATTTCTACCAACACCAGGTCTCCTGTTGCCCGTTTCTCTTAGCAGACGGAATAACTTCGATGGTTACCAAGGGCAGCGGCCAATTCCATTTCTGACGCATGCTGAGACCACTAAGGTTCGCGGTCTCTCTGCAGGCTAGCACAGAGACTTGCCTGGAGCTCTGTACGAGTTCCCTTGTGTTCACTTCCAGACAAGATATGCCAGCGAGCGTCGATAAGTTCCACAGACCTCGAAGAAACCCAATATCCATGCTGGCTATTAGACATATTACACGAAGATTTGCCTGCTGCTAGTAAGGTATGGCGAACCTGTGACCAGTGACGATCGATTTGCTCCACTGAGCGCTTACTCAACTTGCATGTCAGCGTACTTCGATGCGCATCCAGAACCCCTGGCTTTGTCAGTTGGCTGGTGACAATGCACTCGCAGTGTCGCCGTGGACATCCGCCAAAGAGCGTCCGCATGTCAGCACATACAAGTGCATGATCCGTGTCCACATATTTGCTCCAAATCGAGCGACAGTTCTGGATGCAGTCTCTCCAACGGCAACTTATCGCAATGTGAGCGCTCTGCGTCCACAGCTGGTTCGAGGTTGGTGGGTGTCAAGTCACCCTCCTGCGGGTGCTGTGTCTAACATTAGCGCTCGCAAGAAATAAGCGAACAGCTTCACACAAATGAAGTAACCGCTTACAGTTATCATTACGGGAGCCTACGCCGTGCTGACCGCCAAGATGCATTTCATCAGTGGATAACTTTCCAACTTGTGCGTTCAGATGCCCCACCAGCACAACTGTGTCCGTGCTTCTTCTGTGGCATAGGAGCTGGATCAGTCGGCCGTAGAAGCCGTTCTTTACCGAAGCACCGCTACAGTTTGTGGGCGCGTAGGCAGCGATGATGAATAGACACCTATTAGTCCCGCTCGACTTCGAAGCTTTTAACGCACCAGGCAATAGGTCCGCACAGATCCGGCTACTGATTGGAATCCAATCAATCAGAGCAGCTTCAGCCCCGGGGACGCAGAGCAGCGCCAACATCAGCTTGGTCGGTGCTCGAAGGTGCTTTGTCACCGGATAGGCGCAATGAGAAAATAGTGCATGCGTCGCCTGTAGGGGATCGCCGAGTGAGCACAGCGCTCGTGTTCTGCAGGCGAGTCTCTGATAAGCAAAAGATATCGATCGAGAGGGTCTTCAATGTTCCGGCATGTGCTACCACTTCACCGAACTGTAGCAATGTGCGCACGGTGGCATGCCAATCTGAAGGAGGATCGAGGGCTTCAAATGGCAGCCGATGAACTGAAATGGATCGCTTGGTTGGACATGGGCTTGTCGACAGGAGAGGAGTGACGCTCCGCGTTCAGATGTGAGTTGAAATTAGAAGATAAATGCCTAGCAAAGCATGTTGGGGTCCATAAATCGGGGGTTGAAAACTGGAGGATAAAAGTGAGGTGGGAACTGGACGGAAAGGGTGCAAAATAGTAAGGAGGGGAATAAGAAAACGGGAAGGCTTGAGCAGTAGCAGCCAAACTCTTATCCACCCTGCTCGATTCAGCCGATAGGGTATCCTTAATTATCCTCTGAGGTGCCCAGAGCATGAAAAAATTGTTTGATGCATGCTTCATATTATTGCGTGGGCAGGATACTGTCAGGTTGTTCAGCCACAGATAGGAGAACGATTAGGGTTCTCAACCAAAGACCTTTGTTCAAAAACCTTGCCGCAAGGCAGCAGGTTTGGCGTTGGGCAACACGGAGACCGTTTTAAGGAAGAAGGTGCCACCCTAATTCTAACTTCGAATCTGAAGGACCAGATGGCTAACTTTGTCTG
The DNA here is from genome assembly GCA_944474145.2 of Dicrocoelium dendriticum. Taxonomy (NCBI): domain Eukaryota; kingdom Metazoa; phylum Platyhelminthes; class Trematoda; order Plagiorchiida; family Dicrocoeliidae; genus Dicrocoelium; species Dicrocoelium dendriticum. The sequence continues at coordinate 139,573,532 of OX104063.1, forward strand.
GTCTCTAGCCAATGACCAATCTGGTATGAGTGGCGCTGAAGGTGCAAAAATGCACCACCCAGCATGGCTCAAAGGCTCACCGAGGCACACAAACCATCGCACCAAGTTAAGGTCAAGTCTCATTGCGATGGACTTCATGCACCACATTTGCACTAAGAGACCGTCTGTTTCGGTTTCCCTGTAGATTAGACCCGGACAAGCTAAAAGCTGCTAAGGTGAAATTTGAGCAAATGCTCGAGCTGGGAATAATCCGCTTGCCCAAAAGTCCATAATCATCTACAATACACATGGTGCATGAAATACCCGGCGCCTGGCACCCATGTGGTGATTCCAAGGTACTCAACAAGTATCGTCCCAGCTAAATATCCAATTCAGCACATGCACGAGTTGACCTCAGCTGTAGCTGATAAATCTAACAAAAACAGAAGCGACCTAGTTCGCGCCTGCCACCAAATACCCGTGGCGCCAGACCATATTGCTAAAACAGCAGTCATCATGCCGTTTGGCCTATTCGAGTAACTCTGAATGCATTTCGGCCTTAGCAACGCTGCTCAAAGGTTTCATTGTTTCATTCATGAGGAAACACGAGGCCACGTGGGTGTTTCATCTATTCTGGATAACTTCCTCCTCGCAAGCTCTTTTGACAGGTAACCTCTTCCTCAACTCCACACCCTCCTCCAACGCTCGATTCAACATGAGTAACTGGTAACCCTGCCAAAAGGGAGCTCGGTCAAAGTACCATCGATTTAATTGGCCGCCGAATTTCCGCCGCTTGAACTGAAGAGTGCCCGGACAAAGGCGGCCGGACAAAACCGCCCGCAACTCTCGAATATGACCACTGCGCAGCTCGCCTATGTATCGAATGCGACAGCTACTGCATGTGAAACCCAGAGCAGGGCTTGCCTACTAACGTGGATGAACCGCTTAGCACTTGGACTGAAGTTCAGGCACAGTTGGGGGAAACGATAAGATAATCCCCCAAATGTTCCTTCATTTGCCTACCCTAAGATCGGGAAGTGATGGGCCTGCTTGCGATAATAAAAGCAGAAAACAAAGACCGCAGCACACGTTGTTCAACCAAAAGCTGTCCAAATTCTCCTGCTGAGCAGTCCCAGCTAACCGGTACATGTAAAGTAAAATAGGGAAGGGTATGCAGAGGAAAAAAGCGAAGGAATATCAGCTAAATAATGATAATACCAACGTGTAGGAAGAACGAGAAAACAACGAAGGAAAAATTAACGAGGCAAGTCGGTTAGGAGAAGAGGAAGGTTTGGTACTGCCACCGAAGTGCCAACGCTTGGACTCAGTCGAGGCAGCCGGTAACCAAAAAACCATCTTCCCCAAGGTATCAGTCGTCGATGGGGCCTGCGAGCAGTGCTAGGCTACGCCAACCACCAGCTAACCGTTACCTACGTGATGCTCCCAAGTTGGCAGCCTGCGCCCCGACTTAGCAACAATCGCCCAACGCACGAGGCTTAATACCACCTGTCCCTGGACTAGTTCTTACGGTACTCTCCCTCGAACAAAAATGACCAAAGCTTCAGGTGCCACTAAAAGCAACCACTACGCAAAATCTTGACAGCCACAGTTCGTCAATCTTCATATCGCAACCGCACATAACACGGCCCCCTTTACCACCGTCCCTTTTTTATGGGACACTACAGGATATAGTCCACCGCACCCAATCTATCAAGAGCTTACACCTGCTCTACCTTATCTCCGAAATCTCCTATGTTCATTACAGCCCCCTCCAAACCGCTGGTTTCGGCCATTCTGGTACCTCAAGCAATCCCCAGGTTTCCTCTTTGCATGTTGATGACAAAGATTCAGCAGTACCAAACGTTGCCATCCCATGATCACGTACATGCGAAGCGTTCGCTCAATAAACGCAACTCTATCTTCCCTAACTCCTCGCTGCCCCTCCTCTCCCACGAATGTGAATGATACCCACGTTAGCCCGCAGTCAACGCTCTCACACAGCGATCCGCTTTCGCGGTCAAAGTGCATTGACGATCCGGTCTTTCCCCCACTGCAATGTTCCATCCATCCCCACGCGGTCCATCGTAGGGACTTCATTAGCCCCCATCTACGTTCTAGCGCCCCCAACCCAACCCTGCACAGGAGCTGAAAATGATCTACTGCATGCCCTACAAGCCTACGATAATGGTAATGCTCCAACCACAATAGCCTCTGCGCAAAGGAATGAGCCATGAAACCCGTTACCTTAACGAACCTTTATCTCGCAGTAGTCTAATAACTAGCTAGCGGACAATCGATGGGCTCATAATAACTTATACGGCCAGACAGCTCAGTGCAACTCCCCAGATCGCTGTGAGGTAATAACTGCAACATGTGTATTACCTGCACATGAAACATATGCTTTACTCTACTGACTCCACCGATGGGACACGCAGGAATACTGCACCGACCCCGACCCCACGCTGTCAAAGGACTACGCAGTCAAACCTGCAATACGCTCCTTCTCAATGCAAGATCCATCAATCACAAAATGCACTACATCTGTCCATTATCTCTTCTATCCTCTCTACAAAAAGTTCAGGTCACAGAAACCTGGCAATCCTCAAGCAACCCTGACAACAATCTAAATATCCCGGGTACACCACGTTCTGCAACGGAAGCACCAACTAGTCTAATTCCATAAATAAAAAGATATATATATATATATACAGTTGGCAGCGGTACGGTTCAGATTTGCATGTCATTGTCGCAAGCAGCGAGACGACTACGCCTACAAAGGGACCATGGTTGGCTTGCGATGCACCACCCACAGCTCCAACCACACACCCCATATCTAGTGTAAACCCGAATGAAGAAGACTTGGAGGCGGGCGGATAGGAGCCACGTTTCATCAACGGAGCCGGCCCACAATCCTTCACAGCAAACACAAGCACGCTGTATTTTGGGGAAATAAATGCACACAATGCGGTAGCTGGACAGTGGTCCGATCCACACTGAGTGCATGGAACCACTCTTTGAGCGTAGCACGACCACATGGACCGTGCATTCCGTCCCCTCCAGCAACGACCAACTGTCTCGTGAAGCCAGTATGGACGAGGTATTGGGTAACAGGCAGGTAGACAACTTGTCAACATGTACATCAAACGCAGCCGCACGGGAAATGTCAAACAACAGCCAATCACTTGAGAGCTACAAGAAAATAACTCAAATAATGCATAAGCAAACGGTGACATAAACCTAAAGTTACTGCGCATATGAAAGTATTTGTTAACACATGAATCCTAGACAAGTTCAGTAGGTCAGAGAGTATACTTTACAGAAGTGCCACAAACACGAAAATGTTGTGGAAATCGAATACAAATGGCTTAAGCAAGGTGTACAAGCTAATGGAACAGAGTACAGGTAGACATTTATACGAAAAAGAAAGGCATTAGAACAAACCTGAAAACCCATCACCTGAAATACAGAGAATGAGCACGCGGTTAGTTAATCGAATGCAGCGTACCTACAGACGCTGAGCTGGTTCTGCCTACCACTGCAGGACTCGTCGTCGCTTCGGTAGTGGTCCCGAGTGGCCTCGCTCATGGCTCACTAAGCCTGTCTGACTAAGGCGCTCGCGACCGCATGTTTTACAGCACCATGCGCTTGAGGTCGATGGAGAACAACCCATCGGTGCGTACCGCTTCCACACTTGCCGCTTCTTCTCTGCATGCATGAGGTCGTTCTCCTGCACCTCGACAACTGCCTTGATGATCAGATCGTGACATGCGCGCCGATCAACCGCCTTCGATTCCCATAATCTGCAATCAAGCTTAGAACGTGTGAAGCTCACTTTAATCATGTCCTGGTGACGTAACTTTGGTTTCCCCACTGCCGCTTCCCAATACTCAACTGACCATATAATTGCTGCTTCGGTATCCGCGTCGAATCCGTACGGCTCACATGACGGATTCACCTCAGGTGTCTCAATAAAAGTATGCAGTCCACTGCGTACATTCCACTTCGGCGCAACCCTTCCGTGTCTGCAATTCTGTCGCCTCAGCCGATGCGCAAAATCCGTCGCAGGCACTGCTGATGGAACCGCTCGAGATATCGCACATCCCGCCGGTACATCGTCCACGTTTCCCTGACGTATAGAAGAAGGGACAGCACAATGGCTTTGTACACCATCAGCTTCGTGCCAATGGTAAGCTGATGGTTGTTCCACACTCGGTACTCAAGCCTCGCAAATGCCACCGCTGCCTTCGATACGCGGATACGCAGCTCACTGTGTCCCTGCTGATCGGTTGACCTCCCACTCCCAAGGTAGCGAATGCGGGGGTGGTTTCCAATATATCAGCACCAACGCTGATTCGCGGCAATATTAATCATTGCGCCTTCGGTGAAGGCTGAAAGTGACAGGCCGTTTTTCTTGTTCGTAGAAAGTACCTAGAAATTAGACGTCAAGAGTAACACCCACGCACAATAATGTGCATCGACGGGGAATCGAAACCCGGTCCACGAATTTTCGGTCCGCTGCTCTACCACTGAGCTACCCAGGACTGACGGGTAGGTGCATAGCATGACTTCTGCTTGGGGCACGACGTATTGCCAATTAGCTCACAGTATCTGTTCTGGTGTTGTAGCTTGGCTCGCTCACCCGTCAGTTCACAGTGGGCCGAAGTATCTGTCCTTCAAATGTCCAAAGGGCGATGCCAATTTAATTGTAGATGTTTGTGGGTGGGGGTAAAGTTCGTGGAAAGTAGAATATACAGAGGATATACTATTTATTTACTTATTTATTTATAAGTCAGGATTGAAACACACGCACAATAATGTGCCTCAAAGAGAAGGGAACCCCGGTTGGTGCACACTTTAATATTGCCGCAAATCAGCATTAGTGCTGATATATTGGAAACCACCTCCCGCTTTTGCTATCTTGGGAGTGTGTGGTCGACCGATCAGCAGGGACACAGTGAGCTGCGTATCCGCGTATCGAAGGCAGCGGTGGCATTTGCGAGGCTTGAGTACCGAGTGTGGAACAACCATCAGCTTACCATTGGCACGAAGCTGATGGTGTACAAAGCCATTGTGCTGTCCCTTCTTCTATACGTCAGGGAAACGTGGACGATGTACCGGCGGGATGTGCGATATCTCGAGCGGTTCCATCAGCAGTGCCTGCGACGGATTTTGCGCATCGGCTGAGGCGACAGAATTGCAGACACGGAAGGGTTGCGCCGAAGTGGAATGTACGCAGTGGACTGCATACTTTTATTGAGACACCTGAGGTGAATCCGTCATGTGAGCCGTACGGATTCGACGCGGATACCGAAGCAGCAATTATATGGTCAGTTGAGTATTGGGAAGCGGCAGTGGGGAAACCAAAGTTACGTCACCGGGACATGATTAAAGTGAGCTTCACACGTTCTAAGCTTGATTGCAGATTATGGGAATCGAAGGCGGTTGATCGGCGCGCATGTCACGATCTGATCATCAAGGCAGTTGTCGAGGTGCAGGAGAACGACCTCATGCATGCAGAGAAGAAGCGGCAAGTGTGGAAGCGGTACGCACCGATGGGTTGTTCTCCATCGACCTCAAGCGCATGGTGCTGTAAAACATGCGGTCGCGAGCGCCTTAGTCAGACAGGCTTAGTGAGCCATGAGCGAGGCCACTCGGGACCACTACCGAAGCGACGACGAGTCCTGCAGTGGTAGGCAGAACCAGCTCAGCGTCTGTAGATACGCTGCATTCGATTAACTAACCGCGTGCTCATTCTCTGTATTTCAGGTGATGGGTTTTCAGGTTTGTTCTAATGCCTTTCTTTTTCGTATAAATGTCTACCTGTACTCTGTTCCATTAGCTTGTACACCTTGCTTAAGCCATTTGTATTCGATTTCCACAACATTTTCGTGTTTGTAGCACTTCTGTAAAGTATACTTCCTGACCTCCTGAACTTATCTAGGATTCGTGTGTTAACAAATACTTTCATATGCGCAGTAACTTTAGGTTTATGTCACCGTTTGCTTATGCATTATTTGAGTTATTTTCTTGTAGCTCTCAAGTGATTGGCTGTTGTTTGACATTTCCTGTGCGGCTGCGTTTGAAGTACATGTTGACAAGTTGTCTACCTGCCTGTTACCCAATACCTCGTCCATACTGGCTTCACGAGACAGATGGTCGTTGCTGGAGGGGACGGAATGCACGGTCCATGTGGTCGTGCTACGCTCAAAGAGTGGTTCCATGCACTCAGTGTGGATCGGACCACTGTCCAGCTACCGCATTGTGTGCATTTATTTCCCCAAAATACAGCGTGCTTGTGTTTGCTGTGAAGGATTGTGGGCCGGCTCCGTTGATGAAACGTGGCTCCTATCCGCCCGCCTCCAAGTCTTCTTCATTCGGGTTTACACTAGATATGGGGTGTGTGGTTGGAGCTGTTGGTGGTGCATCGCAAGCCAACCATGATCCCTTTGTAGGCGTAGGCGTCCCATGGCTGAACACATGACAGAAAAATCCGAAACCGGATGCCGACTATCATGTATGTAGGTATGTGTGCCCATGCTGGGGCTGATGTTGCATTCATGATGCTTTTTCACCGCAGTTGGGTTAAACCAACTTACAGTTAAACTAGGTCACTTTTTATGCTGGATAAATTTCATTCTACTTCATTTGATTTGTTCTGCCAACCGGCATAATATTTTACTAAATTTCTAGGTTGCTTAGTGTGATTGGGCTTTTCTTCTTTAACTTTATTGCGTTTGTAGCATTTCCTGAGTCACTTCTGGACATTTTTATTCCTCGCGGATTCGTTGCTATCCAACCCATTTCCTATGCCAATTTAGGGAAGAAATAAATCTGGATAGCCGTATGCTTTACCAGATATACTTTATTTGTGACGTCTATTTTACATGATTGGCTGTTGGTTCAATGGTTCAATGGTGTATGATGGGATAAAAAGCATAACTTTACAACACCCACAGGATGGATATGCAAAAGAAAATTAAAATCAAAATGTTCCAACGTGGAACGTAATTATCAGTGGTTAAATCATTGCACTTTAACAAAGTGTTGTGTATCGTTTATCACTAAGATGAAAATCTAAGAGTCGTTCGATTGTCGTCATGTCTGGTGCGTTCACCACATAGTTTGGTAATGCATTGCAGTGAGAACAGATTCTAAGTGAGAAAAAATACTTCTACAATTCAAACGAGAGTGTTGCGTCATTAGTTTCAGGTGGTTGCCTCGGTTTTGTTTGTATGGGGCTAGAGTCAACAGCGATGTACATGGATGCTCGCTTTCGGTTAGTATCCGGTATGTGAGAGTAAGATCACCGCGAAGCCGTCGGTATTCTAATGAGAACACCACGAGTACACGAAGACGCATTTCGTAACTTATACCGGATAGTCCACGCGTTGCTTTTGTGGCTCTTCTTTGGGGCTGTTCCAAGAGGCGAATGTCTCGTTTTAACCATGGACACCAGGCCTGAATTGCATATTCAACATGAGGACGAATGTAGGAGTTAATCAACAGTGGTACTAGCTGTCACTCAAAAGTGCCGAGAGCTCGCCTCAAAAGTCTCAAGTTCATATTCGCCACACTTGCTGCTTTCGAACACTGGAGCGAATTTCCAAGACTCTCTTGCACGATTATACCTAGGTCGCGTTCACTAGTCACGTGTTGCATGACATGTTGCCCCAAAAGGTATGTGTTAACGAAGCTGTTGTGCACCGTCAGCAAGTGGCACTTTGCAGCGTTCAGTGGGAGCTGGTTCTTTTCTGCCCATTCGTTAATCCGGGTCAGATCTTCCTGGAGGTAGACATGGTCGGATGCTGAGCGAATAGCTCTCCATATTTTTGCGTCGTCTGCAAATATTTGCATTGGATATAGAATGTCTGCTGGAAGGTCATTGATGTAGACTAAAAGTAGTAGCGGGCCGAGGACGGATCCTTGTGGGACACCACTGGAGACGTAAAGGCATTCGGAATAGGTCTCAGCTACTCTTACCTTGATTGCTCTGTCGTGTAAGTAGTCTTCCAACCAAGTGAGCAGGGAACCGTTGATACCATAGGCAGCAAGCTTTTGGAGGAGAAAGAAGTGATTGACCCTGTCGAATGCGTTAGAAAAATCCAGGTATATCACATCTATGGGGACTCCTTCATCAGCCGCCCTGGTCCATAAGTCCCGAGTAATCAGCAAATTGGTGAGACAAGATCGTCTGCGTCGGAACCCATATTGGGCATTAGAAATTATCAGTTGACTTTCAAAGTATCGCGTCAGTTCATCTGCGATTACCGATTCCATAACTTTTGACAAAACGGAAGGAGAGTAATAGGTCGGTAGTTAGCAGGATCCGAACGCTTACCACCTTTATATATCGGAGTGATAATTCCATTTTTCCACTCAGATGGGAGTGTATGGGAGTTAAGCAAACACTGAAAAAAGGTTGCAAGTGGTGTTGCTATGGTGGTGGCAAGGGTTTTTAGTACTTTTGGGCAGATCATGTCGATTCCAGGGGCACTGTACTCCCGGAGAGACTGTAGTTTGCTTGCAACAGCTGCTGGAGTAAACGTGACGCTGGATAAGCCAACGACGTCCCCCGTGCGGCTGCGCTTGATATGCATGGTGCCAAGGTGTCTACCTGTCTATTACCCAATACCTCCTCCATACTGGCTCTAAGAGCTAGTTGGTGATTACTGAAGTGGACGGGGTGCACGGTCTTTGTGGCACGCTAGGCTCGTGGAGCGGTTCCATGCATTCGGTGTGGATCGGACTGCTGTCCTGCCACCGCCTTGTGTGCGGTTGATTCCCAAATACAGCTTGCTTGTGTTTGCTGTGAGGGAGTGTGGGCCGGCTCCGTTCATGAAACGTGACGTCCATCCGCATGCCTCCAGGTCTTATTCCTTCGGGTTTACACTAGACATGGGGTGTGTGGTTGGAGCTGTGGGTGGTGCGGCGCAAGCCACCATGGTCCCTCTGTGGGCGCTGACGTCCTGTGGCTGGCCATGGTAATAGGCATATCAAAAACCGGATGCCGCCCACCATATGTATACATATGTATGAGCATTTACTGAAATATTACATTGAGTGTAATAGATTGAATATATATATATTTATATATACGCAGGGTGACGTAGGTATATATATATATATCTATGTTTGCCTTAGGCTGAGCCGCAGAATGTATTCATGCTGCTTCTTCAACATAGTTGGGCTGAACCAACTTACATTTAAACTAGGTCTTTTTATGCTGGATAAATTTCATCCTCCTTTATTTGGTTAGTTCTATCTACCATACTAAGCTCCCATTAACTGCTCACGTTTATTACGCTAATTGTGGTCCTTAACTGTTGCGTTTGTGGCATGTCTCGAGTAACCTCTGGACTCTTTGTACTTATCGTGAATTAATTGTTAACCAACTTACTTCATATGCTAATTTACGGAAGAGTTATGTCTGCATAGCCGTATTCTTTGACAGGTATATTTTATTTGATAATGTCATTGCTAATGCTTGGCTATTCTTTGACATTCCCGGTGTGGCTGCTTTTGATGTGTATGTTGACAAGGTGCCTACCTGTCTATTACCCAATTCCTCGTCCATACTGGCTCTAGGAGACAGTTGTTGGTTGCTGGAGTGGACGGGGTGCGCGGTCCTAGGGGCCCTGCTAGGCTCGAAGAGTGGTTCCATGCAGTCAGTGTGGAGCGGACTACGGTCCAACCACCGCTTCGTGTGCAACTGGTTCCCCAGCACAGCGTGCTTGTGTTTGCCTGTGAAGGAGTGCGGGCCGGCTCCGTTGATGAAACGTGGCTCCCATCCACATGCCTCCCGGTTTTGTTCATTCGGTTCTACACTGGATGTGGGGGTGTGGTTGGAGCTGTGGGTGGTGCAGCGCAAGCCATCTATGGGCTCTCTGTAGACACAGACGTCCTACTGCTCGTGACAGTGACATGCATATCCAAACCCGGCCACCGCCAACCGTATATATACCTGTTTATATTTGGAATAAGACTTATATAGCCTTTTCCAGCCCAGTCTACCTTAGTACTAAAATTTTAGCGCCATAACAGGACTCAGTATCTGCGCCCCCCTGACTCATATGCTGCGATGTCCTCAGCAGACTTACTTTATGCATGCACTCCGACTGTTTGATGTCCTTCCATATACGCTTTTCAGCTTTCTCTAGCACTCCTTCCAACTCTTCAAGTCGGTGCTCGGCCGCTCCTTAGCCTCTCTATTCTAGACGTTCTCATACCTCTTAATTGTTGTAACGTCTTCGACTGTTTTACCTGTAAGCGACCAGCTATTGGACTAGCTTTCCCAGGCTCTTTCCAAAGTGGTAGTATCTCAGCACCATAGCATGAATCGTGAACTTATACACCGCCGTGGTTCAGCATTATATAATGTGACTCTCTCAAGCAACTCACTGTATGCTTGCATTCTTCTTGTCTGTTGTCCTTTCTTTATTCGACCTTCTTAGCTCTCGTCTGGCGACCTTCTTTACCTCATCCGCTCAGTGCACAGCTGCTCCTTGCTAGCTGCATAGCTGTCACTCCTTTGTGACACCTAATTAATTGTGGTTCAGCATTCTCAATGGCTTCTCTTGGCTCAGTCTTCCGTAGTTTTATTCCTTTAGCACCACAGCATTAGCTTATTAGATGCGCATCGCCGCGTCTTTGCCTATTTTTGCTCTAAACTATTTAAGAGCCTTACCGTTTGTCTGGGATTCATCCGTTCGTTGTCCTTTCTTCATGAAGCCTTTCTTTGCTCTCTTCTCTCTTGCATGCATATCCAGGTATTCAGCGCAAGCCGCTGTTTTGCCTCACCCTTCTTACTGTTTATTTATCCTTACTTGATGTATTGTCTTAGACCTTATTACCTGAAATCATCCAACCCTCGGGCTAGCATTCTCTGGCACTATCCAGATTGGTACTATTATCTTACCACCTTAGCTGCTGCGGTTAGGCCTTCCTGCACTGATGCTCTAAGCAACCTTACTCTACGCTTGCATTTCGGCTATTTCCTGCCCTTCCGTCAATTAACGTTTCTTGGCCTCTTAATTCTTCCCTCCTCTCACTTAGTCAGCACAGACGCCCGTTAGCTTCACATTTCTAGGTGTTCATTCCTCACCATTTTCTTAGCACCATAGTATAACTTGCTTCTCTGCGCGACGCTACATATACATTTGTTCTGCACTTTCACTTTCTTTTAACTGATCCATAATACTCCACTTCTATCTATCAATCCTTTCTGACCTAGTAATCTGGGTCCGCTTTTGCAGCAAGAGTTTCAACACTTACCTTTGTAGGAGGTTAGCTCTCATAGGCTTTTCCTATTTCAATAGGCCATAGCACTATACGCCTAGTACCCTCGTGTCGTCTTTCAGTCTTGATCACCCAATAATTTTTACTCAGCGCCTGAGTCCTATCTATCCGCTGAGTTACCACCAATTGAGCTATGAATCTCTTTCGATGTATGCTGGCCACCAGCCGTCCATCCACCACTCAAACGCCGCTGGTCCCTGAATTCTGCTTTCTGTCTTTCCACGCAATAGTCGCATCATAGTAAACTGATACAGCGTTTCTGCTTAATGGCGCAGAGCTCTGTATTCCATGTAGATAGTAGCAACTAACTTATAGGGCCATTGCTTTCGAAAAACATTCAAAAGACCCTTTCAGCACAATCATTGCTGCAAATTGTACATCATTTGTCTTCACTTTAAATGTTATAACATAGGAGTTTAACGATGCTTGTTTCCACGCCTTTCGTTGCGGCCTTGGTTGTCTCTCACCTTCCCTTTTCTTCGAGGTCCGGAACTTCTTGGGTATATGGGATAGGACCGAGAAACCACTTTTGTCCGGGACAGGACAAGCAATAAGGATCTATGAAGCACACGGCTGTACAACAAACAAATACAACTGCACTCAATACCATGACCGTTGTCCAGTAATGATAGCTGGATTCGAGAACTTAACACTCCTGAAAAATCCAGACGCAAGAAACTGACGTTTTGTCAACCTGAATACCCACAAGGACGATTCTTCTTGAAGCCCCCATCCTCGATTCGCCTCAGCCATTATGGCGGCCTTGCCCAAGCTACCTGATGAAATAACAGAGGAACTTGAAGGCCATTTGACTGCGGATATCTGAGTGTGAAATCAGTCGACAACCTGGCCTGCCAGTTGTATACTAGTGCACCGACAAATTTCTGACAGTGTTCCAGGACGTGGTGGGTTTTCGCCTGGCAAGCCTCCTCCCTATAAACAGCCACAAATGTCCGTGTAACAACACTGCGACGTGGCGGATGTGACTCGCCACCGAATAAAGTCACTACCCAGAACAACCTACTGTCAAATCGACCGGAATCATCATTCATTATTGCCCTGACACTTTCAATAATAAAACACCATGCCTATAAGTATTGTCTTCATTGCACATGTAGTGCCCTGACTGTTTACACGACGCACGCTAGCATTCAACGTTTCGTCATTCATTGAAGACTCTATCCCTCATGACTACTCACACAATTTCCGCAGCCTGTACAACCTTCGGCTTACTGCCGACTACACTCATAGTAATGTGTTTGTGGCGAAGCAGTATTGCATGTAAATATTAATCATGCCTTGCTTAGTGTGTCCCGACCCGAACAACCTCCTCGTGGTGCCAGCTGGGTGGTTCGGGTTTGATCCGTTCCAGCAAATAGTTCGGCGGCAGTGTTCCAGGACGTGGTGGGTTTTCGCCTGGCAAGCGTTCTCCCTATAAGAAGCCACAAATGTCTGCTTAACAACACTGTGACGTGGCGGATGTGACTCGCCACAAAATAAAGTCACTGCCCCGTGGGTATTCGAATAATCCTTCCCAACGCACGGACATCCATCTTCTACTCGAGCATTGCCGACGATATGAGAGTAAAATTAGAGCAGCACTGTTACAAACAGGATCCTCCCAGTTACACACCCACACGCACAGCTACATAATTACATACCCCCTACATAAACATACACTGGTATGGCAAACATAACGTATTCTTGCACATGCTTGACCGCGCATTGTTGTCATAATGATCATGCCTGTAAAGGCGTGCCTCGCCTTGTCGAGAATAAAAACTTTATTTATTTATTTATATATGTATACAGTTAAGTGTGCGGATATAATTAGCTATGTATATATCTATATACGTCTGTACAAACATATGTATATTTGTATTCTTGATTGGAATCTATAAATAAATAAATAGGTTATTATAGTCATTGCGAAGCACACCATCAAGGGCGTGATCATGATGATACAGACATGTATGATCGGCAATTGCACAAATTAGTACATGTTGACCAATAGCATAGGAATTTATGTGCGTGTTGAGATGTAAAACTATGTTCAACGGTGTAGTTGGAAGGGGACATGTTGTGTGAGAGTTAAATGTGACTGTGTGTGCCTTTGTTCGTTGTGTTCGCCATCAAAGGGCGAATCAATGGAAAGCTTTGAAGCGGATGACGTCCGTGATGTGTGAATAATCCTCCGGAAAAGGGAAGAGGCAGTAACCTTATTTAGTGGCGAGTCACATCCGCCACGTCACAGTGTTGTTAAACGGATACTTGTGGTTTTTTATAGGGAGAACGCTTGCCAGGAGAAATCCCACCACATCCTGGAACACTGCCGCCGAACCATTTGCTGGAACGGGATTTACCTGAACCACCCAGCTGGCCCCACGAGGAGGTTGTTCGGCTAGCAAATAGCACATACACACAGAGCTTGGTTACTAGAGGCTCTATACTGATGGGGGCTGCGGTCTTCATTTGTTTTCTGCACCGCAGTTGATGGAATGACACGGATACCCAAACTAGGTAGTTTTAAAGGGGATACCTGGTCGTATATGTAACATTTTTGTCGATGGTTCAAGGGTTTGGTATGATACCGTCCCCGGAACACACGGTGATTGTGGCGATATTGATGAGCTTTCATCCGTTGGAACAAATAAGTTAGATAACTTAAGGGCGGTTTCAAGTAAGTCGGCCTTGCTTGACGTGTACCATACTTCAAATGCGATTTAAAGGTGGAAGTAAATAGGCATAGTGGAAAGTCTTTACATATAAATGTTACGTTATAATTTCATTATTAATGATAGCCTGTTTGTCCTACGCTGCATATACATGTTGCTAACGTTGGTAAACCTCCATGCAGCGATACCTCCTCGAATCTGGCAAAAGGGGTCTGTAGCTTTCGGCTGTGGTAGTCTCTGTGTATGTCCTTTGTCCTTGATAGGATGGTTTCACGCTTGCATATAAATAAACAAATAAATAAATAGGTATATTTCTAGACCTGCTAGAGGCTGCACCCTAAAGGGTTCAGATCAATGCTTACATTAATCCGATGCTCTTGCATGGAAGTAGGCAAAATATAAGTATATGTTCATCGTTAGCAATTGCAAATGCATTGGCACTGTTTAGTATACAGCTACTGGGTCGCAGGCGCCCACCTTGACATTTTTCTGGTTCCTTCGGGCGATATTGAGCTCCTTATTCTTTTATTGTGAAAACTTCGCGGAGGTGTAGTTGTGCCTTTTCTCCTTGGAACAGAATCCAATTCGTCAACAGTTCACTTTAAATTGATCGCACATTAAGTGGCCACTCAGTTGCCCCAATTGTTGTTGCGCACATGGAAGAAATGGATGAAGGGATTATAAGGCATACGAAAAGTTAAAAACAATTCCGATAAAAATGCAGACAAAAATAGAAACAATTTGTTAAGAGAGAAAATAAATCTGCGTGCTTCAGTAGAAAAATACCAATTAACAAAAAAATATAGCCCTACTTTTCTTACGCTGATATTGCTCTCCGGCGCAAAATTTCAACCTGAGTTATTCTCAGATAAAAGAAAAGCCTTTCTACAGTTAGAATACCGCTTAAAGTAGCACAAAATTACACTGGTCTGGACCAGCTTTAGCGTCTGAATACGTTGAACGTAAAAGCAACACAATACGTGCAGTAGTTTGCGAGTTATTCGCAATTAAACGATGGTCTACGAATAAGGCCATTTTTATTTTTCGCTAAAAATGGCTTTCTGCTTTGCAGGCAGATAGCAGAAAAAAGAAAAGAAAATATAAAAAGTAGGGAAGCGGCGTATGTTCTAGATAGGCATAGCTATCCAGAAATGCTCTAATTAGTCCGTTATACCCTGCGACAACTACGGACTGCGCAGGTGGCCGAAAAGTAAACTTTGCAGGCATACATGACAAATATATGCAAATAAGGGATGATCTTGCGCGAAAACGCTAGAAATCCAGCAAGGAATATTATATCTACATGGGAATTCAGGGGAGCTTGTAATTAACTCACGGTTAGAAGGCCACAGCATACCATTTTCAGGGGATACTGAGCCACATAAACAACCAGTAAAATAGAGTTTAGCATTTTTTAAGCCTCTAAGCTTTTCTAAAGCTTACAACAAGGCCGCATGAGCCAGGTCTACCTGAGTAACTCAGGGGATCTTTCAGATCCGTTGACAGATTTCGGCCTGCAAAATACACACATTACTTAGCTAAACATCACAAGATTTATCCCTTAGAGCCGATTTTCTATATTCATGAGGCTCTGTCTCTAACATCAGTGAGCTATAGGAGCCTGTCACTAATAATAAAGAAATAAGCATGGAAAATTTAGTAAAATTTAGCTAATTGCATTTGGGCGTGAAATCCGTTTTGGTCTACATTGGTCGGGCTTTAACAACTCTACTTCTGGTGGTTGAGCTTGCTCATACTTGAGGTATTGTTATGCCTCATGTGTAGATGCACACTATTGTGCAGCTCTTTGATGAATTTCGATTTATTTCTCTCCATTTTTAAGTTCCGAAGATAGTGCCGGCGGTGTTCATCCAGATGGCAATGTTAACTGGTACTCTAATGTCACACCGACTATTTCTTTTGTGATTTTCCTGGCAAGAGCTGTTCTAGCACCCTAAGCAAAGAGCGATAAGGTAAATCAGGAGTAGAATAGTAACAAAAACCAGTGGGAGCTGGTCGTTCACCCGCCATTACGCATAACGCATGGTAGGCTTTGGAGCCAGCTAAAAGATAAATGACACACGGACGGCCAAGATAAGAAAAGTGGTGATGGAAAGTTTCTGGTGCTCCAGCCAGCCAGTGTGACAGGGGCCTCTCTGTCGTTGGTTAGCTTTCGTGCCAGTGAAATGAAATCTGGAAATGCGAGTGTTTTACGAGCAAAAGCAGTTAAAGAAGAGGATCTGGTTTTCATTATGCCTGTCTACTAGTGTTGCCAATAGCGAAAGGCACATGTATACCAGATAAAGCTAAGTATATGGGGCCAAGAGAGAGTAAGTGGAGAGCAAAATGTCTGATTCTTGGGCCTAGAACTTTTAAAGTGCGCTCTTTGTCAACAATAAGAAAGATATATTTTTTATTTTGCGGTTTACCTACTGATAGTTTTTGGAAACTGCTGAGTATAGTAACTAGTGCTCAGACTTAATGAAAAAGCTTCAATTAGGGCCCGCTGGCAACCGACATCTAGGAAGACACATAAAGGTTCATTTAAAGCCGGCATTTAGACGATGTTGGACAATTCTAATGCTAAGCTTAGGTGCATCCGCAGCAGAAAACGCTTTCAACATCCTATGCAAGGCTTAGGTCTGGTAGCATGCCTTTACTAGGAGTACCATAGAGGTCATAAGCCTAATACTTTTTCCACGGATCCAGTGGTCAAGAAGTTGGAAAGTGATAAATGTAAGTCTGAAGAGAAGGAATGAAGATGTAGATAAGAAATAAGGATTGAAGGAAGAGGTCGTTGAAGAATAAGATCATCTTGTATTCAGTTTGCTATTCTTAAACCCTGGAAAATGGGTGCGACGGATACCGTTAAAGTCTCTTAGGTGCTAGAACGGTAACCACAATGAATGTGGATGAGTTTTGAGCTCAAGGTGCTTAGATGTCTTGCACTACATCGTGGGCGTCCTCAAGCTACATCAGGGCCAGTTTCAAAGAAGTGGTCTTGCGAATCGCAGATATGGAAGATGCTTTGTAGATTGCTAAAACATAGGAATTTTTGTATCTCCTTCCTGAAGACCTGCAAATTTTGGATTTCTCTTATTCTGGAAGGCAACCGGTTCCATATGTTCACGTAGACAACTAAGAAGAAACGAGACCGCAGTCTCTTCTTTGCCTTTAGCGGAGTAATGGAATGGCCCCTGTTTCGGAGTCTCGATTCAGACGCGCTCCTTAGTTTAAGACAAGTGATATTACTGTGCAACTTTCTATGAATTAGCTTGTGTAAGAAGCACATGTTAAGGATAATGCGCCTTTGCCATAGGGGCTGAATTTTAAGGTGTTCACACCTTTGTCGGTAATTCAGCGCTTGCTGCGGTGGAGTCAACATCTTCGTAAAGCGTCGCTGAGCTTTCTCAAGCAGAACTCGGTCCGACTTACGTAGACTGCTGCATATAAAAGAGTAATATTCTAGATGTGGCCTGACGTGACTCTTATAAAGTTCTAGCCTTGCATCGGCGGTTTCTATGCAACGGCGTATGTGGAACGATAATCCTCTTACCCTTGCGACTTGATAATGCACTTGCTCTGCAAAGTTGAGGCTCATAGAGTAGCGCAAGCCCAGATCTGTTGTTATGATATTCTGTTTGATAGTGATGCCGTTTATTGTTAGGGACCCAGCAGGAATAGAGAATCTGTGGGTCATGACGTTAGATTTTTGAGCGGAGAAGGTCATTTGCCAGTGTTCGCACCACTTTTCAAGTGCTTTAAGATCCTCACGGATACTATTAATTGCGGAAAATTCATTACCACGGGGAAAGTCGTAGACAACTTTCACATCGTCAGCAAAGATAAAGGAGCGACCGTGTTGCAAAATCTTGCAGAGGTCATTGATATAAATCAAAAATAGGGTAGGGCCAAGGACACTCCCCTGCACCACGCCACTGTGGACGGCTGTCGGGGTGGATATAGTTTGTTCAACGTTAACAGACTGCATACGTCCTATTAAATAGGAACCCAGCCAGTCTAATAGAGGACCGTCTACCCCATAAGCCTTTAGCTTATGCATCAGGCGCATGTGTGGTACCCTGTCAAACGCCTTTTGCATATCAAGGTAAAGAATTACAACTGATTGATTAGAGTCAATGGCCTCGGTGGCTAAATTGAGGAAGTCCAGCTGACAGGTTGCACAAGACCGAGCACTTAGAAACCCGTGCTGAGATTCATTTATGTGCTCGCCTGCGTAAAGATGAGTCATAAGGCCTTTTTAGTCCACTTCTCCATCACGCGCGAGATAATAGAAGTGTGGTTAATAGGGCGATAGTTACCAACTTCCTGTAGGCTTCCGCCCTTATGCCTTGGCACTATGAGAGAATGTTTCCATGCGGCCGGGCATTGACCTTTTTGTATTGATAACTTAAAGATTTTCAAAAGAAGCGTAGGGATATCCTCACCACCATTCTTAAGTAGACTTGGCGAGATTCCGTCTGGACCAGGGTCCCAGGATGGCTTGGGAGTTGAGATCGCGGAACGGATAATACTTAGGTAAAACTGTACAAAGGACAGGGACTGGCTACCGCGCACCTTCAGGGCCTGAAATGTTGAGCTCATTTCTAAACACTGCGATTCTTTAAAATGTGAGCTTAAGGCTTCACATAAAATTCTTGGGTCACTAGACGTTTCGTTGGGACTTATCTTTAGAGTAGAGATCTTTCGTTCATAGTTAGGGGTTCGAGAGCGCAGCAGCCAACTGAGACTCTTAGCTTTGTTCGCACTATTCAGTGCGGCTACTTCTTGCTTGGTTTGCTGCTGCTTAGCTCTGGAAGAAAACTGGTGTGCCATCTCGTTCGCTCTCATGATGTGAGCAAAATTGAAGGTTTTGTAATAGGATCGTCTAAGCTGACGTATTTTGTTATGCATTTTGGTTTGGGTCACACTTTTAGAAGAATGCCTTATTAAATGCGACAAGGGAGTTAGAGCGTCGAGACAGTGCAGTATTTCCTCATAAAACTGCTCAGCCGAACGATCCACAGAATCAGACATAAAGAATTCATCCCAAATTTTTGATCGGACGAGCACAGCAAAGGCTGTCCAGTTGACGAGGTGCATCGGGCGTTATACTAAGACTGCATCTGGTTTTGCTGGGTGAGCATTACGTTGCTTTAAGTAAACCGAGCAGTGCACTAATCTGTGATCACTACCCGGAAATTCCCAGCCGACTGCCACTCGCGTTGATGGGATGCCGAGAGTAAATATTGGGTCAAGGATGTGTTCCTCCCTGGTTGGAGCAGATACATGTTGCGTCCAGCCGCCTAAATTTATACATGCTTATAGGGCAGCATACTTCGTTGTTGCAGCAGCTGAGAACCAGTTTAACTCAGGCAGGTTGAAATCTCCTGCAACGAGCTTGTAATCGCAGGAAAAAGTTGACGCTTGCGCAAAAGCATCCATAAGTGCCTTGTCACCCTTAACTGAGGTATCAGGTGGTCTATAAGCACACCCAAATAATATCATGGGTCTCAGGATATCAGCCGTTATCCATACTGAATCCATCGCCTCAGCCGCGTTCATGATTTCGGACGATTTTGCTGGGTAAGCATTTTTAACATAAATGGCGCACCCGCCCCCTCGTTTATGCGCACGCGACTGCATAAACAGCTGGTATTCAGGACAGTGGTTCAGCGAATGGCTTTCTGGTTACGTCATCTCGAAAACATCGTGATGGGTTCCCATTTGTATAGTGTTTCCGCCACTGTGGATGGACACCGTGGTCCCGTTCACATTCTACCTTCCATCCTCGGATTTCACACTACGTTGGCGTTGCGTGTTTGGAACTGCGCGTGGGTGCATTATAAATCACGCATGCGTGATTTATAATCACCGGCTTACTGTGATAGGCGGTGTGGTTGCGCAGTAGGGGCTAAATGCGTAGGGGGATGCCGCCAACCAAAGCGGACTGCGTGAAAACGGGTAAACAGGTGAAGGGTACTGCTTACGTAGGTACTAGTCGAACTTCATGTGGAAAGAATGAATGAGGCTAGGGATAGGCTGTGGAACGATATAAGGGTCGTACGTGTAAGGAAATCTTATGCAGATGCGTAACTGTCACCCCTGTTTTTAATCTCTAAGCTATGGAACGTTACACCTAAATAGTTGTGCTATACATATGTCATTGAAAGAATGGATAACCTTTTTTGCTAGTGTAAATAACCGGCTGACTGTCCACTGGCGTGCAAAGAAAATGGAAGGAGGTTGTATGTGTAAGATGATGATAAGGAAAACGTTACGGAAAATAAGCACTGCATCGTCGCTCAATCCCAAGCGAAGTGTTCACGCGTATGCTTCGGGCGAAAGCAAAGCGCCACGTAAGCACAGTGGATTATTGAGTCATAGGATATAAGTGCTTTCGTTGGGTGTAGGCGTGAAAGAATAGGCTAAACGATAATATGTGACATGGTACCCTGTATAGTACGTGACAAGTACGGGGTGGACTAGTGACAGTTGCACATGGGGCTTCATAACTTGCCAACCTTACTGTGTGAGGCTATAATAGGTATGAGCTGAAGTACTAGTTGCCCTATGGGAAATGTAGCAGGAATGGTGAATACGTATGCCGCCTGGAAACGGAGGACGATGCCATCGACGTTCACACCAATTCTAATATCCGCGTCATTGTGAGGAGCGTGTCCATGAACACTCTACCGCAATGAGTAGACTAAAAATGGTGGGTCCTTAAGCGGGCCGTTTTCACCTTCCCTTGATGTAAGTTCTAAGGTGGGCTGACGTCGCGTGCTCTTGTCTGATGTCATGAAAGCGGATGGAGCAGCTTAACGTGGCGTTGGTGTGCAGCCTTAGAGAACTTCAATATAATATAGTTATGGCTGCATGCTTACCGGACGGTAGTTGCTTGCCCTTCACGGTCGGCGCATGTGCATAGGGGACTACGGTCAATGAAAGCAAGGACACCTCAGACACTGAAAAGGTATTCGACACACGGATACGCCAAGACTTGGTGTATGTGGCGAACGGGCTGTGTAGGCGGTTAACTGAGGTGCAAATATATGGACAGCAAACGGAACCTATGAAGTGAAAAGTAAACAGAGAAGCGATATCCGCCTACGGACATTTTGTGGCGCCGAAGAAATGATGTTCATCATGTACCAGTGAGGACCTCTGTCACAGGCAAACAGGAGGATAACCGTGGCGGTGGACAAGCGGCGAACAGGCAGTCGGTTGGTTTCCGGTCGATGGAGGGAAAGGAAACAGGAAAGTCACGCAAACTGACACGTGCTTCTTGCCAGAAATAGAAATGGTGGAGGAAACGTGGCTGAAGTTGCTCGCGTAGCAACGGAGGCGCGAATCTCGGGAGAACACGCGTAAGCTATGAACTGAAACGTAAGCGGAGAAGCGATATCCTCCTACCGAAATTTCATAGTGGCTGAGGAAAGATGTGCATCAGTTACCAGTGCGGACCTTTGTCACAAGCAAATAGGACTATAAACGTGGCGGTGACAAGCGGCGAACAGGCAGTCGTTTGGTTTCCAGCCTATGGAAGGGAAGACAACAGGAAAGCCAGGAAAAGGTGTGTGGGATTTAGGCTATACGGAGAGGTAAGAGATTTTAACCCAAGGGCGGGACAAATGTTCAATAATTACGGTAGGGCATCAGTCATTTGAACTGCAGCCTCGCTGCCTGTATCTCAGTTACTCCATTGCTTGGTAGCTTCGTTCCGACCCGTTGACGATGCTACATGGATTCAACATGCGCTTTGTGACCTCTACAAAATCGGTCTTCCTCACCAATGCTTCTATTTGGAAGTGCCATCTTTTCAGGGTACCATACCATGTGAAAACTCAAGCTGTTTTTCCTTACACACCCTCGATTACACAAAACCCTCGTGTTTCGTTTAATCAGCTGGTGGCCTTCGTCCGAATGCGTTAGATCACCTCGCAACCATCGTTGTTCCCATACCTCACCGCCCATCTTCCTTCAAAGATGGTCACCGAGGTGTCCAGTGGTCTTGGTCTGATGCCGTCTGACTCGCCCTACGACAAGGTTAAATCAACCGTACTAAAGCGCACTACCACTAAGTATGAAACACGACTGAGGCTGATAGTTTCAGGCACGTAGTTTGGAGATGGCAGCCCGTCTCAACTCATCCGGCACACGCGTTCACTTGTGGGTTCCTTAATGCTAGACGATTCCATACTCCGACAGATCTGGACTAAGTGCATTCCGGAAACCCCCACCGCGATTTAAGCAGTCCTCGCTGAGTAACTCCAGTTGGACAAACTAGCCGAAGCGGTCGAGAAAGTGCATGGATGTTTCTTTAAACCTCCGGTGAATAATGTGACTGCATAAAGCACCGATAGTTCATCTGGAAGCCACGCACTTGACGCGAGTACTGAAGGGCTCGCTCTCTCTCTCGAACCTTTCTGAGCACAATTTGACCACACGGGTTATTAGATGCGTACTAAAGCGAAGCTTACGTCCTGACAAGGAAGCCTGGTAGACACTAGGGCTCAAGAAATGGGGATGTAGGAGCCGTCGGCAAGTACTGCAAGCTGTTCCATGTTACTTGCACCACTGGACCCAGGAAACCGCGTGCCAGTGTGGCACTCAGACAGCGCTGGTGCACTGATACACAATAATAAGCGACGTATGGCTTTTGAGCGGAACACGTTCATGAACAGTCCAGCTGGCCCCCAGGTCTGGACCTCTTCCTAATCAGGTGGTGCAGCACCGGTCACAGACGGTTAGTTTAGGGCTTCTGTCGGAGGCCAAGGTGCTGAACGCGACCACAGCCGTCAATCGCTTTGGTGTCAATAGCTGGGATTGCCTTTCACCTACACTATTTAAGGATGCAGGTGACATCCTCCGCAAAACTCCGACCTCCCTAATCGGACGTATCTAGAAGGGATTGTCCCGGCTTCCCGAAGCAAAAGATTTATAGTGGCAATACACAAGCAGGGCAGTTGCACAGCCTGCTCTAACCAGCAACCGTAGACCACTTGATCCTTGCTAATGAACAACTCGAGGCGATTGCTGAAATCACGTATCGGCTTATGCTGGCCCCCTAGAACAACACGTCGCTGAATATGTACCTTACGCTGGTGCAAGTGTTACGTATGCCTAATCACAGCTTACCCATGAGGGCCTCGGTTACTCTGCCTGATGTAGGATGCGCAAGGCTAGAGGTGGATAGAAGTTGACGTGGTAGCAGGAAATGAAGTCACTGCCGACCAAACTTGGCGCTGTTGGTCCGTGTTGTCATCCCGGCTGTAGTCCACGTGACTCGCCTTGTGATTGGCTCGAGACTTTGCGGGACATGGCTCGAAACCGACCCCACTGTCGCGTCTGCTGCCGTCTGCTGATTGCATTGTCTGTTTAAGGTGTGCTTTGTGCTGAGTTATCGGCGGGGTAGTGGATGATTATGACGCTGGGCAGTGGAAGTCTCAAGGAGAACTGTCTCGTGGATGCCGCTTTGCACCATAGCCACCTGTTTGTGACGACATGTTAACCCAAGGTGTACCCGCCTTGACCTAGAACTTTTGCCTAGGGGCTCAGGTTTTCAGATAAGACCCCCTTCTCTCCCTTATTATTCCTACTTTCATAGGTCATACTGGTTGTGTGGCAGCGAAGTATCAGTTCAAACGTCTAATGTTGCTGCTGTTCATTGCCTGGTTGATACTGGCGCAGAGGTCAGCGTTATACCTCCATCATTGGGAAAAGTATCCTGCGACCAGCCGGAGTCCCCTTGTAGGCAGGTAACCATAGTGCCGCCGCGACGTATGGCTGAAAGCAGCTGACACTTAATCTTGGTTTACTGCATAATTTTACCTTCATTTTCCTACTTGCCTCTGTACGGAAGCCATCACTGGTATAGACTTTGTCACCGATTTAGACCTGGTCGTAGACCTGCAAATGGCTACCTGCCAGATGGTAACACGTCGTTAACGGTAGCAGGCAAGGTTGCTACGGTCAAGTCCAATACGTTTCAAATACTTCTGCCTAAAGAAGCACGCTACTCCTCATCACGGCAATCTTTCCTTCCTTACCTAGAGCACATGAAGGCAGTCTGGAGCCCAAGCGCGATACCTGTCACCACATCTTTGTCTGCAAAGGCAAGACGCCTTTCACCAGACGTTCTACAAGCTGGGAAGAGAGTGTTCTAACACCTACATAATCTGGGTGTTATTGCACTACCAAAAGCTGCTAGGCATCTGCGCTTCATTTGGTGCCCAAAGAGATCAGCGACTGAAGACAATGTGGCGACTGCCGTGCCCTCAACTGTGTCAGGGTTCACTATACATACCCAAATCGCATTATCCATGATTTTTAAAGCAAATACAGCAGCCAATAATACCCCTTTCGGCCTCCATGAATTTGTCCATATGGCCTTCGGCTTGGGAAACGCTGTCCATCCTTTCCAGCGGTTCTTTGATCAAGTCAATAGAGGGTTGGGTTTTGTCTTCGCCTACCGCGACGACCCTCTCGTTGTCGGTTAGAACGATTAGAAACACAAGACACCTCCCCGTCTGCTTCTACAGCGTTTCGCTCACTACATATAAATAAATACATAAATAGTTTATTCTCAAATTTATAGAGACACCCCAAATCAGGCATGCTCAAGGTTTACAGGCGGTTGTGTATCGCAACGATATTTTGGGTTCAATCGTGCGTATTGTAAACGGGTAAAGCACTATAACTGCAGTGCAACGGTACATGTAGACGGAGAGTATCGTATCCTTGCACGTGTCAGGAATAAGTTGAAATATGAGTCTAGTCGACTTGCCAGCGTGTAGTTGTGGGCTGTGACTTTATTCGGTAGCGTGTCACATCCGCCACGTCACGGTGTTGTTAAACATACGCTTGTGGCTTTTTATAGGGAGAATGCTTGCCAGGCGAAAACCCACCACGACCTGCAACACTGCTGTAAATCATTTTGGACACTAATATAAAACTGGCAAGGTCGCCTGACGATTGGTTTCATATTCGGTTATCCGCAGGCAACCGGCTTCCAATGTCCTCGGTTGGCTGGACAGGTGTTTTGATTAGGGCCGCCATAATTGTTGAGGCCGGTTGTGGATGGGAACATCACGAATACTCGTCTGGTTGTGTCCAGGTGCGCAAAGTTGCAAGTTTTCTGCTGTCTAGATTTGTCAGATATATAATTTGCAGGAGTGTGCAGACGTATCCAGTTCACCAAACTGGACCACGATTGTGGTGAACGCATTTGAGTCCTTTAGCGTACAACCATGCTCCATGTAGTTCCTTGTAGGTCATTACGTCCGCTTTGGGAGAAAATTTTTCCTTAGTCTAATCCCAGATCCGCAAGAAGTTCCGGACCTCGGAGAAAAATACAGTAAGGGACATCCGCGAGAAGGCCGCAAGAACAGGCGTGGAGTTAAACCTTATTAAAGTCTTGTGTTATAACTTTTGGTGTTGAGACAAAAGCATGTACACTGTGCAACAATGATTATGCTGAAAGTGCCTTTTGAATGTCCTTTAAAATCAATAGCTATATGGGCAGATTGTTAACGTCTGCGTAGAGACAACAGCGTTGTATAAATACGTAATCCACCGACTATCAGTTTAATATGAAATAAAATTGTGTGGGAGAGAAGAAAGAATGTTCGAAGATTGGTGGTGATTGCATGGTGCATGAACAGCAGGTAGCCAGCATAATACGGTAGGGAGCGCAGAATAAGAAAGTTCAAAATAAATAGTTTACTGCGAGAAAAATGCTAAGGTCAACTGGTGGTAAGGCAGTCGAAAATTTTCTGCATGCATTCCAAGAGAATAGGGGCTATTGAGCTAAGGGGTGGCTACTAACTAGCTCTGGATAATCGCAGGTGCATGAAGCCAAGGACCAATAGCTGCTTCTAAACAGAGGGGTCGAATTTAAGACGATCGACAGATGGTGGCGCTAGGAAGGACTACCAGTTGCCAGATGTAGCCATTCCAACAAGACGCTTGGTCACTAGTGTACGCCTACAGGGTCCTAAAAGCCTCACCAAGCCAGCGAAGGTATGTGCTACAGACATTCCAAGACAATGTATTACGGAGAGACAAGGAATGTATCCTAGTAAGCTCAAGATCTGCGCAGAAGGGGCATGAAGCCTACGAGGAATCGCTGCAAAGAGGTGAGGAAGATAAGCAGAGCGACCGATAGTAATGCTGGGAAAGGGAATATCAGTGACCAGCAAAGGCATTCCGATTACGCCTTCTAATTACCATTGGATATGTACAGTTGCAGAATAAGGCAAAAAACCAGCAAAGTACGTGATGCAGACAACCCACAAGAGGAAGAGTTGGAGAGATGAGGAGTGGCTCCTAGCGCAAACATGTATGCTGCCTACAGCGACTCGCTGCAGTGGGAACGTGGTGACGTAGGTAATACGAAGAACTGATAATGGTACTAAGGAAGAGTGAGTATTGGTGGCTAGCAAGGACATTTGGTTGAAGCCTTCTAGTTGTTAGTGGATACTTACAGTGTTCCAGAATAAGTCAACAAACAGTAAATGTATGGGACGCAGACAGTCCCGGAGAGTAAAGGTTCAAGGGATAAAAGCGTGGCTCTTAGCAAGCTCCGGATAAGGTCAGGGATGCATGAAGCCTAGGAAGAATATCCGCTGCTATACATAGGTGCAAAGGGTAAGACGAAAAACTAATATTGACACTGCTGAAGTGGGCGTATGTGTGGCTAGCAATGGCGTTTGGGTGAAGCTTTTAGTTACTAGTGTATGCCTAGTGTCCCAGAATAAATCAACAAACCAATAAAGTACAATTGACAGACGCTCCAATGGAATAAAAATTGGAGAAGGGTGGCTCCAAGCAAGCTCTGAATAGGCGCAAAGATGTTTAGAGCCTACGAAGAACAGCTGATTGTACCAAAGTAAGCTGAAGTAAAGATCATGGCGCTAGGCGTTTGAGTATTAGGGATCGCCAATTGCGATTGGATGAAGCATTCTAAGTGCTATTGGCTACCTACAGTGACAGAATAAGTCCACAAGCGAGCGAAGGTATATGGATGTTGAGAACGGCATTTACCGCCAATTCTGGTTGCATTGTTTTGCTCACCGTATGGACCACAATGGTATTAGCTCACTTCCAAACTTACACAGGCCATCGCGGTTTACGCAATGCCTATTTCCCTCGAACGTTTGGGTCGTTTCTTCAGGATGGTCAGATATTAAGATCATTTCATTCCAGGTTGTTCCCTGCTACTGCAGCCGCTGGCAGCGTTACTGAAAGGCGTTACAAAAGGTTGAATCAAAAGCAGAAGCTACTGTGACATTCGAAAAGATCAAGCATGCTTTAGCCAACGCCACCACGCGTAGGCAACCTTAAACGCATTTTTATAAATCTACTGTTCCAAAACTGCTGCAATACACCACCCGCCGTTGACGCCGTGTAACAGCATCTGATCAACGGGAACTTTCGTCTTTAGCCTCCAAAGACCTTCAGGCTATTCAAACTCGAAACAGCAAATTCGGTCGAGAACTCTTGGTTATTTACCCATGAGCATGTACGTGATAAACGTGGAAGGAGAAGACATAATGTTGGCATAGTAACACGTTTGTGACTTGTAGACCGGGATGAAAACCAGGAGCACAAGCGTTCCGCTTAACGATAAAGACGCCATACCAGTACATGCAGTTACCAAGCTACTTACCAGCTGTTAGGTATGAACTTCATCCGATGACTTGTTGCATATATCCTCGTTAACAGAATGCGCTGCACGGAGAAGACGTTCATCGTACGATTTAGTCTTCTTACCCGTTATGGTGCAGGGAAGGCGTGCCGCAGCAGCAACACAGGGATAAAATTAAAAATCCTTTTCGACTGATTGTGATGACGGGAAGAACCATAGTATCCGTATTGAACTAGGAAAGTACGCCATAAAGAAGGCCCGCAGGGAACTTACCTACCTGTTTCATAGCATACCTGAATCGTTGGTATTTTCCATTAATCCATACTAAACCAACATTCGCACGCATCCTCCTCATCATAATCAATGTAGTATTATTAAAACCATTGTCCACAGTAGTCTCACATGACCAAATCAACGGTGTCCCTGTTACCCAGTAGGTCCCGAGAACGCGTACATATGGCGCATTTGTCCCGGTCCAACTCCGCCGGCCCGGAAGAAGCACCCAGCTTCAGCGAACAGCATTTGTAAACGCATTCGGAAAAGTTCACCGGGCGGCAACGTATATGTAATCGATACTTCCGTCCGTATCAGTACTAATGAAGATTTTCTTCTTCCGGAATGTGCATTGAAGCACGCGCCCTTGTCCCTTGCCGTGTTCTCCGTCACCTTAACTCCCACAGGACGACAAGGTACAACGGAGTACGTCCCCTTGTTTCCCAACCGACGCCAACATGTCCTCGTTATCCAAAGGTAAATATGATTCGCAGGGCTTTGTCTTGCAGTAAAATAGCCGATCACTTTTCTGCATCAATACCTCTTACAAGCGCCTCAAATAGGTTATCATGCGCTAAAAGTTCGTTGCTAACATAATGCAGATGTGGGGTTTAGTTCCGCAACCACCTCCTCCGCCGTGCACAACTTCGTGACACGATCCAAAATGCCTGCCTGTGAGCTGGTTGCCGCTTCCGGCACCCTCACCTTAGCCGCCTTCGTGAAATCAACGGTACCTATGGGCTCAGGTGCATTAGGTATACACCACCGACAACCCTGAAGCAATACAGTCAAATCTGTACCCTTATCTCAAGCGATGTAACCCATGTGTGCATATGGCATCCGCCATTGATTCTGAAATTCACATTCACATCTGGCACTACGTACGAAGCATGTATGCCTACCGGAACGCCGCTTGTATTCCATCGCCATAACCGTACATGCAGGACGACAGCCGATTATGTCCTCCGACAACCAGTGCTTAATCAGCTGCTCCCGGGCGTACGGCGTTAAACGTACAAGTATGTCAGTGCGCCAGCATACTTTCACCGGAGGAACATTTGGGGTCAACTGGCATCTCGGTACTTTCGACCACCTCTTTTCCATAACTCTATGCACACGATCCACAACCACAGTGAACAGAAGAAGTACGGAGGACCTCTCACTAACTTGCCGCTTCAGCTGCCTGTTCTCATTCTCCACCCTGTTTGTTGTGAATCAACCAAATGTGCACACTGTCTGCAAGCGAAGCGCCGCCCATGGTGAAGAAAACGGTAAACGAGTGCGCATCAAGTACTCATGGCATTCCGCATTATGCACTTCTATAGCATGCAGTCGTTTACCAAAATAATTATCTCTGGTATATATCAATTTATGCAACCACTGACGTGGAAGTGTCCTGTCCTCCGGTGACACGTCATGCAGATGTGAGCAACGTCTAGCCATGTCTAGCGTCGCATGAAATCGACACAATCCCAGATGCGCTTGGGGGTACAGAGATTGAAAGGCACCCACACGAGCCGCAAGTGTATTCATGACTATAGCCCGTACCCAACTAGTGGCTGCAATCATGCCAAGCATCGATTCTACCGCTTCCGTGTAACTGTTCGATGTCTCATTCGGCAATGAAGCGTAGAAAAAGACATCGCAACGCCACTTACGTCCATCAACATGCAATGCCAAAGGATGTACCCACACAGTTGGTTTGGTGCGTCGCGTCCGCCAACAGCACCACACAGTATTGTTGCACTAAGCCTTTTATGAATGCGGGCGCAAAATACACCGACCTTATTTGATCATCCTTCCTTATCACCCGGCCCTTGTCATGCCGTTCCAACAAAGAAACCACCCCCAACACCACGCCGCCTGTTTTACCCATGTGTCGCCGCCTCATGTATCACAAGCTCGCTCTCGTCATCCGTCGTCTATAAGTCCTCCACAAAGGAGTCCGCATTGCACGGCTTCCCTTAACTGTGTCCATCAACAAACACACCTCGGACCATTGAGCAGCAATCAAACGTTGTCTGCTGGGATACAGCCATACCTGACCAATTGGCAAACGATGGGTGTGCTGCGAGTTGAATTTGCATCGCTCATACAGTTGCCCCCTCAAACTGACTGAGAACCTCGCACGACAGCCGCTATCAAGAAATCTGTGAAATAAATGATCAATTTTCCATTACATATAAATTAACGTTTCCCCACTGCTCCGCTACATGTCGAATGTACGCACAGAAATGGCACATACCGGTACGGAAAGTCTTCAGCGACCTTCTCTCTACTTTGCTTCTTATGGTGCTTCGCCGTTTACGTACGATATTTGAAAACCTAGAGGCAGTCGCAAATGTGAAGTTGCGGACAGCTTCTTCCACTTCCTCCCAGCTGTTATAGCGATCGTAGACCCTAGGCAAAGAACAGCAGTGTCATCCAACATGACGCGCGAAAACCAATTAGACTAACTACAGTTAATGTCACTTACAACAGCGTGAGCTTCACTACTATTAAATCTTACTAAATACCCTCTCTTGTAGATACTTTGCACCAAGCGACACATATACATCTCTTTCCTAGCCAGTTATGAAAGCATAATCATTTGGCCTGGCGTATTGATACTCAAAGCCCCTCCAGGCAATTTTTCCGTGCCACCCAGTGACAGAGTATGAACTGCAAGAACTGTGGGCAAAAAAGTTACATCAGTTTTGCAACGTAAAATATGTTTATGTTAACTATTTTTTAAAAAGCAGCTGAGGTCTCTGCAAAGTCGGTTAGTTGCCACTTTAAGTGAGGTGTAGTGAACTAGGTCATTTTAACCGTTATTTCGAATTATAACCATGGAGGCTGACTTCACGGGCATCTTTCCTAGACCTTCCTTTCAGAGCTTTGATGCATTCTATGCGCTGTTTTCGTCATTGCTGCACCGCAACAACATCCGCTTTTTTGTTGTAGTAGAAAAGAAGCAAGGATCATAGCGTGAGGTGTGATCGCATCGTTTATAAACGCGTTCGCTGCAAGCGCCGCGAAACAAGAAGCAAAGGAATACGGCGAGTCTAGTATGTGGTTTATAATGTTGTTGACCGCTTAATTCAGTTCTCGAGGCACCGATCGCAGTGCTCGTGTCAATGTTGCTCGGGATGGCAGTAAGCTAAAGTCGATAACATTCGACCTGGCCCCCAACCATCCAAGCAACCGGTTCCTTTTCAAAAGTCACCCCCTAAACCGGCGCCTTACGGAAGAGGAATTAAAACAGTCTGCTGACTTATTTCGATACAACGCTCCTAAGTGCGACATAAAGCGGTATATCGAGTAGGCATTCGGGAAGCACATCACCAGCAACGACGTCCATAATGTACACCGCAGAGTGCGCTGGTCCGTGTCAATTAGGTGAAATGTCCCGTTCTTCATGTTAGTCATTTTGCGGCAGCCTCTTCAGGGCATGGAACAGGACGGGCTCGTGCAAACCATTTCTGCAAACGGTTTACTTACGCATGTGTGCTTTTCTTGTAATCCGCAAGTTCAAATTTTTCCTCGATTTCCGCACTTTGTGTACGTGGATTCAACGCATGGTACAAACCGCCTTGGATTCGTACGATAGTAGTTGTTAAATGTCGTTACAGTGTCAAGTTGTACCAGTACTTGGTACCAGACGGCGTGGGATACTGCCGACCAGTTTTGTGGGTTTGTGCTTAAGGAAACGTTCAACTTGTTAGTGAACTTATTTGATTCATTTCGTGATGCCATGGGTCATGATTTCTCCGTGCGAACATTTGTTATGGATAAAATGGCTGCTCAAAAGCGCGTAGCACAAGCACCATTCCATGGACACGCTGCTGTGCAAATTTCATATCCGCTTGGCCGTCCGAAAGCACCTGAGTTAAGCGAATTGTTTTATTCTGTTCGGTCGACTAATAGCCTCTACACCCGTTATTCATTTCATCGAATGGTTGCATTTGATACGGAGAAGGAGTGTGCTACTTTTCAGACATTCACACTGTTCTAGCTTCCAGCAGGGTCTGAGCCTACTGCAGAAGTCGGACCCTCAGCCTGTACGGTAGTTAACATCCCACTGGATGTTCCTCCAGCGATCGTGGGGGAACTACGCTCAAGCGGGATGGGTGCAGTTTGGGAACATCACCAACAACAGTGTCGAGAATGACAACCTTAGTTTGAAGCAAATAACGCATGCTTCCGACCACCTTGCTCTGGCTGCGTGTAAAGTGTGGAAACCGTCTGAGGTTCTAATGAAAGAATTTCAGATGTAGTGTACATACTTCTGTGACAGACAACAGGTGTTTGAAGATGCAGGTAACGCTTACATGTGG
Source organism: Dicrocoelium dendriticum (assembly GCA_944474145.2). Taxonomy (NCBI): domain Eukaryota; kingdom Metazoa; phylum Platyhelminthes; class Trematoda; order Plagiorchiida; family Dicrocoeliidae; genus Dicrocoelium; species Dicrocoelium dendriticum. The sequence goes on from OX104063.1 coordinate 139,605,721, forward strand.
ATGTTGATAGGCCGTCTACCAACGTACGTTGGCACCCTGGTTATGCGTCATCTAGCAGTACCCACGTTCGGTGCAGTGAACTCAGATTTTGGAGCGGGACTGGTATGCCATCCTGTATGTTGCTACTTCTACGGTTGCGAAGTGCTCCAGGGACCTAGCAGCAGTTAAACTTACAAAGCAGCCGTCATATAGCGGTAACCTACATGAGTTGGAATCAAGTAATTTAGTGTCAGCTTCCTGCCGTATACCATCTCCAAATATAAAGGGATCGTCCGCCCAGCTATTTTCCTGGCGTACGATGACAAGCGCTTTTAAATAGCTTTTCACCTCTCCTCAGATACTTCGGATGGTTGTGACGCTGTACTCAGTTGTAGCTGTGTATATGTGTCACAAAGTTCGGACACGCACCCGATATGCCTATGCGCTTACGAAATGTCACGAACACCTCGGAGGAGCTGTAGCCTATCTGCAAAGCTGCCCTTGTGTATGGCATAATATATTGTTATCTGCATGCTCCTTAGTGTAGATCTGTATTACACTGCAATTGAACCGTTTGCAGGAAAGACCACCGTGTTAAGGAGAACTTTCATGATTTGCCTGCTAGACAGTAACTCCTGTACCGTGGTCATTGAACCAATGCATATGATGATTACCACTTTACCTAACTGCTTAACTGCCAGTCTGTAAGAACGCAAGGTTGGCCCTTCTTAGGGCCACCTCTTGTTTCATTTCCTTGCGCTTCCTCTTTGCCAACCCGATGCAACTACTCCGTTGACGGCATTGATTGGAACTTTCGGCAACCGAATCGGATGTGGGTCTGAAATCCTCCCAGGCATGGCCCAACTGCTGTTTAACCGGGCCCTAAATCTCAGGTTTTCCTTGTAATACGGCTTTCCTCCAGTGACCTTACTTTTCTCCACTCCTTATTGATCCGCTGTGTTGACGTGACGCATATGACGTGTCCGGCACATTTGCGCGAGCACTTTGAATGTGTCTGAACGACGACGTTCCCGGAACTTTTATCTGTGCCCAAACGTTTCTTGACAGTTCCGCATGGAATCATATCCGCATCGGCACAGGGTTGTGGAACAGCTAGCTATAGATGCCTCCTGACGGACAATTTTGGTGCTCGTGCAATGAGATGTGTGGCCCACTGTCTGAACGGGTACACGAAGCCTTTGGTGCTATGAACAGATGACCAGTGACTGGCGATAATAGTGCTAGTACAACATTACCTTTGTAATCTACCCCATCACACTTGTCCGAGGACTGTGGTGCTAGGAACTGAGACTCGGTGACCGAAATTATAGGTGCGTTTGCAACAACAGGCATATGTGGGATAATGCAGGCACCAGCACAGCATGCACGTACCTCTATTTTTAGAGCATACGCGACCGAATTGCTTGGCACCAACCAAGTGAGCTCTAGGAAATACGTTCACCTTCACACGATGCATGTACTCTTCTGCATGCAGGTTTGATGACTAGCATTAATAGTGCCGTTGCAGAGACCTATGTAGGCTATGGTATTATCTGTGCACCAGTTCTGTGCTGATATGTACAGGTGCTCCGAGACCTACATCCTTGTTGCTAGTGCTAAGAGACCTATGTAGGCTGCTGTATCACTAGTATACCAGGTCTGCGATGATTTCTATAGAGGCTCCGAGACCTACATCATTGCTGGTAATGCTAAGAGACTTACGTAGGCTACTCTATCATTTGTATTCCAGGTCTGCGTTGATAAGTATAGAGGCTCCGATGCTAACATTCTTTGTGATGGTGCCACGAGACCTATGTAAGCCACTGTATCATTAGTATACTAGGTCTCTGATGATATGTATAGAGGCTCCGAGACGTGTCTTCTTGGTGATGGTGCCACGAGACCCATGTAGGCTACTGTAGCACCAGTGCACCAGATCTGTAATGATATGTATAGAGGCTCCGAGACATACATAATTGGTGATGGTGCTAAACGACCATACTGCCTTCAAGCTTCCGAAGGCTGGCTAGCCGAACAACCTCCTCGTACTGTCAGCTGGGTGGTTCGGGTTTAACCCGTTCAAGCAAATAGTTCGGCGACAGTGTTCCAGGACGTGGTGGGATTCGCCTGGCAAGCGTTCTCTCTATAAAAGCCACAAATGTCTGCTTAACAACACTGTGACGTGGCGGTCGGGACTCGCCACAAAACAAAGTCACTGCCCCGTGGATATCCGGATAATTCTCTCCAACCCACGGACACCAAGCTCCTACTCGCATATTGATGACAATATCAAACATTGAAGATTGGAGCAGCACAACTACAAGCACAAAATACACAGCTACAAACACATACACACACAATGACATACATACATACCCCTTACACAAACACAAACTGCTATGACAAACATATCGGGGTTTTGCACATTCTTGATCATGCTTCGTTATGTCAAAATGATCATGTCTGTAAAGGCGTGCCTCACCTTGTTGAGATTAAAAGATTTATTTATTTATTTATTTAATTTCGTTTCCATCCTGGCCGCAGGCTCATCTCCCCTTAATCCGAAATGCCATCCAATAGGCTGGGGATGCCAAATGGCGCATAAACATCTAACTTGCCAACATGTTCACTCCTTCCTCACATGCTTGGGGTGACGGTGGACTTGCGTTGTTATCAATACACTCAAATGTGCGCGTATGTCAGCTTTGCAAAACTACTGAGGCGCTACTGATTGCGATGTGCAATTCTTCTACTCAGTTTACAGTTGTAGTGGAGTTTCGAAGCCCTGGAAGTATCTCCAGGGCGGGTATTGAGTATATGCTTACTGAGGCTGTCAATAGGTGTCTATTTAATACCTGGTGACTTTAACCTACTTGCTGTCTGCTACCCTGATCACATTAAGATATGGATGACACGGGCGCAGCCTCCTTGGATAGATCGTGTAGGTAGCTACCTGCTTAGGAAGCGCTCTAAGCGCCGCCGAACTTACCAAACGGCTTCCTCACACAACGCCTACGGGAGCTGCCAAGCGGTTAGAAATAAGTGTAAGCTGCATATCAGGACGGCTTCTCTTCAATTACTGTTGAAAGCGTGTGGGATAGCTGGAGCCAAGCCATCGATGCGATGCCAGTGCTTAGTATTGTGATACTGGGTTTCACCCATCAGCATCCTTTAATGAAAGTTGTTTATTAACCTACTTCTCCCACAGTGTATATCTATTTCATTAGCAATCACCTCTATCGAAGTATCTCCCATATAGCATCCAGTACGTTTACATTTACAGATAGCTCGAGGTGTTTGGCTCGCGTAGAACGTTATTATTCTAACTGTTAGTGTAATTAATCCTTGAGCTCACTGAGTAGTAGAGAGCAGAAGAGAGGCCCGTGACAGCTCCTTCACTTCATCGTGAACGGGTATCTCTTTCTGTTTCCAGACAGTTGGTGAATTACTTTCATTACTTGCCATTTCACTGTAACCTGTCACGCTATATTATCCTTCTATGTATCATAATATTACCACAGAACTTTCCAGAATATCGGTCAGAAGCTTCCTTTTCATGCGAAAATGATGCTACCGGTATACTTCAATGAATGGACAACCATTGTGACTGTCTATAAGCTAGTCTCAGCTACCAGAGAAATACCAGCTTATTTCTTCGTGTTCCAATAAAGGAACAATGGAGGCGCGTGAGTTGTACTCACCAGGTAGTAAATCATCGTCCTGCTCATTTGGCAGTGGCTAAGTTTGTACGGAAAAATTCGCCTGAATGGGCTTTGTGTTGCGGTACGCCAGGCTAAATGGTTATGCTTTCATAACTAATTAGGAGACAGCTGTACAGGTATCGCGTAGTACATACCTAGCCACAAGAAATAATATTTGATAAAATTTAATAGTAGTGAATCTCCCACTGTTTAAATGACCTTAACTTTAGGTGGTCTAATTGGTTCTGTGGGTACTACGCGGTAACTCGATCTTTTGGCGTTTGATTGCACAATGGCGGGTTTACTTGAATTTGAGCTGCAGGCAATTCTGTAGTACAGCAATAAGAAGACCTCATGTACAATAAAAGTGCATTTACTTATAATATTTTAATGTAAGTTGATATGATGATACAAGGCTTGAATGAACTTTAACAAAAAATAACGTTATGCTTATTGATCATAAATTGGTCTACATAATGGTGCGCGTAATAACCGATACGCCATCAGCCTCAGGACAAGAAATAGCCAATACTGCAGGGTTGTTTAACAACGATAAAGTTAGAACAAGTCGTAGAGAATATACTCTGATTCTAGGTCAAATATGTACTGCAGAGCTCCCGCCTGAGGCGCATGTTCGCAGTTGTGCCTGTAGTGCAGTTGAAACCGCAATGTATTGTTTAAATGGACCGCCATTACTTATGTCTCCTTTGCTTATTTTACAGGGCTTGGCGGACCGAAGGCACAATGAATGAAGAGAATCAAAAGCCAAGCTCCATTACCTGTTCCTTGTAAACTCGCAGGTTACATACGAAGTAGTCAAGCTAGATGGTGAGCCCAGTTTATGTTACTGACAGATGCTGAGGTTGTCCATCTTGTTTTTATTGGATTTGGGGACCGCCCACTACTAGCACTCCGCGTTATCCGTCCATAATGCACGTTTCCATTCTGTAACCCTTGATCTGCAACCTGGGCAGTACTTGGACTGGGTAGTATTTTCGATACAGCAATCCACATCGCCTGCGACTTGTAATCGACCACTCAGGTTCGGCTACAACTGTTTCATCCATATTAACACTAGCGAGAGGGCTTTGCTTCCCTACCTAGAACACTCGACACTGGTTAAAATGACTGCATTACTGTGTCCGTTTATTGCAACTTCGATTTTGAATAACATACCGTAAGAACAAGGTATACAAATATTCGTAAACTTAAGTTTATTGTGTAGAACTTAAGTTTTCCAAAATATTGAAAATCGTGTATTTTTATGCGGCTTTACACTTGAAACAGATGTGTGGAGCGGAACTCAGTTACTGGTTGCGACGAGAACCAGTAGGGACCAATACGGATAACAATTATTCAGGAATGAATATGTAGCCGTGCCCAACGTAAATCGTAAAGAGCTGCAACATATTGGGAGTAAATTAGCAAGAGCACAGTGTAAGGTAGCTTGCAACTCACGGAGTTCGAAAATTAACCAGCTGAGTCGTCAATAAAACAAATGAAGGATCGGAAGTTCTATACAGTAATAAACTCCAATGTCACGAAATACTGAGTGTTTCATGTTCACTACAAGGGCCTCCTCCAAGAAGGCTGAAGGAGGAAAATCTTCGGTTAAGCTGTCAGGTGGGGTGAGGATGTGGAAGTAGAATAATAGTTGCAGTAGGTGCAAGTAGACAGGGCGCACGCGTGGAGTTCGTTAAGTCCCGGCTTCTTTGTATTGCCTATTATTTGGGTGTGGACTGGAGTACATCATCGGTGGGCCGTTGGGGTGGGCTAATCGGACTGCAAAAAATACTAGCTAGTTCGGATAAAGAGCCGACACGGCATTAACCCTCTGCGGCCCGAAGGTGCGCTTGGAAGGTGTCACTAGCCCACCGCACTCCGGGTCCACGACCGTAACTATCCTCGTCCCACGAAGTATGCTGGATGTCGTCTTTGGAAGCCACACCAGTTGTTGTGGCGCCGGTAGTGGGGAGTCGCGGTCGCTTGGCGCCACGATGGTGGGGCCGAGGCTTCGGACAGATAGGTCACGGGAGTTCGTGGTTTCTCGGGAAACTTGCATCCTGGAATGTAAAGCTGGGGGAGGGTGGGACGTTGTCAGGATAGACGGCGTAATGCCATATGGATATGGAGGCAAGTATACGAAACAAAAAGGTGCATACCTTTTGTCTTTTGTAAAAGAAGGGAGTTTAAATTTTTGCCGTTTTGCAAAACGTTTGTGAATGAAACGCGCTTATCATGAAGTGTGAAACGTATGCATGTCAAGGAACATATGAAACGTTAACAACATCTGAATAGCGGATTGGGCGTTTGACATGTCTACCGCGCCCGTCAGTCGCCGGGGTTGGGGCTGTGTTGGCGGTGTCAAGGGTAACAGAGTGGTCAAAGGTGCCTGGTATGGAAGGCGCAGCTGCTATGGAATCTGCTTTTGCGGCTGTACCAAGTAAAGTTAGGGACGGAGCTTCAAAAGATGCCACTTTATGACAATCGATGGACACTGATTTTCAGTGACCATTCCAGTCTAAAGTAAAATGCTAAGGCGTTTGTTGCAGCACTCTGTAGGAGGCGATATAAGGATGTTGAGATGGGCGACGCAGTGAGTCTTTGAGGTCGGAAGCGTGAGTACAACTAGAGTCCACTGTGCATTTACACACCCCTGGTCTGCTCACGTGGAGGGGTCAGACGCAGCGAACGCATGCATTGAGAAAGGGTGGCTACGACGTTTAACGGGGACAATAGGATGGTGAAGGGGTTAAATGAATTCTCCTGGCACCTGCAGTGTCGTGCTGTACTGTCTGTTCTGGTACGCTTTGCAGGTCCGGCCTGATACTGTTGCCGTTACCTAGAAGTACTAACGGGTTGTTTTCGCTCCAGTCAGGGTCAGAAGTGGCACAGAAATGACTTAAGCTGTCGATGAACGCGTTCGACCTCGCCATGCACCGCAGGGTGATATGCTGACGTGTGGATACGGCGACAGCCTAAGAGGTTGCAGAATGTATCGAATTGCGAAGATTCGAAAGGCCTTCCGCGGTCGGTAGTGATGGTAGATGGACATCCGTAGTGGAAAACCCAACGGTCGAAAAACGCACGAATGGCTGTTTCGGCCGTGCATTCTGGTACAGGTATGGATTATGGCCATCTAGTGAAATGGTCGGCTCCTACGAAGTCTAAGTGTACGTAGGAGAACCGCGATTCCGGCATAGGGAAGACGCCTAGAGAATTACGGGAGTCGGTTTACCTTGGAGCGCTGGCAGTGAAGACAAGCTCGAGCCCACTTGTGACCATCTTTGTTTACGCTTGGCCAAACGCAACGTTCGGTGCTTAGTTTTAAAGATCCCCGCCTACCAGGAGGAGACAGTGAGGGAGGGGCGTTGAAGACTGCGTCTGAAGGAGGCGGGTACGATGGGTCTTGGACAACCTGTGGTAGTGTCACAAAGGATAGCTCCGTCAGTAGTTTGGAGAGGAGCGGGTTGCACATGTAGTGAAGGTCGTCTTGAATCTACGCCGATGCCATGGCGGCGAGATCGACACCAGGCAAAGAGTGAAGGGTGAGGTTGACGCGAGAGCGAGCGTCAGCAATGGGGTTGGCGACACCTGAGACCTGACATGTGTCAGCAGTGAACTTTGTGACCAAGTCTAGGCCTTTGTTTTCCCGTGGTGAATATTTGTCAGTAGAAGAGTTGAAGGCTAAAAGGAAAGGATTGTGGTCCGTGTAGACCGTGAAAGCACAATCTTCTACTGTGTGCTGCAAGTGACGAATAGCTAAGTAGATGACAAGTAGTTCCCTACCGAACGTGCTGTCGCGGGACTGCGCTGGTTGCAAGCGTTTGGGGAAGAAACTGCGCGGTTGCCACTGCCCACCATCTTGTTGTGGGGGAACAGCTCCTACCGCATTGTCTGAAGTGTCAGTTGTCGGTGCAAGACTAGCAGGCGGTTCGGAGTGAGTGAGAAGAGCTATGTTGGAGGTAGCATCCTTGAGCTCGGTGAAAACCGTGTGTGCTGTGTCGGGGACAGCAAACTTACGTTTGTTTCCTCTAAGGAGGTCAGTCAGAGGTTGTATGCTTTGAGCGCGGCGGAGGACAAATGGTCGGTAGCAGTTGACTTGACCACAGAATCGACGTAGGTGCTTAAATAAAGTCGGGGCCGGACACTTTGGATGGATTGGACCTTGACCTCAAGTACCTCGATTCCAGCTAGTTAGACGGGGTGGCCTAGGAATTCTACCGAGGAGTTACCTAGCTTGCAACTATTCGGGTTGACGGTGATGCCGTTTTGGGTCAACGGCTTGAAGGGGGACTGAAGATGAGTTAGATGCTCTTCGTCGGACGGACTGGTCACTAAAATGTCAGCAGAGTAGGAGTAGGCGAAATCAAGGCCACTGGTGACACCGTGGATGAAGCACTGAAAGCTCTGTGCAATGTTGCACAGTCCAAAAGCCATTCGTAAAAATTCGAACAAACCGAAGGTCGTGATGACGGCTGTTTAAGTATGTCAACTTCGTCGACAGGTATCTGATAATGGGCACGAACAAGACCGATCTTGCTAAAGACGGTCTTACTTGTGAGGTATGTAGTAAGATCTTGCATGTGTAGGATAGGATACCTATGGGGGATTGTAAGCTTATTTAGTGCCCGGTAGTAACCGCAAGGACGCCAGTCTTTAAATTTCTTTAGGAACATCTGGAGTAGAGAAAACCAGGCACTATCTGAAGGACGGGATATTCCAAGTTCAAGCATTTGCTGAAACCACCCTAGCTAGCTTGAGCTTCCCCGTCGTGGGCCTGACGAGACGGGTTGGCCGTTAGTTCGAATGTGGCGCGTAACTTCAGGTGCCACGGGCAGAGCTGCGTTCATTGACTGAACCGACTTAGGGTAGTGAGAGAAAGTTCTGCATGATCGGGAGAGGTCTGTGGGTCAACCTAGACTGGGGTGATAGCTGAGCTGTCGATGTTTGTGTCAGTAACGCTGACTGTCGTTGCAGGGTCGACTATCCTCATTTGTTTCGCATCGACCAAGGGGTTGAACTGTCTAAGGACGTCTGTGCCGATGGTGGCAAACGGAACGGCGGTAACAATGCACTCCCAGAGGAAGGTTCTACGAAGACCAAGATTAAGAGATAAAGAGCCTTGACCGTAAGTAGGGATTAGTGGGCCGTTGTCGGCCCGAAGGCTGAGCGTAGACGGCCGAGTCGCTTCCCCAAGTGCGGACGGATCCACGCTTACTTCGGCCCTGGTTCAACCACGAACGCGGTTCGAGCTTTGCATTCCGGGACGTAAAGGAGGCTACTGCCGGTGACGTTATTGGTAAGTGCGTTGGGGATTGGTTGGCTCCCCAAATGCGCCGAGGGGAAGCAACAAAGCGTGGTACACCGCTTCGTCTGATGACCAAAACGGCAGTGATACCGGCATAGTGTGTTATCTGGGGTTTGCCGACTTGCTCGTAGTTACCAACGAGTTACCGTGTGCTGAAGGGGAATCGAGAGCGCTGCGTACTGTCTCTAATTCGCAAAGTACTATGGCAAGCCCAGTTGTAGGGGCTGCGTGATACCTGCATGAAGTAGGTGGCTGTTGAGATGCGTGTAGCGGCTAGTGTTGTGTACTCTACTTCCTTAGGAAGATGATCTGCGATCGCGTCAGACAGCTGCTCGGCTAGAGTGAGGGAAGAGACCTTGGAGGGTATGACGATAGCTTGCGTTATCTCAGGTAGGTGCTGAAGCCAAAGCTCTAGAAGGATGGAGTCATCCATTGAGTACGAGCCGAGGAGTCTCTTCATCTCACTCAGTAGGGCGGATGGCCTCGCCTATTCTGGATACAAGCCATACAATCGCTGTTTTATTCGCGTACTTGCTAGTTGTTCTAGTCAGGCTACGATATTCTGCTTAAGAGAAAACTCCGTATTTGTGCTCGAAAGAGTGTCCCCGCGCTGTAAAGCAAAGACTCTATGAAGGCAAGCTAACAAGTGACCACAGTTAGATTGACCAGAAATAATATTCTGATGCAAAATCTCATACCCCAACAAAACAAATCAAAGAGGATGGTTATCGAATGGAATAGGGAGGCAGACAGCGATGCGACACTAACAAACGAGCCAAAAATGTTGGTATCTGTGTGAGCCATAGAAAATCATCAACTAATACTTACAAAAACGCAATTCGAAGAATAAAAGGAACGAGGTCAGTAAAAATGATATCGGCAATGGCGGAACCGTGCTCTCAGTCGGGGGCGCCAACTGTGGAGCGGAACTTAGGTACTGGTTGAGACGAGAACCAGTAGGAACCAATACGGATAACAATTATCCAGAAGTGAACACGTAGCCGGGCCCAACGTATATTGTAAAGAGCTGCAATAAATTGGGAGCAACTTCGCAAGGGCACAGTGTTAGGTAGCTTGCGAATCACAGAAAGTTCGAAAATGAACCAGATGAGTCGTAAATAAAACACATGGACGATCAGATGCTATATACAATAATAAAATCCAATGTCACAAAGTACTGAACGCGTGTTTCATGTTAATTACAGATATTAACTCTCAGTTTGTCCACATGAGCCACAAACTACTTCAGCATAATTTACAATGTCCCCCAGCATCAAATGAGGTCTGCGACTCCGTGCACTCGCGACGGCTTAATGGATTTGCATCCGGTTGAGTGAACCTTCTTTCTGCTCGCAAAAATTTGATCCATGATCTACAGCTTCCCTCGCCAGCGAGAACAAGCGATGGTGAGGTCGACTGCCACAGCTCAAACTCGGAACCGCAATCGACCTATTACGTCAACTTTTAACCTCCCACGCCGAATCGCAAATGAACTGTGTAATTCGAACCAACTGGTCGGTTTTATTTCCTTCGTTTGCCCTCATATATGCTTGTACTGGTCTGAAAATAAATCATCGCAAACAATTGTTCACCTATGGTGTCATGATTTCCAAGACTACTTTTTCACATACAGAGCACATGTTTCTTGACTTTCAATAAAGCAAGAAGAAACAACATTATAACAGAATTTACTGAATGCAATAATTTCGCGTATTCTCCTCAGCTGTTTACATACAATGAGTGGAAAACAGTGCGTCGTTAACAGCAAAAGTTCAAAGCGGTCGAAGGTCTTTAGGCTCACGTGACCTGTTCCGAGGAAAACGCAATCGCTAGCCTCACCAGGGTAGGGCTAGCGTGGTCACGAAATCGGTTTGCTTGCATAGCTTTGGCTTCAGCCGCCGAATTGCTGCCGCCTCCGCAAACTGTAGTAAACGGGGATTAGCCTGTTTGCTAACTACCCTGAAATTGTCACGTGGGTTCTGGCATTCAGGGCAGTCTAGTAGGTGGCGGGCAATAGAGCTAGTTGGTAGCTTCGGACCCTTAGCAATCATGTTTCGCGGAACATGCTCTGCAATCCTCGCTGACAGCCTTCTCTCAGTTCTGCCTACGTACTTGCTACCGCAAGTACAATTAAAGAGGTAAATGCAAGAGGCGGTAATTTGAGAGTCTAGTCTCTCCAGGTTGGATTTACAGAGCAGCCTTCTGACTTGATGCAATACCACTAGCTCAGCCGCATGGTAACACTTCTTAATCGATTGACGGAGGCGATGCCTGCATCTTCGGTCAACTTGATCTCCTTTGATGGGCAGTGTAATGAATACTTTTTCTTTGGGACATCGGTTGGTGGTTTATCTCCGGATCGTACTTTCGCGTGCCGAGTTATAAATCGCGCTGGATACCCATTCTCTTGTAGCGTCAAGGTGACTCGTTCTAGTTCATGTTCGATTGTGCCTAATGAGCAAATTTGGCGAGCTCTATCAAAAGTGGTACGTACTAGAGCTCGTTTATAGTTCATTGGGCAAAAGCTATTAAAGTTCAATTATTGCCCCGTCCATGTTGCTTTTATGTACACAGATCGAATGAGTGTACCATCTGGATTTCTTTGTAAGTTAACATCTAGGAAGTGGAAAGATCCGTCGGACTCGTTTTCTATTGTGAACTTGATGGCTGGATGGCACATATTCATCAGTTTCAGTAAGTGCGCCGCCTGTTCACGTGTGTCAACGACAATGAATGTGTCGTCTACATACCGGCAATAAAGGTGTACATTTTGTAGGTAAGAAGCTAACACAGTGTTTTCCAAGTTTCCGAGGAAGATATCAGCCAAAACTGGGCCCAATGGGCTGCCCATGGCCACGCCGTCGATTTGTGGATACAGGGTTCCATTGAACCGGAACTGAATATCTTTTGTGCATAGACGCAGTAATGATTTGAGCTGGAGCGCTGGGAACCCAACTTTATCAGCGTGTCTGGCTATTATAGCTAGTGTTTCTTCCAAAGGTACGTTCGTGAACAATGATGATACATCGAAAGAAACCATGTGTTTCCCTTTTACATTCAAATTACTTATCTTGTTGACAAATTCGAAAGTGTCTCTTAGACTGTAGCTCGTCAGTTCCCTCCGGATGGGCTCAGTAAGTTTTGCTAGCCATCGCGCTAATTTGTGGTATGGTGTATCTACCATTGAGACGATTGGACGGATTGGGACACCTTCCTTATGAGTTTTCGGTAAGCCATACATGTGGGGAAGTCGCGATCCCCGGGGGCGTAACTGAGTCATAGTTTTGGCATCCATCAATCCGGCCTTCACTAGCTTCTTCAATTCACGGACTATTAACTTCTCTATCTGCTCAGTTTGGTCTCGGTTTGTTACATCCTGAACAAAACGACTAGAATCCGCAAGGATTGATTGGACTTTCTGAACGGACTGTTGCTTTTCCAAAATCACATCTCCTGATCCCTTGTCTGGTCGCAGTATTACGAGATTTTCATTTCGCCGCGGTTGCTTCAAGGATTCCCAATGATCCTTCGTAAGGATTCTGCACTTTTCAGTTTCACTGACACAGAATTGGTTAGCCAAATCTACCATTTTAGCTCTAAACCAGCCGCTTGCGTCCTCGCTGACCGGTGTTAAACTGGACAGTTGTTCGTACAGATGCTCAAACTGAGCTTCAATCCCTATTCTGTCACATCTGTTTGGTGGAACTGAAAAATTGTAACCAAGGGATAAAGCTTCAAGTTGGTGACGACTCAACGGAGAATACGCGAAATTACTGAATGCAGTAAATTCTGTTATAATGTTGTTTCTTCTTGCTTTATTGAAACTCGTGAAGGGAAATGCCTGCATGAAGTTTCTTGACTTGTTGCCTCTACCATGACTAATCTGACGCTGCCGACGTTTACTTGTCTCACGACTTTCCGTCTGGACTATGGTATTCGACGTATGTCCAGTTGCCATGGCTCTCAGCCCATTCATAGGTCCATGCGGTTCTACCGTTAGGCCCATCAGATACGACCGGCGGAAAAATTTACTTCCATAGACACTATTCTAAATTATCCAGGAATTATTGCCTGTCAAATCTATCATATTGAAGAATACTTAGACTGGCAATTCTTGTGATGGTGAATTGCCAGTAACTGCTGTTGCCATTTGGTCGAGTATATCTATCCCATACTTCATGGAATTGTAAAACGATAACCTCAGGCTTCTTTTTTCCAGGCTCTCGAATGGAAGAGTTACTGCGCAAGAAACTGAAAACCAAAACATCTTTATTCCTTTGGCACTGGTTGGATGCGTGTGTGTGCTTATTCTTCTTCTTCATAATAACTAAATTGCACAACCACTTTTTTGCCTCAACCTCGTTGGGGTTTCCCTCCTATTAGCTCCAATAGTTCGTACCATACTCTTATTTTCCTCGGAGACTATTACTCCTAAAGTTATTGATGGGAAGAGCTTGTCATTTATGATTTTATGGCATTTTCCGAAGGCAGATGACATAAAGCTTGTAGGCGGAAAAGTTACAATGCCGATTCACAAGATAAGTATCTGGATTTCGCTTTGGATAATCGCGCCAGCTGACGGTTGTGCACTCCCACCGCGTGTTACTAGCCCCGAGGGCATACAAGCCTTTCTTATTCTCTCATTGCACATTCGACCAGAGACAGATTACGCAAGGTGGTTATTGGGATTTGCTCTGCGTCATATGATGCCCTGTTTGTTTACTCCCTGAAGTTTCCCAACCCACTTGCATTTATTTTCATTATAATCCCATAGTGGTGATTGTGAATTCCCACCCAGGATCACACCGGCCTTGTTATCCCTTAATCCCACATTCGCCCCGAGACACGGGCGAACTTCGAACTTAATGACACATTGCGCGCCGTACAGCGAACTTAAAGGATAGGGTTTTGGACTCATTAAAACGAACCCTTGTATTCCCCCTCTCGGACTCTGTGCTGTGTGGCCTTGCTGTACGGTAGCAAGTGCGGTGAATTTGTTTCATTGTGTAACTGGCGAAGACCCAGTTATTTCAGGACTGAACAGGCACTTTTGAAGTATGTACCTATTGCACTCGAGTTCTATTTTGTTTAATAGTACCGTAGTTAACGTCTCGGCCTCCTTTCTTGGTTGAACCCGGGAGTTATTACTTATCACTCGATCCTCAAACGGATTTGTCGCTTACAATACTCGACAACCGTATCTTGGTTTGGATCGATTGCTGGGAGTGAAATGTTTCTTGGGAGAAAGGTGTCCCGTACCCGGCCGGCTGTTTTCAGATTTGTTTGCGAATCGGACCATACCATCCGAGAACGTCGCCGGAGCGAAGGAAAAACCTCGGCAAGCCCATCGTTTTTCTCTTGTTGATGACTTAGTTCCTTGCCCAGAATCGCTTGATGGTAAAAGGAGTAGGCCTAACATTGGTTCCTACAGTATTGTTGACGTTTTGAGGATGGCCGAACTTCAGATTGCTAAGTTGCGCGTGGAGCTACATGGTGTTGACGTCCAGCGGACCACTGACGTTATCACTCGGTCACCAATTGCGAACAAGGAACATCTGGAACAGTTCGCGGAAGATTTCCACAGGTACGTGACAAAGGAGACAAGTTTTAACGAATCCCATGACAATTGCCGAGAAATCTACCACCCTCTAGTAAGCTTACCAAAAGTAGAGTACTTTAGCGGAGACCCAGCTGACTACTGGTGATTTGTTAAGCAGTTTGCACCTTTCCCTGGAGGCCGAGTATGCGACTAAGGTCAGCGGTTGCTTTATTTGATTTCTACCGCCAGGGCCGCTCCAAGCAAGCATTCAGTGAATGTGTGATGTTGTCACCAGAAGAGGCTTACGACTAGGCTAGAGGAATCCTCCGTGATTTGTTCAGTCATAACCACGTTGTGGCCAGATCCGTGAATGATGATTTACTGTGGTACCAGCCACCGATAAGACTGAGCACCTGCTTGATTCCGCCTTGAAAACACAGAAAGCAAAGGTCACAGTGCAACGTGTATTGATACAAAGATCGGGCAGAAGTAGAAGGAAACACACTAGAACCAGTCATTTACAGTCGAGTACACATTTGGTTAAATAGGA
Source organism: Dicrocoelium dendriticum (assembly GCA_944474145.2). Classification (NCBI taxonomy): domain Eukaryota; kingdom Metazoa; phylum Platyhelminthes; class Trematoda; order Plagiorchiida; family Dicrocoeliidae; genus Dicrocoelium; species Dicrocoelium dendriticum. Next base: position 139,620,801 of record OX104063.1, read on the forward strand.
CCTCGGAGACACGAGCGGTGTGGGTTTTTGTGTGAAACAGGCGACAGGAACAAAATGTACCACAGCACAAAAACACAGTGTTCGGATTGTGGACACGAATTGTTCCGACACAGAACATGGTTTTGTCTTGTAGAATAACACTTAATTTTTTGGACAACACTTTGTTCCACTTTTGTGCACAGTTACAAAAGTTTCTGGCAATACTCTGGCACCAGCCAAGTTATACTTCCTGGACATTTCGCCACTTGTGTTCATTATGACACTACACCTTCCTCCCGCAAAAGAAATGTCAGTCGTACGAATGTTTGTGTGGGTCTACCTGTAGACGCGTAGTTGGCCTCCGGATCCGATCAGTACGCCTTTGCTGCAGGTTCGCTTCTCCCGGAACTGTTGTGCACTCCTCGTCAGACACGCGTGGGGTTCTAGGGTGTAGATTGAAACTGTTTAAGAGAAGATCAAGCGGTAGGGATGGATTATATGTGGTCTCTGGAATACTAGTGGGTCTCAACTGATTTGCGTGTCTAGTCCAGATAAAATCACCTACCTTGCTTTTGTAGATCACCCTTCCTATTTGGTTCTGAATCGTACCACTTGTCCATAGCGGCTTACCCATGCGATGATCTCTGACCAAGACCTTCTGTCCTGCGTGAAAATGACGTTCCTGTGTTCTATTTCTTTCTCTCCATTCTCACATCTCTCTCCTGTGAAATAGTGTTCTTCGGTAGCAGCAGCGAGTTAACCGTGCGAATTTTTCTTCCATGAGAGCCTCTGCGGGTGACAGATTGTTTGGCACTTGAGGGTTTGGGGCTGATCTGTACATGAGCAGGAAAATATCCAGTATTTCCTGGGTGGTTCCCTCTTCTCGCATCTTTAGTAGTGTACGCTTGAACGTGTCAACAAAACGTTCCGCTTGTCCATTTGATTGGGGATGGAACGGGGGTGTGCGCAAATGTGTAATACCAACCTGCGAGCAGTATTCGGCAAACTGGTAAGAAGTAAATTGCGAACCATTGTCGGTGACCAGAGTCTCCGGTATTCCGTGCTGGCTGAAAAGTGTTCGCAATATTTTGATGGTTGCATGTTACATCCGGAAAACCTCAAGCCATTTGCTGTAAGAATCCACAACAATGAGCAATTGCTGTCCATTGACAGGACCAAAGAAATCAGCATGTATGCGTTCCCAGGGTTTTGTCGCCAATGGCCAAGAAGATAGTTGTGTTTTCCGTGGTGACTTACTGACAAGCGCGCATCGTGAACATGTCTTCACCAAGTGCTCGAGCTCCGCGTCGATATTTGGCCAATAAACAAAACTTCGCGCAATCATTTTCATCCTGCTAATACCAGGGTGATCTTCGATGGAATTGTCGTAGAATTCGTAGGCGAAGTTCCACCGGAATGACAACTAGATCGGCTAGAAGCAAACATCCATTAACGACTGATAGTTCATCTTTCCTTAGGAACAATTCATGCAGCTCACCTGTAAGGTTATCTTTGGGCCACTGTGTAGTGTGATATTTTATCGCTTGTTGAATGATTGAATCGTGAAATGATGCAGCGCGTACCATTTCAAAAGTAATCGGAAGCTTTTTAAGGGTCTCTATCAGCACTTGGTTCACCTCTGATTCTAAGGATATCGCTGCGATAATAGAGTCCTCCTTCTGAGGTTGCTGATTTTCCAATAACCGAGAAAGTGCATCAGCCTGACCCATGTTCTTTGTGGAAATGTGCTTGACCTCGAAGTCATAGCTGAGTAATGTGATAACCCAACGTTGCAGCCTATTCGCATGCCTGACTTTGATCCGAATATTGCTAGCAGTGGTTTATGATCAGTAAGAAGAGTGAACTTTCTGCCGTACAGCATTTTATGGAATTTCTTTACCGCAAAGACTATCACCAGGGCCTCCTTCTCTATCTGACCGTAAGTTCGTTCTGCTGGGGTTAACGACTTGGTGGCATGTGCAATAGCTTTTTCTGAGCCGTCTGCTTACTTATGAGAAATAACGGCTCCAACACCATAATTCGAAGCAACTGCAGCTAATACAATTTTCTGGGTTGGGTCGTAGTGTGTTAACAAAAGGTCAGAACGCAACATCCTTTTTACATCTTCAAATGATTTCTGGCATTCTTCAGACCAGTACCAACGTTTATCTTTGGCCAGAAGTTCGTTAAGTGGACTGTGGTAACCATGTGAGCAACGTCGGTTGGCTCAATCTCATTGGTTGGCTTGCTGACTCATTCCTACCTTAGTATTGGTCCGTGTGTCTGTCGCTTGACTCTCCGTTTCACAAGGGATTGACTCAGTTGTACTTGGTTAATTTTGCGAGATTCATTTTACCTTTCCTACGGCTTTCTTGATACAAGATTATGGCGTCGCGGAGGCAAAAATGAACCTTTCCATCCAACCCCCATCTCCATTTTGGACTGATTGAGGCAGCAGACCGACATCGGATGCCTGGTTCCGTTGGAAAACATCTTTCCTAAACTACTTGGATTTAATCAACGATCTTCCTACTGCTCTTAGTGAGGATAAAAGATTGAAGCTGCTTCGACATTTACTCGGAGATGAGGGACAGCGGCAATTCGATGCTTTGGGTCTCCAAGGATGCAAATCGGTTATGGACGCCTTCAATGCTCCCGATCGTGCATGGAGTTACCAAATGAACGTGTTTACCGCGCGATATATTTTCTCCCGAATACACCAAGAAGCAGGCAAATCCTTGTATGATTTCATTGCTCGGCTGAGTCGTGCAGTACGACCGCGTGCCTACTCGTCTATTCCACAGAAAATGATGGGAGACTGTGTGCTCACTCAGCAACTGAGCACTGGAATCGCTGACAATCGCATACGTGAGGGGCTATTGCAGGAAGACGCTTGCACACTAACGTGGGATCGAGCTTGCGAATTAGCCCGAGTAAAGACAGAAATTTCATTCCAATCGAAGCAGTTTTGTTCCACCAGCTTAGCTGAAGTGGCGAGAGTACAATCTTTCCGACAACGTCCGACAGACAAACTGTCTTGCTATTGTTGTGGGAGCACGTCTCACAAAGCTAATTTTGTCGGTTGTCCAGCACGCAGCCTCAAGTGTAAAAACTGTCGTAAAATTGGACACTATGCCCGCTGTTGTCGATCGCAGTCTGTCGCGCTCATTAAAGATGATGATATACCGGAATGGCATGTTACCGATCCAACTCAAGACAATATCTATTCAATCACCGCTGACTCCATACCTTCAGGTTGTGTAACCATATCCGTTGTTGAGCCGAAGTTTCTGGCTGCTGACATTCGTACTGTATTGTTCCTTACTATTGAAAGTGCTGTTCCATTGGAAATGGAACTTGATGCTGCCTCTCCAGTCACTATCGTGCCTTTCCAATTTTATGAACGCTACCTATCACAGCATACTTTACATCCCACCTCACATTCATTCTGGAGTTATAGTGGGAACACACTAACCATATTGGGATTTATTATCGTGTCTTTGCGGTTGCATTCTGTGATTGCCGATGTCGCAGTGTATATTTCTTCGGACAACAGACGACCCTTGCTTGGGAGGAATGCTATGGTGGCTTTGCATATTGTATCATCATTCGACCGCATGCTTATCTCTTCCGTCAACGTAGCACACTGGTAGGAACATTATCCGCAGCTCTTCCAGAAGTCCATCGGCCGTATTCCATGTGGTGTGCATCGAATTCAGCTGAAACCGAATGCGAAACCGGTCGCCATTGGTCAACCTCGACCCATTCCGCTAGCGAAACGTGAAGCGGTCTCGGCAGTCCTGCAAGCGATGCTTGCAAATGATTTGATTGAACCCATCGACTGCTCTGAGTGGGTGCATCCAATGGTAAGTGTCATGAAAAATGACGGTACTGTCCGGATATGCAACGATTTGCAGGCACTGAACAAACAGATCGTCGTAGAGCGCTTTGTTTTGCCATCCAATGACGAACTCACAGTACGTTTAGCTGGTGCAACTGTTTTTTCCAAGCTAAATTTGAAAAGTGCATTTTTCCATATGCCATTGGCCGATGATTCCAAACACCTAACTGCCTTTTTCGCTCCTGATGGCCTATTTCAGTACAAAGTCTTACCCATGGGTTTGAGTTCCGCGCCCGCCGCCTGGCAAAAGTTCATGACACACGCCCTGGCAGGTATCGATGGGCAGGTTGCCTACATGGATGATATTTGTGTTTTCGGCCGCTCACAGGAAGAACATGACGAAAGGCTACACAAAGTCCTCCAGCGCCTCAGTGATCTCAATTTGCGTCTGAACGCAGAAAATGTCTCTTCAATGCACCAGAAATTCAGTTTTTGGGACACGTCATTTCACGCAGTGGCATTCGACCAAGTGATGAAAATATCAGGGCCATCTCTGTAGCATCAATACCCAAAAACTTGACAGAACTAAAGTCCTTTTTAGGAATGTGCTCTTATAACCTGCGCTATCTGCCGGATTTTGCGTCTGTGGTAGATCCATTACGACAGTTAACAAAGAAAGGATCGTCATTCGTTTGGGGCAGCAATCATCAAAATGCCTTTGATGAACTGAAACGGAGAGTTGCGTCTGCTCCCCTAGTTGCCATTTTTGACGAATCTTGCCGCACTTTTGTGTCCACTGATGCGTCTGAGGTCGGTCTCGGAGCTGTCCTCTCACAAATACGAAACGGAGAGGAGAAAGTTATTGCCTACGCATCACGAAAGCTATCAGATTCCGAACGTCATTATTCAGTTGGGGAAAAAGAAGCCCTTGCATGTGTGTGGGCCTGTGAAAAGTGGCATTTATTTCTGTTTGGTCGTCGTTTTATTCTGCGTACTGATCATTCAGCCCTAACAGCTCTTCTCAGCAAGGGATCTAAAGGATCTCGCCCAATGCGAATCGATCGCTGATATGCCAGGCTCCTTAACTACGATTTCGAAATGGTGTACCGGCCAGGTTTACAAAATCAGATTGTTGACGGCCTATCTCGCTTACCCGTGGGGTTGGAAGATGAAAAAGAGAGACTCAGAGAGGCGGTATTAGTTTCCAGTCTCGGAGCTAACCTGTCTGCCTTGACGATGGAGGAACTACGAAGGGAAAATTCTAACGATTCTTTACTGCATGAGATCACTGAATATGTGCAACAGGGCTGGCCCAAGAATAACAAAATCCCCGGTGAGTTCATTCGTATTATGCAATTCGACATGAACTATCAGTAGTAGACGGTTGCCTGATGCGCGGTTCGGTGTTTGTAGCTCCGTCCCAGTTGATAGCCAAGATAATAGCTTGCGCACATGAGGGACATCCAGGTATAGTTCGGACCAAAAATCGAGTAAGACTCTATTTCTGGTGGCCACGAATGGCATCTAGCATTGAGACATTTGTGGTCAATTGCAATGCTTGCCGATTAGCGGACAAAAGTTCTTTGCCCGTTAAAGCCCCGACACAGCCAATTGCTTACCCGATGAAACCATGGACCAAAATCGCCATTGATATTATGGGCCCTTTCGCTACTGCTCCTACGAATAAGCGAAATCTACTTGTTGCTGCATGTTTTTACAGTAGATGGCCTGAAGTACACATGTGCGACCAAGTTACTACTTCGGTTGTGTTACGTTGGCTTAAACATTTGTTCAGCCGTTTCGGTTTACCGCATGAAATAGTAACGGATAACGGGCCACAATTTTGCAGCCGCGAATTCGCAGATTTTCTACATTGCCATAATATTAAGCAATCCAGAACTGCGCTCTACAATCCGGCAGCCAACGGCATGGTCGAGCGATTAAACCGGTCTCCAAAAGAAGCTAAACAAGCCATACACATACACATGTGTATATACGCATGAGCAGTGAGACTGGCAGTATCCCGTTTACACAGTTTTAAACAATTATATCGGTTATTAAAAAGTGAGGACTGATCTCCGAATATTTCGCTAAGGCGCGCAATTGTATCGTCAAAGTTAAGGTCGTTTGTACGCTTGGGTAAGATGAAATTGACGTACCTATCGTGTTCAACAGTTCCGAGTTTCCGTAGCAATATGCGGACCTTTGATGCATCGTCAATGTTTGAGAGCTCCGTTTTAAAGATGTCTTCATAGCGGCGGAACCATGTGTCAAATATCAGCCCAGAATCAGAGTCAAAGCTGAACTCAGAGATGCCGTTGATTAGTGAATCAACCGAAGGTTTGGACACATCATTGGATGCTGCCGGCTGGAGAGATAAATTGCGCGTGAGCGTCTCGATAAGGCGTAACTGACAGGCTTCAAATTGCTGCTGCTGCTGAGACAAAATGGTTTTCAGATATTCAGGTGAGAATGCCATGTTGATTAACGGTACCTCCGTCGCCAAAATCTGTTACGAGCCACCGATAAGACTGAGCACCTGCTTGATTCCGCCTTGAAAACACAGAAAGCGAAGGCCACAGCGCAACGTGTATTGATACAAGACCGGGCGAAAGTAGAAGGAAACACACCAGAACCAGTCGTTTACAGTCGAATACACATTTGGTTAAATAGGACCCCGGAGGCACGAGTGGTGTGGGTTTTGTGTGAAACAGGCGACAGGGACAAAATGTACCACAGCACAAAACACAGTGTTCGGATTGTGGACACGAATTGTTCCGACACAGAGCATGGTTTTGTTTTGTAGAATAACACTTGATATTTTGGACAACACTATGTTCCACTTTTGTGCAGTTACGCAAGTTTTCTGGCAATACTCTGGCACCGGCCAAGTTATACTTCCTGGACATTTCGTCACTTGAGTTCGTTGTGACACTACAACGGACCGGTTTGAAACTTCTTGCTCATGACCATGGACAATGGACAATGGTTTATTACGGGTAAAAAAGCATCGCTTAACAAGTCCCGTGGGATGGAGATTATTGCAAAAGTCAATTGCATAATAAAGTGAAAAGCGTTGTGGTGGACTCACCATAGACTTATGTGGAATAGCGGAGATGTTCGCATATTAAACGTATAAATCCATAAATCCATTGGTTAGGCGTTTGGCAAGAAACCGTTTGATTGCGTTTTGTAGCCCCTGGCTAACACGTCATAAAATGAAATGTAAGTGAGACAATGCATCGTCAACACGTTTTTTAAATATCGCCAGGTTGGGAGCAGAGACGACATAATTAGGGAAGGCATTCCAAGGCTCACACACGCGGAGAGAAAAGAAATTTCTACGGCATTCAAGCCGTCTATACTGAATTGTCAGTTTCAGAGGGTGACCTCTTAGTTTAGTGTTGTGGTTCAATTCCAGCAGCGGACGGCAAATGTGGTTTGGGTTCTTCAGAATCTGGTAAACCATTATGAGATCACCCCGCAAAAGCCGATATCGACTACTGTACATTCTTAGAGATTTCAGTCTAAGCTGATAGGGCAGATGAAAGAGGCCCCTGACGTTCTTGGTTGCCCGTCGTTGAGGAGTCTCGAGAGCAACGAGATCCTGTTTCTGTCACGGCTGCCACGCCTGAATAGCATATTCCACGTGAGGTCGCACGTAGGCGTTAAGCATTTGGGGAAATATTGATGGTTCAAACCGACCGAAGGCTCTGCGAAGAAGGTCGAAGTGTTGATTTCCGGTTCTCCTCGCCTTCTCTGCTTGTTTGGAACACCCGAGATCTTCCTGTACCAATACACCCAGGTCAAGCTCCTGAGAAACCTTCGCCAAGGTGTGGTCTCCAATCTTGTAAGCGCTCACCGGCTGGTGACGCAGATGCATCACTTTGCACTTAGCCATGTTCAGTTGAAGCTTGTTCCTCTTTGACCATTCGTAAATGCAATCTAGGTCATGTTGGAGCAGATCCTGATCTGCCTTGTTACTAATCGCCCGCCATATCTTGACGTCATCGGCGAAAAGCATGAAGTTTGAGGAGATGACTCTTGCCAGGTAGTTGATAAACACCAGGAATAAGCGCGGTCCCAGCACTGAGCCTTGTGGGACACCACATTCCACCTCAACTGGGTTAGAAAGTGATCCCCTAACACGTACTTGGAGCTTTCGTTGGTAAAGGAAGTTGCCAATCCAACCAAGTAGAGGATCTCCGATTCCGTAACTTTGTAGTCTTTGAAGTAGGATACGGTGATCAAGACGGTCGAAAGTTTTGGAGAAGTCCAGATAGATGACGTCGACTCCGACCCCATCATCGGCCACTTGCGTCCAACTACCTCGTGCAATAAGTAGGTTGGTGGTGCATGACCGGTGTTGACGGAAGCCATGCTGTTCCGGTACCAAGATGTTGCATTTTTCCAGGTAGTCCATTAAAGCCTCAGCGACGACTGCTTCCATCACCTTCGCGAGCACAGGGAGGAGAGTCACTGGACGATAGTTAGCAGGATCGGAACGGCTACCGCCTTTAAAAATAGGGGTTATAATGCCACACTTCCACATAGTGGGGACTTGTTGTTCATCAAAGCACCTTTGAAAGAACTGTGACAGTGGTTCAGCTAGCTTGGTGGCCGTAGCCTTCAGTGCGTTCGGGCGGATGTTGTCTGCTCCCGGAGAACTATGTTCACGCAGTGAGAGTAACTTCCTTAGCACAATTGATGGGTTGAAAATAACATTTGTAAACAAAGGTGTCGGCAATGTGCTTGATATTATGGGACAGGTAGATGTTTCGCGTTCAAAAATTGGGGCGTATTGCAGCCGCAGGGCATTAGCTGCTTCTTCGGCGCTTTATACTCTACCGCCTGTCGTGAATAGTGGGGGTATTCCATGCTTCACTTTACGAAGCTTATTGACATGCTTATACAGCAGTTTGTTGTTTGCCATGAACTTTTTGGCTAGGCACTGTTGATAAGTTATTTTGTCCTCACGGACAAGTGCGGTGCAATGGTTGCGATGGGCCAGGAAATTTCCCCAAGTCTCTGAGTCTGCCTATAAAAGTGGAAAATTAGTACATTGCCTTATCTCAAATGAGATTCACCGCAGATTTAGGCTCTGTGACCACCATCGAACGAGTGGTTCATGCTTTACCCAGCGGCCTTCAGTCGCGATGTGCAAGAGCAGCCAATACCATTGTACAAGGAGGAAGTGAAGTTACATTCACGATTCTTTTGAACTTTGTTGCATCAGAGGCTCGCATAATGTGTAGCAGATTTGGACACATCGCAGCAGCCGAGGCTAGGCAGTCTAGCGCCCGATATTCGCCATTCTCCGTGGGCCGAAGAAATGACGTAGACATTATCCACCGTAATGTAGGGTTACTGCTTGGCTTGCGACGGTCGATACAACACAGCCGTATGTCAGAGGTTCTTGGTTTCCGGAGTGTTGCATCGCAGGGCACTAATGAGGCGAAGAAATGGATGTTGTGTGTTTCAGTGCAGGTCACTTTGCCGCCTCACGCGGATCGGTTGGAAGATGTGATCAGTTAGGTTGCAAGGGAGAAACTTGTTGGGCGGAGCCTGGGATACTAGTCGGTAAGCAATGACACGCAAGATGTGTCAGATACGACAGTATAGAAGTCGCAGGCGATTGAACCCAACGTATATTGTGCAGGCTACAAGAATAAGAAGCGAATCAGACAGAGCAAGAAACGTGCGGCGAGGTACGCACCAAAACGGTTTTGGTGTCGCCGGACGTGCAGTCAGTAAAACAAGTGGACGTTTCGAAGGTTAAAACAATCGTAAAATCCAGTGTTACAAAATACTGAAAGAGCTTATTTTCCGGTACATTACATACTCATCCTCCATTATATATAGAACGCAAAAATCAATTGCGCGAACCTGTTGCATGTTGCACCTCCTCTGGTTCGCGACAGAAAATTCGACTTGGGTTAGTTCTCCTACAACTGGAGGGTTCTCTGGGAAAGGTCGAGTCGTACGCTTTTTTGATGGCGGATCAGAGGTGACATTGGTACAAGCGAATACTTTGCTTGACGCCGGCATTTGGATCTTCTCCAGTGCGGTTGGAAGTTACAATGGCCATCTGCACCTCACCAATTGAGTGTGCTGAGTATAAGATTAAGTCGTTAGAGAGGGATGATTGGGTTCTTATTGTCCGTGCGTACAGACTTCAAAAATTGAACATTCAACGCATGAAATGCTCAACTCAAACCATAGCGCATCGTTGGCAGCAAATGAGAGGCGTAAAATTCGAGGACTTACAGGATAAGCTTAGGAGAGTCTTGCTCGGATTAGACATACCAGCTGCACATGGGCAATTAGAACAATGTTTGGGTGAGCGAAGTGAACCATTTGCCATAAGAGGCCCACTAGGATGGAGGATAATCAGACCAATAGGAGGGAAAACATTGTCTTATGAATACATCAATCATCCACGGATTGGGCGGCCATCAGTGGAGGAACAACTCAGGCTACTCTATCACAGTGAATTCAAAGCTGCCAATCGTGGAGCTCAAGAGCTATCCGTCGAGCATAAATGTGCATTGTCCATCGCGAAAAACACGGTGCGGTTTCTGGAAGGACGCTTTGAGACCATCGTTCCATGGCGCAGTAAGAGCGCCCAACTGCCTTATAACTATGAAATGGCATGGCAACGATTACAGAGCCTGAGACAGCGACTACGAGGAAACCATTCCTTTTACAAAGGATAAAAGCGTAGTCGAAAATACGAGATACAAGGATATGCCTTTCCGGTCCCAGCCGTCCAACTTGGTCCAGATTATGCTCCCCGATAGTACATCACACTGTGTCGTACCCAAGGAAGCCTGATAAGTCGCCAGTGGTTATGGATTGCGCGGCAAAGTATGGCGGCCTCTCCCTAAATGACCGTCTGTTACAGGATCCGGACACCACCTCCATTTTGGTAGAAGTCCTTCTGCGCTTCAGAAATGAGAGTGATCATAGCAGCGGACATCGAAGAAATGTTCATGCAAGTAAAGGTCTCCACTGAGCTTGACGTGACAGGAAATATTTGCCTCTCTGCGAATCTGGACGCCCAAGGTGAATCAATTGGTTTGCTGGTTCTGAAGCTTTCCGATAATTCTCTGGTTTCTGTGCGACGGCCCACACAGGATCACAACTTGGAGAGCTCGGTAGGATCTGATTGTGTTAAACAGGGACCTTGTGTTAATTTGATGACTTGTGTGATCGTGCCACCTGTGCGTGCCCCGGTGAATACCGAAGGTTTGGCAATGATCAATTATGCCTCAGATGAAGTGGAGCAACCCCCTAGGTTGATAATTTCTGTTAACCTAATGAAACTGCAATAATAGCGATTGGCAAAGTGTAACATGCTGGAATCAGTCACAGTAGCTTTGTCTGAACGCTCGAAACAAGCGGATTAAAGATGGTCAATACTGACGAATTCCTTTGATCCATTTTTCAAAACGAATTATTTGGGTTTCCGTGATGACGCTTTGAATTGCCCCTCATAGGGAGGTGTTAGCGTCTTTCGAACTGCATCGATACGAATAAAGAAGAACGAACGTGTGTGCAAATCCGATGGAATTAGTTATCCGTTAGTAATGAATCGAAAAGACGTAGGTCTAATGGCTCTAAAGTGTCGCTTTAGGCGTTCAACTCACAACAAAAGATCCAATCCTTCAGTGACTCGATACACCAATGTCATCCCACTTGGTAGTCTGAGAGTCGTGCAACATCTAATATCCTCTTTGACGTAATCCAGACGCCGTGAATGATGGCTGTAGTACCTTCAGACTAACGTACTTTAGGTGAAACGGCTGTAATGGCGACTTTAGCTGTCTTATACACGTTCGATGAGGTTAATTGCAGCAGGATGATAAGCGATAAATTATTCAAATGATTCAATGATTCAATAAATGATTCAAGTTACGAAAAGGCAGAGCTGAATTGAGTGATTGTACCAGTGGTGCTCGTGGCTGGTACGCCGAAAAGAGAAGTCGAAGATCTAAAAAAGGCAGACCACAACTTCATAAGGGGTGTCACGTAAGGGAACTGCTTGTGGCTAAAGAGTAAAACAATCCATACACATCAGAAGCTAACTGAAATCTTTCCATGGAGATAGCGATCTATGTCAATGTGAGCATGTCAGAAACGTGCAACATGAGGGGAGAAGTTTTCGGGAGCAATGATAGTGTGTCGTTGCACCTTGCTGCTCTGACAGTTGAGGCAGTATTTGGCCCCATTGTCGCATATCCGCGCGCATTTTAAGGCAGATGTAACCATCGGTGATAAACTTGACAGTGGCCCAAACGCCCGGATGCGATAGTCCATGAAAATAGTCAAACAAGGTTCCAGTTAGTTCAGGGCAATGAGATTACAAGCCATATAAGTAAGCCACCAATCCGAAAAAGCACCAGACGATCATTCCTTCCAAAAACTAGTCCCTAATAGTCATCAAAATGCTGTGCGGATTCCCGGCACTGACAAGAGAGGTCCTGACCCGGACAGCCAACCACTGTCTTCTGTAAGAGCGGTAACTTGCATGGCAGTGGAGGATGGGTCGGGCTATATCGTAGTTTGGTTTCATTCCGTGATGGTCGGCTATCGTCCCTCATGTCTCATTGGCATAAGCTGCAGACTATTGGTGCAAGCCACTAGCGGTCTAGGTCCGACCCTCAGCACGGGACCGAGGGAATGCGCACCACTAACCAGTCCCAATAGGACGAAACAATAGTCTGGTGCTTTTCCGGATTGATAACTTACCTATGCGGTTTGTAATCTGATTGCGATAATACCCAAACCCGTCTACTCAATGGTAATCAAAGATGGTTCACCAAAATGACTGGGGAACAGACGGCCTAGGCTTATCAGTGGAGACATCGCAGTAAATACTTGCATCTGAATTCAACACCGGCAATTGCAAGGACTTCAACGAACTATCCGGTCGAAGCCTTGCAAGTTCCAGCTCGTTCGTCTAAGCAGCGGACATTTTCTCACGGTTTATTGGCGAAGGCGAAAGCTGGTGAACGTGGACACGAGACAGTGTCTCAGCCACAGTCCGGATTTACTGCTATTATGTACAGAAAATGTGCACTTCCTATTTGATGGACAAGTTTATCGACAGATAGATGGTGTGGCTATGGGAAGTCCGCTTGTCCCGGTACTGGCTGATACATCTATGCCGATGGTCGAATTAAGGTGTGAATCCTATCTAAACCAGATGTGCCTATACAGGCGATATATGGATGACACGGTGATGGCCCCAAGAGTAGAGACTGTCCACTCTCTCCTCACTGCCCTTAACATTGCACATCCTAGCGCCCGTTTCACCTGTGAGCTAGAAGATAACAATTGTCGCTTTTCTGGATGTATTGTTGACAAGATGAGACGATGGCTCAATAAAACGCTCTGTTTACAGGAAAACTACATGGACAGGCCCTATATGAGAACTTCAATAGCTTTGCGGCGGTCCAATACAAACGTTGCCTTGTCAAGACTTTGTTCGATCGTTCCCGTAGAATACGCAGTGGTGATTGTGTGGAGTCGGAATTATCGTTCGTCACACAGACATTAGGGGCCAATGGATATCCAGAGGCATCAGATTTCACAGTCATCCGAAGGAAAGCAAACTAAGAATACTTAATGTGCCCAAGATGCCCGTCTATTTACAGCTGCCCTTCAAAAGCAATGTGCTGATGGCGCAAATGGAAGGGCGGGTGCACACAGCTATTCGCCGTACATTCAAGGCTACCAAACTCTGTCCTATCTGGACAACCAAAAAGCTACCGATGCCTCCAATCCAACCTACTCAACCGGTATCCGCCACAACTCATTGCATTTACCAATTCGTTTGTACCTGCGGAAGCATTTACATTGGCATAGCAGATTGGCATAGCGGATTGGAGAGCACATTCCGAAGCGAATTGTTGAGCTGATGGCAAAACAAGCAACCGGACAAGGAGCAGCAGGCAAGCTGCCTTCATCCTCCATCGCCAGACACCTAATCAGTACAGGTCATCAAATTGACCCTGAATCAACTTTTACGGTTATCTACTGAAACGAAATCGCCAGCGTGCTGAAGTTTACCGAGGCTGTGTCCCTAAATGGTTACCGTCCCAACCTTTGTGTGCAACACCAACTGAGAATAGCCCTTAAGCTTCCTTGGGGTACATGACCTTCGCTCCTGCGTTACCAGCTATTGTTTCGTGTTTGTGTGCATTTTTTGACCAATTCAAAACGATCGTTTCCTTCCCTTACATGATCTATATATGTTGCTAGTTTGCAAGTGATCAGATAACACGAAATGTTACCATATTGCAGTGCTCTTCTTCTTATTGTTTTGTTCAGACTGATGCAGGGAACTCGATGCTTTAGATGTAGTAAATGTCGGCACAGAAGTGAGAAAAGCAACCCAGGTACCCGTGTTTCGTTTTTGGAACGGCGCTCGGAGGCAGCAAGTGGCTACATGACAGGCTCGTGGTCCGTCAAGGTCAAGAAACGCCGTCCTTCAAGGACATGTAGGAAATTTTCAACCTCCAAGCAGATTGCCCGAAGTCCGTGACCAAAAATGCGATATCTAGCTCATACTGGCTGCAGCTTCCGAGAAAAGGAAGACCATTGCTGGAGCTCACTGCCGATTTGTTGCACCCACACCGGATTGTGAGGCATAGGCGTTAAGAATGAGTGTGGCTTTCTTTTCCATTTTCAAGTCGCTCATGGAAGTAATCTCCATTAACATCTGCTTGGTGGCAACAAACGCCATTCCGGCTCATGGTGTAAGCATGAACAGCTTCGGGTTACCTTTAATAAAATCAGTCAGTGGTTGCAGAATGGCAACACATTTGCGAATCCAGCTTCTATAATAATTGATCATGCCGAAGAGACAGTGTACGTTTTTAACAGATTTAGGCAGTGGGTAATCCATGATTGCCTGAGTGATCTCAAGAAATGGACTGATGTCTTTACTATTGATGGTGGCCAAGCAAATCAGCGCCTGATTGTCCAAACAAAAATTTAACGGGCTTAATGATTATCCCAGATGATCAAAACTCCCGATCACTTTCGATGGTGCTCCAAATGCTGTTCTGGCATAGCAATGAATAATAAGACGTCGGCGATATAGACAAAAATGAAGCCTAGGTCACGGAAGTCCTGATACATGAAACCCTGGAATCACTGTACGGCATTGCCGAGGTCGATTGGTAACGGCTGCACTCGTATGAGACGAAAGAGGTGATAACAGCCGCTTTGCCAACGTCTTCAGGTGACCTTGAGAATTGATGGTATGCTGGAACAAGCTCATTCTTGGCAAAAACGGACTTCTCGGGTAATCCCAGTGGAAAATCATGAATACGCTGGATAGGGTATCGATCAGGGGCAGTAACAATGTTGAGTGCTTGATAACCGCTGCATGGATGCCTTTTTGGATACCTGTTGTGGGTTCCGCTGCTTTTACGGATAACCAGCCTGAATCAGTTGTGCCGTCCCCAACCAGTTCAACCCGCAACGAAATGAGAACGCCAAGATCAATCGCACCGTGGGACTTCCATTGTATGAGAGTGCAGTACAATCAATAGGTTGTAGACAACTACTAACACAATGATATTGTAGATACTAATTAATATTAGTTACCACAACTCAAACGGTTCAGATTCATAGTCCAACTTGTCGCTGATCCCACATAGATATGCCTATTGATCTCTACTCGAGTTCGATCTCCAATTGTAGATTGATCCCCTCTTGTGCCACTGCTCTCCACTTGAACACTAAGTGTAAGCTATCTCACTGTAACACCTCCCTCGCGCAAATTAACCTACGACTTCCGTCTTCGGTCCAGCTGCATTCTGATGACGGGTTGCCGTACCCGATCAGAGCAGCGTCTTGGTTGCGCACAATGAACAATGATATATTACAGGTAAAAAAGCAATTGCTTTGCAAGTCCCGTAGGATGGTTGAAGTGAAAGTAAACATAAGTGTAAATCGTCAGTTTATGCGTCTAGTGAAATCAAGTGCCCCTTATTCATATAGACGTTGTGGAATGTGTACTGAATTGTTACTGTAGAGTAATATGGGGAAGGCACGTCTTAAGAACAAGAGAAACGACCAACACTTACTCGTGCGCCGCTTTCTTGGACTGAGGTAAATTGATGAGTGCAGTTGAAATATATCCGAAACTATATTCCACAACAGCAGTGTGTAAATAGTGAAGCACAAAAGCTGAGAATGAACACCGTCTTTTTCGCGTTTGTTTGACGTAGACATCTCCGAGTATATAGCGTAATGTAGGTGGATAAGCGAATCATCCAGACGTCTCTTGAATATCGTTAGCGTGGGGGAAGAAACAACGTATGTGGGAAGAGCGTTCCAGTGTTGGCACACACGAAGGGAAAAGAACTTCCGGCGGCATTCCAACCGGCTGTATTGTGTGTCCAGCTTTAGATGGTGTCCTCTGAGTGTTGTATTGCTATTCAGCTTGAGTAGGTGACGACAAGAATGGTTTGGATTCCTCAGGATCATATAAGTCATTAGCAAGCCGCCACGCAGGCGTCGATATTGTCTACTGCAGACCCCGAGGGTTTTCAGCCTCAATCGGTAAGGGAGATGAAACAGACCCTTTACGTTCTTGGTCGCCCTTCGTTGTGGCAGTACAAGAGCGGTAAGATCTTGCTTTTGCCATGACTTCCAGGTGTGGATGGCTTACTCAGAATGAGGCCGAATGTAGGCGTTGAGCATCTGCGAAAAGACGGAAGGATCGAAGCGTCCGAATGCCCTCTGCAAAAGTCAAGGTTTTGGTTAGCTTTTTTGGAGGCTTTCTCGGCCTGACGGGAACAGCCCAGATCTTCCTGCACTACCACTCCTAGATCGCAATCCGTTGTAGTGCGCTGCAATATTTGATCCCCCAGTCTGTATTTGCAAGTGGCTTAATGGCGTATGCTCAGCACCTTGCACTTTGTAGCGTTGAACTGAAGCAGGTTCTGAGTCGACCATTCGTAGACCCTGTCAAGATCATCCTGAAGTGCTACATTGTCGCTGGTTGTTCTAATGGCTCGCCATATCTTGAGATCATCAGCGAAGAGTAAGGAGTTGGAGTTGATTACTGTCGCGAGATCGTTTATGTAAATCAGGAGTAGCCGTGGTCCAAGTACTGAGCCCTGGGGCACTCCGCACTTAACGTCGATTGGGTCAGAGATGACGCCGCGAACTCTTACATTCAGATGTTGTTGAAGCAAGAAGTTACCTATCCAACCGAGTATTAGGTCACCAATTCCACAACACTGCAGCTTGTGAAGGAGGATGCGGTAGTTCAGACGGTCGAAAGCCTTTGAGAAGTGCAGATATACTGCGTCAACACCTACGCCACTGTCAACGGTCTCAGTCCAACTGGAGCTGGCAAGCAGCAAGTTTGAAGTGCAAGATCGGTTCTTGCGAAACCCATATTGTTCTTGTGCCATGATATTGCGTTCTTCCAAGAAGTTCATCAGTGCTTCGGCAACAATCGCTTCCATGATTTTGGAAAGCACCGGAAGTAGTGTTATCGGGCGATAGTTGGCCGGATCTGTACGACTTCCTCCCTTATGGATGGGAGGGACGATGCCTTGCTTCCACATTGTTGGCACGCGCATCTCATCGAGGCAATGTTGGAAGAACTTGTAGAGGGGGTCCGCCAGGTTTACTGCAGCCAATTTCAACGCTTTTGGACGAATATTATCAACACCGGGAGAGGTATGCTCGCGCAAGGCAATTAGGCTTTTCATAACATCCGCAGTCGTAAACGTGATGTGGCTAAGTCCTGGTGGTGGTACCACAATTGGGAACAGTGTATGCGGCGATGTCGTGCACTGGAAGTTCGGGATGAATTGTTGACATAGGGCGTTGGCCGCCTCGGTTGTGTTTTCTGCAAGTCCACGCAATGTGTGTAAAGCAGGAATTCCTCACTGTACTTTGCGGAGCTTGTTAACGTGTCTGTACAGGAGCTTGGGGTTTGAAAGGAATTTCTCGGCTAGATTCTGTTGGTGCTGTATTTTATCTTCACGTACCAGGTTTACGCAGGGATTCCTTTGGATAGTGTAGGCTTCCCATGTTTCGGTACTTGATGACTCTTTGTATCTTCGCCAGAGTAAATTCCTCGTAACGATACACTTGCCTGTCCTTCTGCGTAAGAATGATTTCACCGTCTTCGCTCACAAAGGTCTTTTCCTAGAAGCACTAGCTACTAACGTGTTGGATTGGTGAGCAAATTTAGACCAGGCGACATCGGGGGATCGTTCTGCTAGAAATGCCCAGTTTGTAGCATTTATAAGTTTGATTAGAGCACCGCAATCCGTAATGAGCTGACACTGCTCGGTGTTTTCTGGGGAATACTCTGCATAACAGATGTACTTGAACAGGAGGGTTGCATGGTCGCTACGGCCTAAAGTACTTTCTATCGATACCGTTTCGATCATAAGCTCTTCATTGGTGAATACAAGATCCAGGACACCCGGTTTGTTTCCCGTCCTGAATCTTGTGGGAAATGTGATGTGATTGTAGAGTGGCAGTCCACTAATTATCTCCTGTACTTCCATTTTTAAGTGTTTATTGATAAAGGCTGGGGTTTCTATGGTATGAATATTGAAGTCACCAACCAAGAGAACGTAGCTGTATGACTGCGAGAGAATGTTCTTCATTATGGCGGCTAGGCGGTTGTCCATTTCCAAAGTAGCCGACGGAGGGCGATACACCACACCCAACAAACATGCGTCCCCACTGCTAAGTTGAAGACGACACCAAAGCGCATCGACAATCTGAACCTTTGGGTCATCGATGAGATCGATGTGTAGTTCGCTGCAATGATAAAGTACTACTCCACCTCCTCTACTTGGTCGATCGTTGCGTAGAATTGACATCCCTGGTGGTGCGATTTCTGCATCAGTGATCGCTTCATTCAACCAAGTCTCGGTTATTATAACGAGGTCCCTTGACATCGGGGCCTGAGGCAGGCGAAGCTCCGTCAGTTTGCTTAAAAGACCTTGTGCGTTGGTATAAAAACAGGAAAGTGATTCATAGGTTAGACGGTTATTTGTGGATATAGACAACAGGTTTGAGACTTGGCCGACCCTCTTGAGGTTGGCTGCTACTAGTTTTTTGGAATTGTCTTAGGTTCGCGAGGATGAATTGGGATAACTCTCTGCACCGTGTGATCAGGTTCATGATTATCCTGATGGTCACTCACCTCCTGCAGTGCCTCGCCGGATGCTATGACGGCAGTCAGATCAGTCTCTGTGATGGACTCTGCAACAACGGTTGTTCCCACTGAGTTTGTTCTCTCCATGGAGCAACCAGTAGCCTCTGGTCGTAAACTTGCTGCTTTTATTCGAATTTCTGTTGGTAGAATGTTCCGGAATTTACCCCAGCTCTCTAGAACTGTCTGTAAAGTTAGCTCAGATGGTAAGACCAACTTCAGCAACCTAGGACCACACCCTTTGTAATTTGGTGACACGGAAATCCTGGTCAGGGAGGTAACAATAACAGTTTCTAAAAACAGCGCCTCACGAATGTATCGCCATTGTTCCAGGTCATGTGCCTGGGATGGTCGGACCGGGTACTTCAGACGCGTTCTGTGTACTGGCTGGCACATCGAAACTGTCCATGAGGATATCCAGCGGTAGCGCTCGACTGCTTGTGTTTCTCAATATGCTGGTTGGCCGAAGCTGATTAGCATGTCTGGTCCAAATGTGATCCCCACTTTACCCTTATTTAGGACACGTCCAAATCTGCTTTGGATCAGATCTGTCACCCATCTTGGTCGTTTCCTGTGGTAGTATCTGACCACAAGTTTCCGTCCTGTGTAGAATCGGATTGCTTGTGTCCTATTTCTTTGATTATATTAATCCTCTATTCTCAGGTTTCTTTCTTGCGGGGTGTCGTACTTCGGAAGCAACAAAGCGTTCATTGTGCGAACATTTCGTCCCTTTAATGCTTCTGCTGGTGATAGTTGATTGCGGACATGGGGATTTGGTGTCGTCTTATACATAGTTAGGAATACATCCAATATCTGCGTGGTTCCCTCACATTTTCAGCAAAGCTCATCTTGAGATATCGGTAAATCGACCTGCCTGGCCATTAGGTTGTGAATGGAACGGTGGGTAATGGCGTTCTGAGCGCTGTACTCGGCAAAGCAGGAAGAAGGGGACTGTTACCCACTGTCTGTGACCAGCGTTTCTGGCACTCCATGTTGGCTGAGGAGCTACCTCAGTAGGTTGATCGTCGCGCTACTGGTCACATGCTCCATGCAGAATATCTCGAGCGTCAATAATAGTAAAATACTGCTGCGCTTTCACCGCACCAAAGAAATCTGCATGCACACGCTCCCACGGCTTCGTTGTCATAGGCCAAGAGGCTAATTCCGCTTTTCTGGGCGCTTCACTAGAAAGTGCACATCTCTGACATGACTGTCATCTGTTCCAGTTCTGAGTCGATAATCAGCCAGTAAACGAGATCCCGAGCAACCATCTTCATTTTGTTAATACCCAGATAGTCTTGATGGAACTGCTGTATAACCCTGCAGTGAAGCTCTGAGGGGATGACAACTCGTTCGGTCAGCAATATGCATCCGTTGACAATTGACAGTTCCTACTTTCTTAGGGACAACTTATTTAGCTCACCTGTCAGTTTATCCTTGGCCCGCTGTGTAATGTAGTATTTGATCTCTTGTTGAAGGACTGGATCGCGGACTAATGCCTCACGCACCACTTCGAGAGTAACCGGAAACTTTCTGAGACTCTCCATCAGTACATGCTTCACTTCAAACTCCAAGCAAATCGCTGTGATGATTGATTCTTCTTTCTGGGGCTGCTGATTTTCCAATAGTCGAGAAAGCGCACTAGCTTGGCCCATGTCCTTTGTGGAGATATGTTTCACCCCAAAGTCGAAACCGAGTAAAGTGCTGTCCCAACGGCGCAGCCTGTTCGCTGTGTAGACGGGGATGCCTGACTTTGATCCGAAAATTGCAAGTAGCGGTTTATGATCAGTAAGAAGTGTGAACTTTTTTTCCCAAAAAGCATTTTGTGCAATTGCTTTACTGCGAAAACTGTCGCCAGGTCCTCTTTTTGTCCGACCACAATTTTGTTCTACGGGAGACAGCCATCTGGCTGCATGAACAGTTGCCTTTTCTGACCCATCTGCGAGCTTGTGGACCATGAGTGCACCAATGCCATAGTTAGAGGCTCCTGAGGCCACCACAATCTCCAAGGCAGGGTCGTAATGTGTCAGTAGAAAATCGGAACATAGAAGTCTCTTCACCAGTTCAACTGATCTCTGACATTCTTCGGACCAGTTCCAGGACTTATCCTTGGTCAGTAATACATTCAGTGAGCAACCTAAACGATACATATGCGGAAGGATCAAGCTGTGATAGCATATGAGTCCTAGGAACGACCTTAGTATTGCACCATCTTTGGGCGGTAGCATCTTCTTGAGAGCTTCGAGGTTCGCTGAGTCTGGACGTCTGCCATTCCTGTCGGTTATATAACCAAGAAACGTATTTGAGTCCCTAAAGTAGATACACTTCTCCGGTCGGAGTCTGAATCCATACACTTTAACACGGCGAAGAACTCGATCCAACCTTTCAAATAAGTTATCAGCACTGCCTCCGACAACGTTCAGGTTATCCAGGTACGCAGCTGCGCCATCAATTTCTGCCAGCAATGTGTCTATGATCTGTTGGAAAATGGCTAATGCGGACCTGACTCCAAAAGGAAGGCGGTGGTACACATACAAGCCTCGATGCCTGTTGATGGCGAGTAATGCTCGTGAGCCTTCATGTACCTCGATATGCAGGTATGCGTCGGAAGGATCCTGTTTCGCGAAACACTTACCCCCATTCAATTTTGCAAACAAATCATTCAGAAGCGGTAAGTGGTATTGATGCGCGTTCAGTGCAGCATTCAGACTTGTCGAGAAATCGGAGCATATTCGAACCTGATAGTTGGGCTTTTCGACTGCCACAATAGGTGCTGTCCAGAATGAGTGGTTCACCGAGTGAATAACTCCTGCTCTCTCTAACCGATCCAGCTGCTGGTCAACCATTGGGGTTGCTAAGTAAGGTATAGGGTGTCTCGTGCGAATCACTGGAACGGCATCGGGATTAAGCGACAGTGAAGCTTGTACCTTCGTCCACTTACCAACGCCTTCTCGAAAGACTGCTGCATACTTCTCTCGCAGGAGCTCCATGGCCACTGTTTTGTGGGCTGTTGGTTTGAGTATCTGTACAGTTGCACAGATCTGATTTATCGGAACATCAAACAGGCTGAAACGCTCAAGCTAGTCTAGACCCAGGAGATACAAATTCTGATGGCTCTTGACGAAAGGCGATCCCCATGCGGTAAAATTGGCATAACGATACTCATATTCAACTTGACCAAGCAATTTCAACTCCGTACCTGATGCAGTCTTCACCTGCTGACTGGTAGGTTTGATATCAGGCGACCAGACAATCCTCCACAGCCTTTTTGTTATGACCTTGATGTCTGAGGCGGTATCAATCTGCAAGCGCACCTGCCTTCCATTGATGCTAATGAGGATGTACTTTCTTCTATCTCGGACATCGTCAGTAAAATTTGCGTTCATTCACTCTGCAAAATGGCCGTAAGTCTTCTTTCAATTATCGTGAACTGGCCGGAAAAGTGGTCCGGCTCGGCAATGGTTTTCTTTTGAGCCTACATCTACCTACATCTACCGGTATGCTTGTTGAATGAGCACCACCTAAAAAATGCCAGTCACCACCTTGTCAACTGTCTGCTGGTGGCTTGCCATGTGGGTGTTTCTTGTGACCAATGGCTGGAAATTTGTTCTTGGAAATCTGCTGGACTGCGAAATCATTGGAATGCGTCTTTATGTCCTCGATCATAGTTGTAGCATGTTCCAAATTAATGATTCTCTAGGCCTCTGCAATAACACCTTACACTGTGACGTTCGGTTCTCGCTCCAAAAGCCACAATATTCTGGTCTGTATCTCGGCATCCTTAGAAGATTGCAGGCTACACTCCAAAATCAAATAAAATGATCTTCATCAAGTGATTTCAGCTTGAATTTTTGACACTTGCTTCACTGTTGCGGCATGGGCAATGAGACTGTCCTTCTCCATGTTGCACAGCTTCAGACAATTTTACCAATTATTGAAAAGTGATGCCTGATCGCCGATTATTTCCGGCAGTCGGAAAACTGTTTCATCAAAACTGAAATCTTGAGCGCTTGAGCGAAATGTAATTGATGTATCTGTCGTGCTCCAGTTCCGAGTTTACGCAACTAGAGTGGCATTTGTGATGTATCGTATAGGAAAACAGATAACGTACTAGAGAAATGCTGCCATTGTGACCGCTTACAAATTTCTAGGCAGCATGAACACAACTCTCTTTTTTCTCGAAAACTATAACAGATACAAAATTGAAACCTCACAGCTAAAAGGTACGAGTGGAATACTGTAAGTCATGAAGCATTCTTGAAAAATGTTTGCTTAAATAGGAACTACGCGTATAACAACGCTGTGCTTTCAAAAAGACCGCTCCGGGCGCAGTATATTTTGCCTTATGGCCGCACGCTTTAATGTTACTCAAACAACCACACACACGCACACACCCACGGGAGTGATCGAACGGCACTGTCACATTGGTCGATACTAACTGACCATTTATTCTCGTTCTGATTGGCTCGTTTTACCGTTTATGCTTTCCGCTTTCGATCCATGGCCATCGGTTGTAACCTCCCACTCCAAGCAGGAAGCTATGCATTCAACTGCGAAATAGGAATACTTGAGCAATAGGTATCAGGATGGCGATGGGTATTATGAACCCTCTGACGGGGCTGACAATTCTCTCGCCCGATAGTTCAGAAAAGCCCTCCTTACAATCATGGATGCAGCGGAAAACATCTTTCCATTAGATGATCTTCTTCCCCGCGTTGAACCCTTCTACTGTATTGTCTGATGCTCACTAGGTAAGTTATTTCGCCAAGCACTTGGTTCAGAACAACGACATTTTGACGCCACGTACTTAATAGCTAAAAAGAATATTGTACACGTGATCCAGTTGTTCGAGGAGCTGTGGGGAATTCCGCAACGTGCACTTTATGATCCTTAGCAGTCCATCAAATTACAGCATCAACGCGGAGAAAGCGTAAATGACTTCACAGCATGGCTTTCTGAAGTCCCGCTCGTGTGTTATCTCTCAACTTCACTTTATTAACCATCTAACTGAAGCAGTGCATTGTCATCTTCCTTGACATGCAAGTCTTTGACAGGGTCCCCACAAGGGGCTGTTATATAAATTTAGTAGGTACGGTGTGACAAATCCGCTTCACTCTTGGCTCCAATCGTACCTAGTAGGACGATCGCAAGTTGTGGATATTAATGGTAACGTCTCTTCACTTCATCTGGTCACCAGTGGAGTGGTACAGGGCAGTGTTTTAGGTCCGTTACTCTTCCCACTGTATATAAACGACCTTGTTTCTGTTATACAATTTGGCAAATCTTATTTGTTTGCTGACGATTTAAACGTTGTTTACACCTCAAGTTCTCAGCATATCACGGAGCTTAACAATATCCAAAGCGACGTGAAAGCCATTGAGAGATGGGCTGACTGGTGGCAGATGAGGTTTGCAACATCGAAGTGTAGTATCCTGGCGTATGGATGCCAGACAGAAGCATACTTGTTCAGGCTTCATGACGAAATCATTCCCATCAGCCACTCTGTCTGCCACTTATGTTTGAGATACTCTAGTTCGTTAAACTTTAACGAACATACAAATCATATCGTGAAAAAGGTTAAGCCATCGCTCGGGTTCATATGCCACCTCCAAACCTTGAAAGAAACCGGACTAATGCTCGCAAAATCAGTATCAGACCTTTGCTTGAATATTGCTGTGTGACGTTCAGTAACCTTCGAATGTATGATTTGCGAAGCATTGAAAACGCGCAACGCGTCTTCTTGAAGCGTATATGTAGTTATTCAACCGCTCTTTCATACCGAAATAAGTGCAAGGAGCTGAATCGTGAACCTCTGTGGTTACGAAAAATGCATTTAAATTCTTGATTCCTCCACAAACTCGCGTGGCGGAAAGTGTGTGTTGCAACCTACCAATTGCAGTTTCGAGGAAGTATCAGTTATGAACTGCAAGATAGTGAGTGTACGGTCACTGTAGCTAAATCCAAGGCCAGCCTAAGGAGAAATTTCTACCTTCTTAGGTATGGATCCATTTGGAAAAAGCTGCCAAAAGAGATTAGATGCATGGAACATTTTTGCATGTTCAAGAAAATGATAAAGATTTATCTGTCTACTGACGGGGGGAAAATCTTGAATATTCCACTTGATGATGAAATGCTGTATGAAGAAGGGCTGGGTCATGTACGATACCGGAGAAAATCGACTCGAAACATATTCAACAAATGCGCTAGCGCAAACTTGCTCACCGAGGTTTACCTGTTACAACCGCTTCACCTGCTATTCTTTAACGCAAAATTTTATGCAGTCTTACTCCACTCAAACTTAACTTCCTACCAAGTGCCTTCTAATCTAAAACTGATAGCAAAAGTATATACTGGTCTGGGGACAGGAACTATCAGCGCAATCCCTCCTCTAATTGACTAATGCGTAATATTTGTTCGGCGATTCACTTCGCTATATTTGTTCGATAACGTTAACCATTTCCTTTTCTGCTCCTGAGTTAATAGTTCAGAAACATACTGGGTTTCAGTGATTAGCGATATCGGATTCCCTATTGTACGAATACTTACTACTAATAATGACTCTGAAAATTCGTTTTAATACCTTTTTGCCTATGGACAGCTCATGCGGTTATCAGTCCTCGGCTGTCATGTAGCACAATTTGATCGTATGGTCTGTTCGATCCATTTTGCACGGTTGTACAACTTGTTATCTGCTTACTTTTAACCCTAACGATATGCTTAATGTTTTCAGTTTTTCTTATTTTACATTCTTCCTTATTTCCTTGTTGGCCTCGCCTGAGCTGATCTCCTGGGATGAAGGATTGAACCCGACAAACTAGAAAAGACTATACCCATGCAAGGCGCATTGCCACGGACTGACTGGCATATAAAATTTCCACGATTGTGTGCTCCGCATGACGGAAGGGGCTGAGGCTTCACCGCCCATAATGTATGCATAAAAGCAGCACTAAAAGACATATGTTTAACAGGTGATCGCTTATGCGCTACTTTGTCACACCGGCAAGCGGCCACGGAGGGCATCGGATTGCGAGCGGAACCTTTCAAGGGAATGCCCTACATAGAAGCAGGTCCCCTTGGGACGGTTCCATGGATGGCCGTATCACTTTACCTGAACATTTGTTTAAATCAGTGTTAGTTATTATTCCCTGCCTTTCAATTTCTTTAAGAGCTTAAACCTGTCAATTACTTTAACATTCGTTTTGGATCCATTGTATAAAGCAGGAATAACTACTTATTTTGTGTGATCCTGCTGTACGCATTGATGAGACCACATAGTTGGACTGTACCTCGCACCACCGAGAAATATTCCATTTATTTATTTGTTTAATTATTTCATTGCGCGCATTCATCAAGCTACACCAGAAAGCCAATATATATATATATATATATATATATATATATATATATATATATATATATATATATATATATATATATATATATATATATATACAATGGTTGGCGGCCTCCGGTTTCGGATTTGCCTGTCACTGTGGCCAGCCACAGGAAGCCTGTGCCTACACAGTGACCATGGGTGGCTTGCGCTGCACCACCCACAGCTCCAACCACACACCCCATATCCAGTGTAAACCCGAAGGAATAAGACCGGCAGGCATGTGGATGGGAGCCACGTTTCATCAACGGAGCCGGCCCACACTCCTTCACAGGCAAACACAAGCACGCTGTATTTGGGAATCAAGTGCACACAAGGCGGTGGTTGGACCGTAGTCCGCTCCACACTGAGTGCATGGAACCACTCTTTGATCATAACACGGCCACAAACACCGTGCACCCCGTTCCCTCCAGCAACGACCAACTGTCTCCTGGAGCCAGTATGGACGAGGTAGTGGGTAATAGAGAGGTAGGCACCTTGTCAACATGCACATCAAGCGCAGCCACACCGGGGATATCAACCAACAGCCAATCACTTGTGTGAAAGATAACAAATAAAATAAATCGAGTAATGCATAAGGAAACGGTGACATAAACCTTAAGTTAATGAGCATATGAAATAAGTTGTTTACAAACGAAGCCGAGATAAGTTCGTGAGGCCAGAAAGTATATTTTACGGAAATGCCAAAAACACGAAAATGTTATCGAAATTAACTACAATTGGCTTAAGCGACGTGTGTAAGTTTATAGAAGAGAGTATAGGTAAGCATTTATATGAGAAAGAAAGGCATCAGGACAAAATTGAAAACCCACCACCTGAAATAAATAGACTTAGCATGCAAGCACACGGTTAGTAAATCGAATGCAGCGTACCTACAAACGCTGCGCCCTTTCTGCTTACGTTCTGTGAAGGACCCGTCGTCGCTTCGGTAGTGGTCCCGAGTGGCCTCGCTCATGGCTCACTTGGCCAGCCTGACTCAGGCACTAGCGACCGCATGTGCTATAGAACCATGAGCTCGATGTTGATGGAGTACAATCCATCGGTACTTGCCGCTTCCGCATTTGCCGCTTCTTCTCTGCATGTATGAGGTCTTTCTCCCGTACTTCAGCAACTGCCTTCGTGATTAGATCGCGCCATGCACGCCGATCAACCACCTACGATTCCCATGACCTGCAATCAAGATTAGGGCGTGAAAGGCTCACCTTGATCATGTCCTGGTAACGTAATTTCGCTTTTACCGCAGGCCGCTTCCCAATATGCAGCTGAGCGTATAGTAGCTGCTTCGGTATCCGCCTCGAACCCATACGGCTCACATGACGGAGCCACTTCAGTTGTCTCAGCAAAAGTGTGCAGTCCACTGCATACATCCCACTTTGTCGCAACACATCCGTGTCTGCAACTCTGTCGTCCCAACTGATGCGCAAAATCCGTCGCAAACAAGGCTAATGGAACCGCTCAAGATATCGCACATCCCGCCGGTACATCGTCCACGTTTC
>OX104063.1:139649217-139710386 GCA_944474145.2 Dicrocoelium dendriticum
CGAGATCACATGGCATCAAACCAGATTCTACTCATTTTGGTGTGGAATACACGTCTAAAACATCGATATAATTACGCTAAGAATAAGGACCAGCCATTAGCCAAGCTTGAGGAAATGTTGAAACTCAAAACAACCACCTTATGAGTAAACCTAACAGATTGTGTAACCCAGGTCTCTCCAGAAATCGATGCTTTAAACGTAAGGGGATAACTGGTAATACCGTTGCAAGAAGACACCAGCTGCATAGAATAACACATGTGTGTCTAATGCCATAAGTTTCCGTTCTGTTGATGCGGTTTTCAGCTGCGACCAAGTATTTACACTCAAGTTTTCCTCCGAACTCAAGAATGAGTGTGCAGCAAGTGAGCAAGCCGATCCGAGTACAGATTGAGCTACACTGTTGCCAAGAATGTCCGAGATGCAAAATCAGCAGCACTGCCACTGTGTACGAAAGTATGATTCAAAGTAAAGTATTCACCACTGGTGCCCTGCGCAACGTCACTGAGTAGGTAAAGCACCGCCCAAGTCATGTCAAAAGATATTGGGTAACAACAACTTGTACTGACTGTCCTGAGATCAAGTGTCCCAGAATCAGGATGACGTTGAAGAAACCACCAGTGGGACGTCATTAATTACGGTGTTATGATTAAACCTGTACATGTAGTGCGAATCACGTTAGTAAGTAACCCTAAGCTTTACGTGGAGCCAAGAATTCTACTTGTTATGTTGACTTCATATGTCGAAGTATCTTAAGTTCTGCCGTTGGTAAGTCGTCACAGAAATAAACACTGTTCGATTTGTGTTTTTCCTGAGGTAACTGCAGCTTAGAAGGATCCCAAAAGGAAGCGTTATCAAGAACCATCATGGTTCAAGGCGTTCCTGAACATGAAGCATACGGTAAGCCTGAACTAATAGCTCACCTTGAGGAGCAGCAGTATCACATACGAGAACTCTCTTCGTCACGGCTACACACAACACCTAACGACAAACATGTGCATCAGGATTAATGGGTTTACTACTTCAGTCAAAACAAATGAGGGCAATGTCAAGAACTTGCTGGTGCACGGTTTGTTACAGCTAGTCCTCCGAGTTTTAGCTAAAGTCGACTAGCGATCTGCGCCCCAGAGATGATTAGTAATCCAAATAATCAAACGCAATAGGTACTACACCAGAATAGTGCAACGGCAGTGCATATGATGAGCACACACAACAAGCTACATTTTGGATAACTCGTCTTCGGACATTGAAAATAGGTCAGATTTGGAAATGCTTTAGAAGGCGATGTATCTGAAACAGTAGCAGACGCCAAGTGCCCACTGAAAAGCGATTAGTCGCCTCATTCACTGGTCGACGAAATATCAAATATGAGTTGCAGAATCGTTGACGAAACGCTGAACTTGAAAAACTTTCATGTAAGTACGCTATCGCTCAAGTGCTGCGTAGTCAACTTAGCGAACTTCGAGCGTGTGAATTTGCAAATGCTTAGGACCTAATTTGCTTATAAAACCTGGTTGCACCAACAAGCTTATATAGCTGATGCCGATGTTCCATGAATATTACTCATCCGGTGCGACCGCCTTAGCGGGGCAAACAGGGTTCTTCTATTCTACCGCAGTGACCAGCAATTTGCAACAAGTACTGATCGGGAGACTCATATCAATGACCCACCCTGGTGCCATCCCTTATAAAAACACAAATGTTATGCAACTACCGTTTACCGTCCAGCGGCATCAGTTGCAATCATGAATTCCTGCTTGATACGTGCAAAGAACAGTTATTTCAATGTGCACAAGCTGGTGTTAGTTGCATCCCCATTGAGCCGATCAAAGCAGACTTGTATGGACTTATCGCTAGTATTTCATTTTGTAATCATGTCACTTCACCTATTACCTTTAGGATAGCAACAAATCGTCCATACTGCATGAAACTTGTGCCCACAAATAAGGAGTTCATGCCCAAACATGCTGGATGGATAGCCCATTAGGTCTAAGCAACCATGTGGTAATGGTACATAACTATGTTTGCTACGCAGTGTATCTATCCGAACGCTGTGAAGTAGCTCAGACAATCGGATGCTACTACATTCTGAAAAATATTAATGCAGCATTCGCTCAGGAGTTCTCATAATACATTTCTCTTGAAAACGTTTGGACATAATTAGTAGAAAGTTGCAGTGACCCGGTCGACACAGCAACAGTAACCTGGCCGCTGCTTTTTACGTACTGACGTCAATCCTCAGATGCAAAAGTGAAAAACACTCATGACAAATAAAGATGCGTCACGGTTTGCCTACAAGGCTAACCGAGACTCAATGAATTAGGGAAACTTCCTGACCCATCGCAACCATTGCCCCATACTTGTCAGCGACGGTACAGTAACGTTTCATCAGTGCCTAAACAAACTGGTTCTGGCAAGTCAACAGTCTTCCTAAAATAAAGTATGGAATCTCTCCACTTATCACAACAGCTGGTAGGGTACAAATCACTAACAAAACAGTCACTCCGCAGCGGCTAGAATAATCTCAATTTTCGAACTTTCAACTTGTTCTTGTCACACCACGTCAAGCAACTTACTGACACCTAGGTTAACAAATAAAGTTTCAACCCAGCAACTCTTTCAAAGAAGTTACTTGCATTACGCACTCGTAGCTCTCTGAGAGCCGATAACATTCGCCCGAATGCACTGTAGGCTGCGGTCACTAAGCTATCCTAGCCACTAGCGCAGTACTTCGAAAGATGCATCGATAGTCAGCAAGTGCCCATATGTGAAGGTATGGAATTTTATCCCACTTTCTAAATGCGGTAACCCTTCAGACTACAGACTATCGCCCATGACACTTCTCTGTGTGTTGTCAACGGTGATAGAGCGGTTTTGACGAATGCTGTAGTGGAATACTTGCAGAAATGCACCGTCTTGGCAACAGATCAGCATGGTTTACGTCAATACCGCTTATGCTCAACTAACCTATTAATAGCAAGAGGAAGTTTGGACGAAACTTGCCAATAGGGGCCCGGAGTCCAAATCATCCAGCTGGACTACTCCTAGTCCTGTGACCTTCTGGATTACGGCGTCATACTTAACAGGCTACAGGGTTACGGAATCAGGAAGTCACATTCTTGGTTGTACCGCTCACTTTATTTATCAACGGAGGATTCAAGGGCTTGTTTAGGGAAAACACCTCAACCCCTTTGAGGTGAAATTTGGTGTTTCACAAGGCTAACTTCTGAGACCGCGCTTATTTAGGCTTTTCATCAGTGACCTGGCATGAGATATCGCTTCAAATCGCCCGATATTCGCCAATAATATTATGACACGATGAGCGATTATTAGTGAGGTATATCACGATTTGTTCCAGCATGAACCGGGTCGTGCTCATGAATGTTCGCGGAATTTACTATATTTTCACACGGCTAAGTACGTCGTTATACACCTGCGGCATCAGCCGGGGAGCCTTTCCAAGCTTGAACATCACATCTTGTAGTAGGCCACTCAGGAGCCAGATTTGGTTATACTGGTTCTGGACGATATCGGTTTCTCAAGACAATAAGAGAAAACGTCGAAGACCGGTAGTCAGCACTTTGACCTTCTTCGTACGGTGTTCGATCTGTTTGACTCCTCAGTCATTTCGCAAATACGTTACGCCTGCGTGCGACTATAAGTACATTTCTCCAGCTGGGCGTGGAGCATTTGGTGGAAACGCGATCTCGCCGCTCTAGATTGTCCTCAAAATTTTGTACGCACGAAGGCTATTGACTACTCCTAGCTACCATACCAGCGTATATTAAGTTCCTTAGGAATGTACAGCCGTCTATGTCGGCGCTTGCGAGGTCGCAAGCGCCGACATAGACGGCTGTACATTCCTAAGGAACTTAATATACGCTGGTATGGTAGCTAGGAGTAGTCAATAGCCTTCGTGCGTACAAAATTTTGAGGACAATCTAGAGCGGCGAGATCGCGTTTCCACCAAATGCTCCACGCCCAGCTGGAGAAATGTACTTATAGTCGCACGCAGGCGTAACGTATTTGCGAAATGACTGAGGAGTCAGAGAGATCGAACACCGTACGAAGAAGGTCAAAGTGCTGACTACCGGTCTTCGACGTTTTCTCTTATTGTCTTGAGAAACCGAAATCGTCCAGAACCAGTATAACCAAATCAAGCTCCTGAGTGGTCTACTACAAGATGTGATGTTCAAGCTTGGAAAGGCTCCCCGGCTGATGTCGCAGGTGTATAACGACGTACTTAACCGTATGAAAATATAGTAAATTCCGCGAACATTCATGAGCATGACCCGGTTCATGCTGGAACAAATCGTGATCTACCTCACTAATAATCGCTCATCGTGTCATAATATCATTGGCGAATATCGGGCGGTTTGAAGCGATATCTCATGCCAGGTCACTGATGAAAAGCCTAAATAAGCGCAGTCTCAGAAGTTAGGCTTGTGAAACACCAAATTTCACCTCAATGGGGTTGAGGTGTTTTCCCTAAACAAGCCCCTGAATCCTCCGTTGATAAATAAAGTGAGCGGTACAACCAAGAACGTGACTTCCTGATTCCGTAACCCTGTAGCCTGTTAAGTATGACGCCGTAATCCAGAAGATCACAGGACTAGGAGTAGTCCAGCTGGATGATTTGGACTCCGGGCCCCTATTGGCAAGTTTCGTCCAACTTCCTCTTGCTATTAATAGGTTGGTTGGGCATAACCGGTATTGACGTAAACCATGCTGATCTGTTGCCAAGGCGGTGCATTTCTGCAAGTATTCCACTACAGCATTCGTCAAAACCGCTCTATCATCGTTGACAACACACAGAGAAGTGTTCTGGGCGATAGTCTGCAGTCTGAAGGGCTACCGCATTTAGAAAGTGGGATAAAATTCCATACCTTCACATAGTGGGCACTTGCTGACTATCGATGCATCTTTCGAAGTACTGCGCTAGTGGCTAGGACAGCTTAGTGACCGCAGCCTACAGTGCATTCGGGCGGATGTTATCGGCTCTCAGAGAGCTACGAGTGCGTAATGCAAGTAACTTCTTTGAAAGAGTTGCTGGGTTGAAACTTTATTTGTTAACCTAGGTGTCAGTAAGTTGCTTGACGTGGTGTGACAAGAACAAGTTGTAAGTTCGAAAATTGAGATTATTCTAGCCGCTGCGGAGTGACTGTTTTTTTTAGTGATTTGTACCCTACCAGCTGTTGTGATAAGTGCAGAGATTCCATACTTTATTTTAAGAAGACTGTTGACTTGCCAGAATCAGGTTGTTTAAGTACTGATGAAACGTTACTGTACTGTAGCTGACAAGTGTGGGGCAATGGTTGCGATGGGTCAGGAAGTTTCCCTAATTCATTGAGTCTCGGTTAGCCTTGTAGGCAAACCGTGCCGCATCTTTATTTGCCATGAGTGTTTTTCCCTTTTGCATCTGAGGATTGACGTCAGTACGTAAAAAGCAGCGGCCAGGTTACTGTTGCTGTGTCGACCGGGTCACTGCAACTTTATACTATGTCCAAACATTTTCAAGAGAAATGTATTATGAGAACTCCTGAGCGAATGCCGCATTAATATTTTTCAGAACGTAGTAGCATCTGATTGTTTGAGCTACTTCACAGCGTTCGGATAGATACACTGCGTAGCAAACATAGTTATGTACCATTACCACATGGTTGCTTAGACCTAATGGGCTATCCATCCAGCATGTTTGAGCATGAACTCCTTATTTGTGGGCACAAGTTTCATGCAGCATGGACGATTTGTTGCTATCCTAAAGGTAATAGGTGAAGTGACATGATTACAAAATGAAATACTAGCGATAAGTCCATACAAGTCTGCTTTGATCGGCTCAATGAGGATGCAACTGACACCAGCTTGTGCACATTGATAAACTGTTCTTTGCACGTATCAAGCAGGAATTCATGATTGCAACTGATGCCGCTGGACGGTAAACGGTAGTTGCCTAACATCTGTGTTTTGATAAGGGATGGCACCAGGGTGGGTCATTGATATGAGTCTCCCGATCAGTACTTGTTGCAAATTGCTGGTCACTGCGGTAGAATAGAAGAACCCTGTTTGCCACGCTAAGGCGGTCGCACCGGATGAGTAATATTCATGGAACATCGGCATCAGCGATATAAGCTTGTTGGTGCAACCAGGTTTTATAAGCAAATTAGGTCCTAAGCATTTGCAACTTCACACGCTCGAAGTCCGCTAAGTTGACTATGCAGCACTTGAGCGATAGCGTACTTACATGAAAGCTTTTCAAGTTCAGCGTTTCGTCGACGATTGTGCAAATCATATTTGATATTTCGCCGACCAGTGAATGAGGCGACTAATCGCTTTTCAGTGGGCACTTGGTGTCTGCTACTGTTTCAGATACATCGCCTAAGGTATTTCCAAATCTGACGTATTTTCAATGTCCGAAGACGAGTTATCCAAAATATAGCTTGTAGTGTGTGTACTCATCATATACGCTGCCGTTGCACTATTCTGGTGTAGTCCCTATTGCGTTTGATTATTTAGATTACTAATCATCTCTGGGGCGCAGATCGCTCGTCGACTTTAGCTAAAACTCGGATGACTAGCTGCAACAAAACGTGCACCAGCAAGTTCTTGACATTGCCCTCATTTGTTTTGAATGAAGTAGTAAACCCATTAATCCTGATGCACATGTTTGTCGTTAGGTGTTGTGTGTAGCCGTGACGAAGAGAGTTCTCGTATGTAATACTGCTGCTCCTCAAGGTGAGCTATTAGTTCATGCTTACCGTATGTTTCATGTTCAGGAACGCCGTGAACCATGATGGTTCTTGCTAACGCTTCATTTTTGGGATCCTTCTAAGCTGCAGTTACCTCAGGAAAAACACATATCGAACAGTGTTTATTTCTGTGACAACTTACCAACGGTAGAATTAAAGCTATTTCGACATATGAAGTCAACATAACAAGTAGAAGTCTTGGCTCCGCGTAAAGCTTAGGGTTAGTTACTAACGTGATTCGCACTACATGTACAGGTTTAATCATAACACCGTAATTAATGACGTCCCACTAGTGGTTTCTTCAACGTCATCCTGATTCTGGGACACTTGATCTCAGGACAGTCGGTACAAGTTGTTGTTACCCAATATCTTTTGACACGACTTGGGCGGTGCTTTACATACTCAGTGATGTTGCGCAGGGCACCAGTGGTGAATACTTTACTTTGAATCATACTTTCGTACACAGTGGCAGTGCTGCTGCTTTTGAATTTTGGACATTCTTGGCAAAAGTGTAGCTCAATCTGTATTCGGATCGGCTTGCTCACTTGTTGCATACTCATTCTTGAGTTCGGAGGAAAACTTGAGTGTAAATACTCGGTTGCAGCTGAAAACCGCATCAACAGAACGGAAAATTATGGCATTAGACACACAGTTGTTGTTCTATGCAGGTGGTGTCTTCTTGCAACGGTATTACCAGTTATCCCCTTATGTTTAAAGCATCGATTTCTGGAGAGGCCTGGGTTACACAATCTGTTAGGTTTACTCATAAGGTGGTTGTTTTGAGTTGCAACATCTCTTCAAGCTTGGCTAATGGCTGGTCCTTATTCTTAGCGTAATTATATCGATGTTCTAGACGTGTATTCCACACCAAAATGGGTAGAATCTGGTTTGATGCCATGTGAACTCGCTGCGACCGTTTTTAGCGCAACGCATTGCGCGCGGAAAATTATACAACACTTGGTACACGTAAACTGGCACATTAGCTATATGTGTTTAGCCCGATGAACGTTAGGTCTTGAGCTCGATGAGCGAATCTTACGGCTCGTTAGAAGGACTGGTGATCTGTAGTCGCTTTCCTGCTACTGACATTTGGGGCAAGGTTACACGGTCTGTGTCATCATGGGGTGAATGCGAGGTCTACTTCATATGTGCTCAGCTAGTGTCCTGATTGAATGCTCAGTGTACTCGTTAGGTAGATCAAAATTTGTTTTGGTAGACAGAGTTTCGTATTCGGGTCCATAGATCATCCAATTGAACTTCTCAGAAAACAGATTGTGGTTCGGCCTGGTGTAACGTAAATTCCCCTGTAGATGCACTACACGACTTCGGAACTGTGTAGGTGAGAGCTTGTTAAATTACGGTTGGAATGCTTTATCGATGGATGGATTAACTTAACACCAAACCCACGATTAATGTTCAACAACTGCCCAGAATTTATGATTCAGGAAAAATGTGGAATGCACTGGTGGCATTTCTGAAGTAAATAGGTTTAAATATTGTACTGGATATTCTAACACGAATTTTAACGGAGTATACCTAAAAAGCACGATGAGTGAAATGTGTAAAACTGGCACAGCACTTAATGAAAAAGACCATGCGAGTAGCATTTCACTATCATTTGGATTTAAGTCAGCACTTCAGGAAAAGCATATGGTAATATATTTTCCTTAATTTGACGTGCAATAGAGCAAAAACAACTACTTATTCTCACTGCTGTGTCACGTATTACCATAGAGCAATTGGTGCATTGATAAAGACGCCAGACGGCAATCTACATTGTTGAAGTTCAAACTGCTGCTCGCCATCGCCATGTGTTGGATCCAGCTAATTGGAGACTAGTCATTGAGGTAACCGTTAAGTGTGAGCACATGCTAGCTTTATTTGATATTGTTATTATTAGCTATATTGTTAATGGACAGCAAGTTTTAAATGATGACTTCCTTTGGTTTTTTGGAATACACCAAATAGACGTGATGGTAAAGTTAAATTCGTCTTTCTCCTAGTTGCTTCTATTACAGTTTCTACAAAGCCTACAAAGTATTATTGTATAAGTTGTTTGCAAATTCAAACTTCATTTCACATTTAAATCGCTAAGCTGCGCCAATGCCAATTACCGCTTATTTAATAAAGACGTGCACAAATATTACTCTACTGATTAATCTCACGATCATTAAATCCCCCCACTTTTCGACCGTTCGTTTTGTTATACTGCTTGCTTACTATATCGCTAAAATGGAATAAATTCATAACAATCTAGACTGTGTTTCATGCAGCACAAATGGCATAAAACATACAGGAAAAAATTTCTTTTTATACAATTAAATTAGGGCGTTACGTAGGTAGTTTAAGTTGTCCAAGATTTGACAAAATTGACTGAGGTGTACCTAGGTAGAAATATATGAGCACGTTTGAACAACCTGTTCCCAGTTAATTTGGACAACAGGTAGGCGCGGATATGTAGGCTTATAGATCAATTATCGATGGGATATAGTCCTATGGCCGCCCACTGATATAGATCCATCTGGAACCTAACCGAAAAATTATCCACCATTCAACCGGCTTTTTCCTAACCCTTGACTCTTAATAAAGGCTATTTCATATATGCTTACTTTGACCAGTATTTATACAGAGAAATGCGGACGGTGGGGTGTGCACATGTACTCATCTAGTTTATTAACAATATCGCAGAAATCAGCACAGGGAAATATTGTAGGCTGCAAATCAAGAGCATGAGAACTACCTAGATTCGCGTCAGAGGGAATCTGGTTGCTTGTACTTAGAATTCTTTAACATATGTCAGATGTGAAAGTGTAAATTGTGAAACTTATAGAGTGAATCAGGCTACATCCATTACTATGTAACCGCGCGTGCGTGATTTAACCGTATTTATCATATTTATTGCATTAAGGATAATTATGTGCACATGCGTGCACCACATACCTTTTTATGAACGCACCTGTTCTTATCGCGTTATGATTATAGCGGTTTGTCCACGCAGCGCTGCCCCTCATCTTGTCCGCTACTCAGTTCCCTATGCTTTACAAAAGGTGGATATCTGCGCACACTGTTACCAGATAAAATATGATTTAGTAGCATTCATCCATCTTTGTCTGACGTTTAATGCTGGTTGTCAATTGAACTAGCTGTTTTTGAGTGATTGGTTCAGATAACTGTGCTGATAGCTGAAACCATCTGGTAGAGCAGTGTGGCAATTCTCTGATTGTTAAGTGAAATGAAGAAAATGTATGGTTCTTCTGTGAAACACAACATAGTTATGTGAGGCGAACTGCATCAAAATTTTCGACCAAATCGCTGTTTGTACCGGTTATGTTTTTTGTAATCAATGGAATGATTACGAAAGGCAGTTTTGGGTAGAAACAAAAATAATATTCAAATCAATTCTGCCCAAATTAGCATGCGTAAAAGCTTGATTAGATACGCAATCCGCAATTTCTAACGTTCCATTGATGATGGGTTGTCTGCACCACATTTCTGGCTTCATCAATTGCTATGTGTCGCCGTGCGTGGAAGTTTCTCTTCAACAGACTTATACATGGCAGCTGTTAAATAACGCTGTACTATAGCACCTATGCTACCAAGGAAGTAAACCCTATGTGTCCAGAATACAGACACTAGGAAACCTCATTTAGAAGGGATAAATGAAAAAGATATCGTGAATGAGACGTGAGTATTATAGAGAAAACTAACCTCTTCCTGTTACGTTGGCTGCGGTAGTTAAGGCCATGTGCAAAAACGAATGTAACTCAATACGCTTCAGTCAAATCAGCGCTATCACTTTTGTAACCGTCACACTTTATCGACTTCATAACTGGACATAGATCACAACCCCGTTTATAGAGTTGGACTGCTTCTGCAATTCAGCGTTTCAAAGTATAGTGAGCGCTCAATAATAAGGGTTTTAAGATACACACAACCTTTCCTGATGTTATGGTGCTCCTGAAGTAGGTCGTTACTAAAACTAAACCAGCTTATCCATGTCGCATTTCACCCTTGGGGAGTGCAAACAAGCCGCGATTGTCAACAAACTAGCATTTGGCATCCTAACACCTTGACGTCGTCATCATTCGTTACAAGCTAATTTTTAATAGCGCGATATAGTAACAAGTACGACATAGATCGGTATACTAAGCAAGCTAGAAGAGCGCAACTCGAATTTTAAAAACAAATTAAGCGGAATCCAAACCTGTGGCAACAGCGAATTTCTCATGTCACAGTCCAGAAAAGTTTACCTTGGCTTGCCGGCCATCCTTTTGGTAATCAGTTATCATGATGTATGACTCCTAACGTGCTGTCTGAGTAGAAGCTGGTTGCAGCTCCTCCGGGATCAGAAAAAATAAGCTGGCTTATCATAATGAGAGGGCATTGCATTGCTTTTTCTGAACAGGTCAAGTCTGATGTATGTGGAGAAAAGAAAACGCTACTGGACCATATTACTTATGTGGCATCCTGAACTTGCTTATCTGGTGACTCGGCAAATATGTGGTAGTTGTATAGCCAACACTTGAAATTTAATATAACTCTACACTTATGAGAAAAGTCGGGAAAACCATATGACTAATGCATTTATTTCCATTCTATAAAGACCTAATCGACAGTACGCAATTAGTTAAACTGCATTATTTGGGCTTCCTCATAATTTAGGTTGTATAGGCAACATAATTCCAGTTCAGGTTTATAAAATTTAGTTGGTGTTTCCGTCGGTATTTTATAACAATACGAATTAACAAAAATTATCGAATATCGGATAATTAATAGATCATGCTTACGAAGTAGATGGAAAACCATTTTCTACGTTTAAGCATAATGGGGCAAAATCTGTTGGTGAATATGTTCGCTTAAGACGTATGTTTATCAGCATTGTCATAGTTTCGTTGATAATTTTAGCGCAACAGAAGTACTACTAGACCTTGTTCAAATTCAAGCAATTGTGTATATTATTGTTTTAAAGCCGATGCCTTCCTGGAAAACCAGAAATTTTTGATTAATCTGCTCAAGTGTAATCGGTTGTCAGATTCGATGTTCACATAAACAATCATCGATGACTGAATACGAGACTGATAAACGCAAGTGAGTTTTGCCTTGTAGCTCGCAAACATCGCAGACTCACGCAGAAAGCAGATGCTGATTTCCATTTGATGATTTGAAATCGACAGATCTCGATGTAAAGTTTATGGGCTGACACTGGGAAATCAACTTTATTACTTTGGTTACCTTGTAAGTGAATTTTGGATATGTGAAGCATAAAATGCCATTGACTAAATGCGGATATCTACTAGAACGCGGCCCAGATTTATTTCACCAAGTTGCAATGGGCAAACACACGGTCAGGATAAAAGGCCCGTAACGGAATAATCTATGTTAACTACAAAATTTTATTGTTATTCTTCGGCTGATTATACTTATGTAAATATTTTGAATAAAATTAAAGCAATGATGCTAAGAATTGCGCATCATTGCGCGTATTACAATTCGTTATCTAGCTTCCACCGGTATAACTCTTAATACAATTAGCTTTCATGTACAGACCGATGGGAAAGTCTTGGAAAACCACATATCCCATCATTATAAATCTTAGTCCTTATTGCAAAACTTGTAATGTTGATAGTGGTGTTAAGTGCGTAATTTATCTGAAATAGCAAGGGCTGGAAACAATAAAGAAATGCTTTATAATTTGGAAATTAAATGTACAAGCCACACCACCACGTGTTGGAGACATTGCTTCAAATTTAGTATACCACACACGTATGAAAAATTCTGAATGTTTAGTCGCAGTACATAATCTGGATGCACTACATTGCTTTCGATATATGCTTCCTATACAAGTAGAGTGATCAGTGGACTTTGAGTACAACATTCCTGATCGAATAATCCAGCTATTTAACATACAATCTGACAGAATAATACGAAGAGGGAATTTCAGCCATATAAAAGTCGTAGATGGCAGAACCTTACCCATAAACAGAATCAATCTTTGAAACTGAGACTGTTCTGATAGCGATTTGGCACCTTACCCAAGATATGCTCCGTCCTTTCCATACTTACGATCTTGTGACCGCCATGGTAAACGGATACTATCAAGTAGCATGATGGGACTTATGTCCAACTTCGGTGGAAGATTATATTAACAAATATCAAGTCGAGTAATAACCGGAGACTACAGTGTTAAGAAACATTAGGGAATTCGTTGTTACTACCAATTCCAAATGTAAAAGTCGCCTTTTTCCTAATGCATTAAACTTTGTTCTTTACTGCAATAATCTGCTTAGCCTATGGCACTGAATTTGCATTAGAAATTATTGTCGTTATGATCTCATTACGACTGTCCACATAGCGCATCGAATTTGAAAATCCTTGGTGACTAAATCCCGAGGTGGTTGGAATGTCCTTTGCAACCCGAATCGAGTGATGCAACGAAAATTGCAATGCTGGGTAATAAGCGTATGATAAATGGCAGGTAGGTAAACTTTAGGCAAGAAAATGCGTTTGCTGAAGCATGCTGCGCAATGCTCTATGTTTTGTGCAACTTCAACTGCAGGAAATGGGAAGCAAATTAATTCTTCTTGCGAAAGCCTGATGAGCGTGTTTACAAAAATTAAACACCTTAGCGATCGTACTAGACGACTGATGTTTTCACTTAAAGTTTGCGCGTGGACGACCAGCTAACTACAATCGCAAGTTACTTGAATGCTTGCAGTAACGATCCGAATTAGTGCACATATCGTGTTTCATCCGTTGGTCGCGATGAATTTTAGCTGACCAGTAGGGTACTAGATGCAGATCTGTACCCAGCCGACGAAAGTTCAGACAAGGAATATTGACCAACGAAACTACGAAACGGTCAGAAACCACAAAAAGTCGTATGGGTCGGGTTTATGCAATGAACAAAGATTTTTTCTGTATATTAGCAATTGTCTGCTGTATACTAACCTTATTGCTATTTGGCAAGCAACTATACCAATTATTTCTCGTCAAGGTTTAAAGTCACCACCGATGTTTCGGTGCTGTTGTGTGTAGAGCTGCTGAGATGAGTGCGGTTACTGTCATGTTTCGCATAACTTCCAGAAGACATCTAGGGAAAACTCATAAGCTATTCACCGATGAAGCTACATACCAAATCCTTTAATGCCGCATGTCTTGAAAAGGAATAAAACCATTTCCTTCGCCGAGGCAACCAACAAAACATCAGTTGTGTCATTTTCTGGATGTTCGTTGACTCTATCGGGCTGATATATCATCGCATTACACGGTGGGTTTGAAGTTACAACTACATGACGGTGGTGAGTGTAGACGTAGGTTTGATATTAAAATTTAGATCATCATTTTGAGAGATTCTTTCAAAGTTGAGGTAAAGTATGCTGAAGCAACTTTTTTAAACTTCCTAATTGTTCACTTACAATAATAATATGCCAGGGTGCATTACCTGAGATGGACAG
Source organism: Dicrocoelium dendriticum (assembly GCA_944474145.2). Classification (NCBI taxonomy): domain Eukaryota; kingdom Metazoa; phylum Platyhelminthes; class Trematoda; order Plagiorchiida; family Dicrocoeliidae; genus Dicrocoelium; species Dicrocoelium dendriticum. Next base: position 139,663,415 of record OX104063.1, read on the forward strand.
TTTGGAAGTTATTAGCAATAGTTTGAGTGCAAAATACTTGTTACAATTTGTATTGTAATTTAGATTATGAAAAAAGGTTTGAATAATTTCTGCATCAGTAAGTTATTTATATGACTGCACTTAGACATTTTGTTGAGTCCCTCTTTGGTCTATTTGTACCAGGGTTCGCTATTTTGCACCATACCTAATTTATGTATAAATATATACGTTTTAAAAGCAGCTTTACTAATTTCACATACTTTAGTATCTGAAGTCTGTAAAAGCACAACTATTTTTTTAAACAATCATCATCATCATCATCATTACACGTTAGCTGGAGGTGGAAAACACCTCAGCTATTGTGCCGCAATACAAAAGACAAGAAAAGGAAAACAGTGCACGCCCGCCGAGTCCCCAGTAACAGATGGACATTGTACCGGCGAGCTAACAGCTGGCTGCCGTAAAAGAAACTCGTATTATGCATATCAAGTGAGATCGTGATTGGAAGGGGATGCTAAACAGGAGGGGGATGGACAAAGGAAATCATAACACAAACGCCATTGATGCCGGCTCCGTGACATATCAGCAAGTGTGTCCAACCAAACGTGTTCACCGTCCTTAGGACCCCAGCCAGGCAGTCGGGATGCACCAACCGACGCCAACTTCGAAGTGAGGGTTTTCATTTCTCTCGACCAAGTCATCACTTGGCCTCCTCTCCTCCTCTTCCAACCGCACCCACAAAGCGAGAACAATGCACGTCGCGGGAGTCGGTGTGCTGGCATGCGCAACGCGTGGCCCAGCCATCGGAGCCTGGTGCGTGATATAATCGTGCTGAGCAGTTTACTCGCTCTTCCTGCACCAAATACGCGACGCCGAACACGCTCATTGTTCACGCGGTGTTCCCAACAGACATGAGCTAAGCTGCGAAGGCAGCGATGATCGAACGTGACGTGTCTCTTCATGTCTGTCGACCTGATGGACCAGGTTTCACAGCCGTATAGGAGAGTTGAACGGACGGCTGCGTTATACACTCTGCCCTTCAGGGCGAGAGTAATGTCGCGCCTGCGCCACAGGTGGCGGAGATTGGCAAAAGCACATCGAGCTTTTGCCATACGGTTCGTAACCTCATCTTCAATCCCACGGATGCTCATATAGCTGCTAAGGTACTTGAATTCCTGAACGACTTCTAGCAGATCTCCACCAAGCGTTAGCGCAGGGTTGGGTCCCTGCCAATCTTGGAGAAGTACTTTGCATTTCGATGGAGCAAAGCATAGCCCAAAACGATTGACAGCCCCTGCTAATCGGTCCAGTGCTATTTGGCATGTTTGGGGGCTGTCACAGATTAGGGCAATATCGTCCGCATACTCCAAGTCAAGAAGTCGCTCACCAGGAAGTAGCTTCACACCTTCTAGGTCGTGTCCAGCGAACGCTGTTTCCATGACTTCATCAATAGCGACGTTGAAGAGGAAAGGTGACAGCGGACATCCTTGTCTCACACCGCTGGTGATACTGAAGGGTGGCGAGAGTTTGCCATAAACCCTAACCCTGCCCCAACTATGCGCGTACAGCGCTTTGATAATGTTTACATATTTATCAGGCACACCTTTCTTCAGCAGACAGTCCCAAAGGGCACATCGATCGACTGAGTCGAAGACACCTTTTATGTCAAGATACACGACAACGGTGGGTCGCCAATAAACACGGCGGTGCTCCAACACTTGAAGCAATGTGAAGTGTGGTCTATGCAGCCCCGACCTCGACAAAACCCGGCTTGCTCTTCACGAATCTGGCTTTCACGAGTGCCAGTCAGTCTGTGGAGAATGATAGAGGCAAGCAATTTAGAGGCAATCGAAATCAGACTGATCCCTCTATGATTGCCACCTTCTTAACGGGAGCCTCCCTTGAAAATTGGGACAATGACGGAGCGGTTCCAGTCTGTCGGGACTGTCTCCTGCTCCCAAAGTTTTACTAGCAACTCGTGTAAATCATCTACTAGAGCAGGTCCACCGAATTTGTAGAGGGCTGTGGGTATTCTATCTGCCCCTGCAGCCTTATGCAATTTCAACAGCCTGATCTCACGTTCGACTTCTGCGCGTGAGGGCGGATCCGAGGAGACGGCCCAGGGAGAAGGGCGCTTAATGCCCGAAGAAGAAAGCGATAACTCAGGTTGGTTAAATTGCCTTGCAAAGTGTTCGGCCCAACGCTCCAAACGTTTTGTCAGGTTGTGAATCGACTGTCCATTCTCCTCGCGTATGGTCTCGCTAACAACAGGTCTCCTGCTGCCCGTTTCCTGTATCAGACGGAATAACTTACGATGGTTACCAACGGCAGCGGCTGTTTCCATCTCAGAGGCACGATGAGACCACCAGGTTTCGCGGTCCTTCTTCAGGCTAGCACGTAGTTTTTCCCTGAGATTTTTGCGAGCCTCATTGTATTCGCTTCCAGCCGGAATACGTCGGCGAGCATCCATCAGTTCCAGAGACTGTGTAGAGACCCAATGTCCAGTTTGGCAATTTGCTTTGCCGCATGAAGACATGCCTGCTAACAGTAACATTTGACGAATACGCGACCAGTGATCCTTAACGGTATTCAGTGGGCGCTTACTCAGCCCAGATGTCAGCGCAATTTGGGACACATTCAGAACATCTGGCTTCGCCAGCTGGCTGGTGTCAATCCGTTTACATCGACATTGCGGACGTCTACCGAAAAGCACCAGGATGTCGGCACAGACAAGTGCGTGGTCACAGTCCAAGCTCGTGCTCCAAATCGAGGGACAGTTTTGGACACAGCCTCTCCAGCGGTAACTGATCGCGATATGATCGATTTGCGTCCATGGATATAATAATTGTTTAATGTTACTAAAAATTTTAGGAGTTGAAAGTTCATTACAGTCGCACTCGGTCTTAACCACAGGAGCCTAATCAACTTCATAGGTGAAAAATATAATGCGCTTTTCGGAAGCTTCCAAAATAACTGAGGATACCCTGTTGAGTTTGTCTGGTTCAGTGCCATTGCGCAGAATATCCACATTAGGTCTTATGCAACTGCCACCTATTCCACTAGTTTTAAAAGTTACAAAACCGCTCTACCTAGGAGGGTAGCGCTCATTAACAATGATGTTGCAACGATCGCATTGGTTACCTTGTGATCTACTCAAATTATGAACTGAGCAGGTTACTGCAAAAATTTAAAAATCCCCGGGGTTATTTTAGACGATGAAATGTTTCTAATACATTGGTTTTCGTTTAATAGTATAGTTGAGGCAAACGTTTATCAACTGCATCCTGATTATCATCATCTATTGAGTAAGACCAAAATAGTTAAGCAATATTGTTTCTAGGCGAAGCCCAGGTGCATTGGTGTAAGCAGGCAAAACATTTCTTTTCGAATCCTGTATCAACCGATTTTTAAAAATAATCGGTTGGTTGAAAATTTAGATATATGAAAGGTCATGTGAAATGAAATGTAATTTGTTGGGACAGCAGAAGCAAGACTTTAATGAGCTACTTGCTAAACCCACAGATAATATCAGTACAACAGTAAAATAAGTGCAGCAACCAAAAATTGTGCTATGTGCCCCAGTCCGATTTTAACTGCGGTTAATTAAAAGTCTTATATTGTGGCTCACCAGTGCGTTAGCGGTATAACATTCCCGTGTTCAAAGCCTATTCCGTGCTATAGGCATTTATTCATGTTGAATCGTATCCAAGGCATCTGTTTACTGGCATAAAATACCTTAATTTGCTTCAACTGCTTGACGCCGGTTAGCACATCGAGCGAATACGATTGCGTACCTTTTCCTTACATTTGGGTATATGAGGTCATTAAAACAATAACCGGCAGTAATTAGAGTTTCAAATGCAGAATTTAGTACATGTTGCGCCTAAAGTTCTTTATATTATAGGTGATCTTGATTTACTCATTAGATACCTGGAGCGAAATTCTTGCACATTAACACATGCACAGAAGCGGCGCTTATTTAAAATTCATCACCAAAATGAATATAACTCGAAAGGCTAAGACCAGATGTTACCTTAATTCAGATGTTGTAGTTCGAAATCCGATGAAACAACAACTATTTATTTAAATGCAGCTAGTCAAACAATGCATTTCCCCTTGTGGCCTTACTTGAAACGATTGACACAAAGACACGCTTTGGAGTGTCTTCCTCAGTTAATTGGTAGGCGACTTCACAGTAAACGCAAGTAAGCCGACACGAAAAGCAACTCGCTTTTACTGTAACTCGAATGCGCAGTCGGTGTTGTTTAAAAGCTATGGATGCATCAAATTTCTCTGCTTGCAAACTTCCCAGTTGACCTTGACCAAAATATGGCGCCTAACCTTCGGTGATTTGCAAAAATAAGTGTTTAATTGGACTCCACATATTTCAAAATATTTCCAGGGGTTTACTTAGTCACATAACTCATTAACACGGCGTCGAAAGCGAGCAACCGTAGAAAGATTTACCAATCGAATGAGTTCCAGAAAGCAAAGGAATGCCATCATTTGCGTTAAACTGGTATTTGACGGCTAAAAGCAAACATTTAAGCATGGTCAGCTTGAAAAACGGAAAATAAAACTTTTCTTTTTCCTTTTCATACGTATTTTCTGTGGCATCGTTGTAAACAACAAGTATCGATCTGTCGTCGGAGCTCAATTTAGCAACAACTCACATTTCTTTTATCTTTACATACGAGCAAATAAGCAGCTCCACTCTTCATTACTGGCAACTACGCAGGTTAGTTAATTATATTTCTATTTCTCAGAAGATATGACACTATAAGATCATAGGAAGAAAAAATGATAGTACCTGTTAAGCATCACGAAACAGTCCTCATACACCGCAAATCGCGTTCAAATATTATGCATACTTGATTCACTAGGCTTGAAGTGCAACACACTTTCCGGCCTTTGATTCAATCACGCATGGTAGTGCGATCAGCCGTTTCCAACTGGGGTCATTCTTGGTCAACCAGACCATTGTGATCGGTTCAGTCCGTATTCTAAAAAATTGGCAGCATGATTTCTCTTTCCCTTCCACTATCCAGGGACGAACCAAAAAACCGTTGAAGAGCCCTGATTATGAACCTCCACAGGCAGACATCCTCGGTTGAACGTCACCATATACAAACATGCGTTTAATGCATTATTATTGAAATCACTAAGTGCAACACATTTTGTGTAAAATATGTTCTGTTACAGATATGTGCTAGAATTAATGGTCAGTCGTTCACTCTACACAAGCGATGTAACGAAACAGTTAAGTGACTATGTCACGCTAGCATGTTAACCATCAATGTTGCTATTTATCCAGTTGACACACCTGGCAAATGCGATGCACTGTATATCCCTTACTTTCGAATACTGAATGGCACCATTATTATATTCCACTGAACTTTGATAACTACCAGATAAGCACTAAATTTGTCCACCGATAGGTTGTGAGCAGCCTCAAGGAGATTACCATATTATTGATGAAGTTGCGCAGTCTAACTCAAGAATAGTCTGAAACTAACAGTTCGTCCCAATTTTCGGCTCGATACAAGTAGAGGAATCTCTAATGAGCAGGGATGAGGCGCTTAATCACGTTTATACTCATCACAACCATTCTTTTTAAGAAGCTCCTCGAGGTACGGCAAATTATGGAGAATAAAGCAGGATGAATGTGGCAGCATTTTTGAACAGTAGAACATTGATGTAATGCGATGAAAGAAAGCTAAGTTTGTAAATGTTCCATGTGAAATATATAAGTTTGAAATGGATAGCCAAATGAAATGCGCATCTTTGGACTCAAGAAATCGGGCGTTCAAATTTGGCTTTGTTCTACGTTATTCTTTCGAGCAATTACCAATACTGGCGTCTTCAACTGTATCATTTATAAACCTATAGCTTTACTTACCTGCTGCTCCAACTACGATTAGTTTCATGAATATTTACACTCATGCAATTTTGAACTCTTTATGAGTTTCCGTGCAACTAACAGACACATTTAGATTTATCCGAATAAGTGTGCGGAATATCTATAAAACGTAATAACTTTGTAAAGTAGCATCGTGCGAGACGAAGGGTTGCTCTGCGGAAGAAAATTTGTATAGTACGAACATACCTGTTTTTCTCTGCACCAGTGTCCGCTCACTTTTCGGAAAAATAGAAAAGTTAAAAGCAAAATCTGCGGTTGCGAATACGGGCAGCTAGGAGTAATTTTGCTACAAGAAATCCGGCTGCACAAAGATGTTGAAGAGGTTATTGTAGCAGTTTACGGTTTGATCTTCCACCGTGCTGATCGCCCACGCAAATTCCGCACACAAATTGGTGGTGTTATCACCTCGATTAACGCTTCCTGGTGCTCATCAGTGGAGAAAATGTTCTGTTTTCGTCGCAACGTATCCATTTCCTATTCCTAAAGTGCCCGCCAAACTAACTGATTGGATACAACTCAATCTTGCTAGGCAATATTTATATATCCCACATTTGCTCAAGCTCAGAAGCAGACACATTTTACGATAACTTTGCGGCTACTGTCATTGTAACCTTGGCCATTCTCTGTGCATAATTGCTGGTGATTTCGATCAGTTTAGTACCACGTTCCTCATAACCTTTGGATTACAGAACATAGGGAAATGCCTCAGCATGTTAGAATCAACGCTGACGTAGTTATTTTTAACAATCTACACATATTTTCAGTCAGAATTCGGTCACCACTTAGAAGCACCGATCAGTCGACAGTCAAGCTATCTCATGTCGACTACATTAAAAGGAACCACAAGGAAGTCACTCACTGCAAAGAACGTAAAATTAAGCGGAGACAAACCAACCCTAACTGAAAGTAAGGTATCCTTCTACAGCTTTCAGTTTGTTTTTCGTTGAAGATGTATCAACATAATGTGACCGGAGGACAAGTTAGCCGAAATTCTGTTTCCATCTCTGCTGTCCGATGGAAAAAATTATCATTCGTGCTAAGCAGCTTTCCTCAGCACCCCTCAAGCAACTAAAACCGAATTTAGGGGAGAGCGTCCAAAGTTAAAGATCGTGCTTCAGTAAAGGTTTTCTAGGATTCTAGGCAGAAATCCACCGCCTCAATCATGCCTACTTCCAACCACCCACAACCTCCTTGCTACACGATTATTTTGCAAAATGTACTCAGATAATCATGTTCAGCGGCAGGAGCTCCTTGCAACTTACTACTACTTCAGGTGCCCTTCAAGGGCCAATATTTTGCTATTATTATTCTCTACCTACATTGCCTCTATCCCTGTCCATGCAGAAGCCATAATGCTAAAATACGTTGATGCCGTACTAATCGGCGCGAATCATCTACCGTAACCCTCTTCGACTATGTTACAATGTTGTTTGGATAATATCGTGCATTGGTCAAACTCCCGAGGCTTAAAGATGGAAGTTTTCAGTTACACTGGATTGCTGTTTTCGCTGCATGAGGCAGAAGTGTACCAGGAAATCGTCGCGTACTGTTCCCAACTTCAAATCAGTGATGAAATATCTGGGAATCACAAGGAGCCAAGATTTATCGTGGTCAATTCTCATGAATGAACTATTCATCAAAGTTAGGCAATTGTCCTTTTATGTCTCATGTCTTCGTTCGTCCTCAGTCTCCCACTTGTAAATGCTGCGATTCATTAATACATGTGTTCTACCAGACTGGACTTACTGTTATTCTGTGGTAAGCACTTCAGACTACTTCATAGGTCGCTGAAGCCAATATTTCATTGCAATGGCATTTTCAAACCAAACTTCCTTCAACACATTTATCCCTTTATAAAATCCATGCGCAAAACGCACATCGAAAATACTCACTGATATGAGCATTCTTTACATGGCGTTTTATCAAACTCTAAATCTAGTTCCTCAACGAGACGAAACTGCAGAGACATATATTCCCACAAGCGGGCCTACGGCGCATTTGTCATATCTTATTTAGCAAGATTTTTGCTTGATCCGAATGTTATCACTCAAGAAGCAAACAGCTAATTATGTTGATAATCCTGTACCAAACATGAAACACTGTTTTAGCCGCCGTTTGTTACTGCTTTTGCATGTAGTATATCGTACTTCTTTACTGGTGCAATCGCGTGTGAATAACAGCTGAAAAACCAACTTTCGTTTGTGCATAAAAACGTACTTTTAGTTCGACTTGACTTGAAATGTAAATCTATCTTTCCCGATTTCGAGTTGTTTGGTAGGTATAATGTCTATTTAAGTCCCATTACCGTAGCGAGATATCCGTTCCGGTAAGAGCTGTATACTGCTTAACGTGACCTGGATGCGATTCGTTATCGATGGACGCATCACTCCATATTAACCGGTGATCAGACGCTTTTGAAACGAACATTTCCTAGTCAAGATTATTGGAATTTAGAGGGACTCTTACTGTTAACACTTGCGGTGCTAAATAATAATCCCGACGTTAAAAGTGCCTCCTCAACGGGGAAGGGCTACATCTGTAATCAGTTGGATCACTTTGCTATTTCAGTCATATAGCCGCATGACCGTCTTGTCTAGCTGCCTTGGTTCTCCTCAGCCGAAACGTTCACATCCAATTTCCTTGGGTGGAGGTAGTTAGATGTATAAGTCTAGAGTCCCCTCGGTATATTTTAAGCCGGATAGTGCCAGCAAGATGCAGTTAAACTATTCTCTAACATTCTCCCTCCTAATATTCAACTGTTTATTACCTCGTCAAATATGAAATTCTATGAAACAATTCAGTGGAGTGATAGAGAAGTATTAATTACATTCAAATGAAACTGGTCCTTATTTCACGAGTCTGCAGCATCTGGCAACTCCGATTAATCAACGTACTTCAAAGAAAAGCCAATTTGTAATGCTATGAACGACATGCTATGAACGACATAATCCAACTATTAGGCGCCGAAAACACTTACTTTATTCGCTTTTCCATATTGAAAATACGGTGATACCATTGTGAAAAAAGAGGATTAATAAACGGGTGGACAACGTGCTAATGAAACTTATAATAAGGGGATAGACGCCAAGTGTTTCATGAACATAAAAATTAGAGAACGCTAGGTGTAAGCTAAAATACTGGATTGAGCTACTCATGATTTGACCAACATTATATGAAATACTTGTTAGCTAAAATTGTGGGTAGTGCCTTATTCAGCTCAAGATGATACACAGAGGCACTAATACACTCCAAACGGTTGAATTTACACTTAGTGACATATGTCGCCAACTCAGATTACTTGGCCCTGATTAGTTAGGCCCTGACAACATCCCTCCAATACTGGTAAAGCACGGAGGTCCAGACATCCCCCTGTTTCTGCTTAATGTATTTACCCTTCCATGCTCAATGGGGAGTATCCTATACACTGGAAACAATCAACTATAATACCAAGACACAAAAGCGGATCTATGCAAGATGTAAAAATTACCGCCCAATCCACCACACATCTATTATCTCCAGAATCATGGAGAGGATAGTTAAAGAACGCATAATAGAATATTTGAGTTCTATGAGCCTTCTCAGTAAACATCAACACGGTTTTTTGAAAGGTAGGTCGTGCACTACCTTCCAGTTAGATTACCTTGATTATGTGACTAGAGCAAGAGAGCCGGAAGTGCATCATCGTAATATTTCTTGATATCCAAAAGGCTTTTGACCGTGTCCCACACAATTTATTGTTGCTGAAGCTTATGTCCTATGGTATCACTAATTCGCTTCTAGATTGGTTGTCTTCCTACCTCGAGGGTAGAAAGCAAGTAGTCAAAATCGGTACTATACATCTGAAGCCACTACAATCTCTAGTGGAGTGATTCAAGGTAGCGTGCTAAGCCCGCTTTATTCTTAATCTATTTCACGATCTCCTCGACGAAATCTCGTATGGAAAGCCGTTCCTTTTCGCAGATGATGTTAAAATTGTGTATTGTTCCGCCCCTGGGCAATGTAGTCCTAACTTAGCCTATATTCAGTCTGACTTGTCCGCATTGGAGCTCTGGAGTAACTCCTGGAAGCTGCACTTTGCCACGGACAAGAGTAATCTATTGTACTACGGCTGTGGCCCTTCTCTGAACATCCTTACATTAAACGATACCCCTATTCCTGTGTGTGGCGCAGTCCGAGACCTTGGTCTAAGATATTCTGCCTCATTTAACTTTTTAGAGCATGTTATATTCTTGCAGGCTTCTGCCAGAAAAGTGATCGCCTATATAAGTCGAACTCTTATTTTGAGGGATTCCAGGCTTCAAGCCTTTAAAATATGTGTTAGGCCGAAACTTGAGTACTGTACGATAGTGCATAGTAATCTGAGAAAAGTGGATATTATAGCACTAGAAAACATTCAACGATCATTCACAAAAAGGTTTCTGAACATGCCTAATACTATGACATACCGTGAGCGTTGCGAGGCGCTAAATCTGGAGCCGCTATGGCTACGCAGACTCAAACTTAATCTGTGCCTTCTATACCGCTTACTATTCGGATTAACCTTCACTGCTCAGCCACAACTCGAGTTTCAGACTCGTATGCGCTATGAACTAAGAAACAGCGAGCGCACAGTGAAAATACCAAAGTCTCGCACAAAGCTCCGCTCAAAATTTTTCTCTGTAAAATATGCGTTAATATGGAACAAACTTCCATCGAGTGTTAGAAACTGCACTACCTATGCACAATTCAGACGCATGATTAATATTCACCTGACTGTTGCAAACATCTGGTCAACACTAAGCCAAACGGTGACTCTAGATGATTTGTATGAGAAAGGTCCTGGATACGTATGAAAGTCACCATATCCTCTATTCGTTTCAATAATATAAGATTACCTACATATAATTGCATTCTTGAGTATATATTTGAGAACGATCTTACTCCTATTAATCCGTCTACCAATTTTGTTTTCTCCTTTGACGCACTGGTTCGTAGATGCACTACGCATTTCAAGCTGATGTCTCTGTACCATCGTCTTCACTCGCCAAGATTTTCCATCAAATTTGATTGGCCTATCGGCAAGCGGTGCAAGTCATATTACTACTGACTCGCTGGCTTAAAACAAAAAAGTGCCATACTTGATTGATCCGCATGACAGAAAGGGCTGAGGCTTCATCGCCTATAATATATGCATAAAACAGTCCCTAAAAACATTTAACCTAGTTCTGATGGCAATACCCTGCATAGAAGCAAGTCCCCTTCGTTTTAACAGTTATGCATTTAACTGGAAATTATAATGGCACATCTGAAAAGTGTTCGCTAGAGGACTGCTCCTAGCAATTTACTGGGCTGACCAATATTCCAGGATTAGGTTTTTCTACAAACACTTGAAGAAACTTTGACTGTATTTCCATAAACCATCTTCGATTTTAACCGCCCATAATTTTCTATTTGGTCACGGGAATACTGCCGTGATGCAAGAAGCGCTGTCACCACTCCAGCAATACGACGGAAACAATGTAAACTTCTGGTTTATGGAGTTGGTCACATTTTCTAATAACATAAATACAAAGTCCCTTGTCATATTTCCATGTAGCAATTATTGCTGTTCGTTTCCATCTGAAGCGCGCGACCCTGAAATTTGGTCATGATGTCCCATTCTTTTGTGTGGAATTTTTAACACACAGCTTTTTATTTCACTGGAATGTTGGTTCTACCACCTCTTTCGTCCACTACAACTGTTATTAGAATGGCAAACAAACGCGATATTTGGAACTTGCCACGTGTTTCCGCACTCAAAAACTATGCGTTTTAGAGTCACTGACATTATTTGCAAACTAAAACTACAAATAGCTGAATACATTTGCTTAAATCACCGCGTCAGGTGGAAGTTTGCTTCCCAGAAGAAAATGTTTGAAATATTTGCCTACCTATCATATTTACTGCAAGCATACTATCGCCTTTGGGGAAACTACTTAATCAATGATTAGCATTAACTCCCGAGAAAATTCGCGGCTAGGCCGCACTTTGTTACAAGAGACCTGACTACACGTGGAGGTGGTTAATTGACTTATATCAGTATGTTTCAAATTTCATTTATTTCCTAAATTGTGTTGGTGGTCATCATTTACACAGATCTTCTTGGTGAGTGTTCGAAAATACTTTGACTTGCTCCTGTTCGCAGCGTATTCATTGCTTAGATTTTAGGTGCAAACAAAGGTTTATCAGTAAATACAGCGCAAACCTACTGAGTAATATATATATTCCCCCCACGTGTCGATAGCACGAACCATAAACGTTTTACAATAAATTCACTAAAGACGCCGCTCAACATATAGAAATTTCAAGTAACAGATTTATTTCTGTGACTCCTAATGCGGAAAATAAAGTGCAAGCTTTCGACAAACAAGGTTTTGGATTAATTCATCAGCATGTCATTATAATAATAAACCCTACGTTGGAATAGGTCAGGTTACTGTACAACAGATCAACAGCTAATGCTGTTCCCTATGTATTTTTCTGGTGATTTTAACCCATTGACTCAATTTTCATTATAACCTTTGAGATGCCGAAATTCTTAAGCTGCCCCAAAAGTACCAATACTAATGTGGATCTGGTATTTGGTAATACATGAAGCTGTTCTCCTTGTATAATTGGGATGTGCTCGGTAGCTTTGAAAACTCAACCTTTAAGTTACGATTCAGCATACTTTGTTAGAAAACATAAGGTCGCTTGTTACAATGATCACAAGTTCATGCGGATGCGGTGTGTTTCAGCGAATATGGACAGACTAGGATTAAAGATATCATACACAGACTTTAATGTAATTGTTAATGCTGACTTATCTCTGTATTGTTTTCAGTTGACAAGCTATCTGGAATTAGCCTTTAAAATCTCTCCTCCATGTGAACCCCTATATCTATGTGGACAAGTATCTCCCTCCCTCCTGAATCGGTTGCGTGGACTGAAAGAAAATATTTCCGCAAGAAATGACAACGTACAAAAAAGCTTTTATGTGCTTATAAGGGAAGTCGCGCCGCCGTAAATGGGTTTACCTTCATGCTGTGATGGTGAATACTAACTGCTATTAAATTTGAAAGATGTTGAAATAACGAGCAGCGATCCATCGGCATACATCAAACAAATACGTGGAAAAGGTAAAAGTTGCTTTCTGCTACCTTTATAACAATCCAACCTCGAACCCATCTCTTTCCCAGCTTAAATTGTCTGCAGACACGCATCCCCAGTTGACAGCGACAACATGCACTAAGTAATGAATAGAGAATATTCAATAATGTATTATGGAGCACGTACAGATGAATTGTGTGCAACTCCTTCGAAATGTGGTGTGAAATGCTATAATAATTGTCACCCATGAATACGTTATCGTTCTCATGTGACATTTAAAATAGCTGACGCACAGTATTGCAGGACTCACAAATATGAAATGTAAACGTAATTGTGCAATGGTTCTCTGGGTCGGATAGTGGTAAAATATAAATCCAACAACATTCTGAACTGCTGCACAGATGTTGCCTTCATCACATGTTCAGGCAAACGGTTCTAAATACTTACCACTCTCGGTTAGAAGCACAGTGGGTAAAGAGCTAGCTTCACATTCGACACGACAAGATTTTATCTGTGTCCGCGTCTGCCGCCTGACCATCGTAAACGCAGCATTGGTCTCAGCATGGGGAAGTCACCCAGATGTAGAATACGGTAGGTCATAATGAGGTGGACTCGCACCAGACGGTATGACAAAGTATAGCTTCCCAGTTTCTCGAACCGGTCTTCATAACCTAAGCCACGTAAACTCGGGATCAGACTGGTAGCAACGTGTTGGACTCGTTCGATCTTTGTGCCTTGCCTCGGGTAATACGAAAGTAGGCGGGCGAACTGTACTCTAGCATTCGCCTAATGATGGAAGACAAGAAGCGAGCAGCAACCTCTTCCGACATTGTGTCGAAGCTATGTTTGGCGCCCAAAACATGTCCAACCCATTATGATATAGTCTGTTTTTGTGGTCCACAGACTTTAAATCGGAGCGCCGGAGCGCACCTAGGTCCTTCGCAGAGGATTTAGCAAATAGCGGTTTGCCGTCAAGCTTGTAGGTTTGGTCGTCAGCATCTTTCTTCAGACTCAGAAATAAGGCTTGGCAGGGTTGTCCGAGGGATGAACCCCTGCAGACCATGTTGACATGCAGTTGAGGTTAAAGTTAGCCGCAGTTGTCGGGAGTGTCAGCTTCTCTCAAAATCTTCATATTGTCCGCACACGCGTCACACGGTGACAGAAGGTGAGGTAGATCGTTGATGTGGATTAGGAACGGAGTGGGCCCTAGCCCACCTCCTTGAGGTAAGCCACTTGTAAGCATATAAGATATTTTAACGGTCATCGACCTGTACTCTCAACTTTTGTTCAACTAGAAATTCGGGTATCAACTGATGCGAGGAGTCACTGACACTGCACATCTTGTGTTTGTGAAGGAGGACCTCATGGATGACTTTGTCAAAGTTTTAATGAATTTGACGAACACCACATCCCCAGACATCCATTTGCTTATTGTCTGAAACACTCAGGACTCATCACGAGCGAGTCTGTACTGCATGAGCGACCTTGCATAAAACCGTGTCGTGCATACGTCAGGACCTCTTTTAACTTTATAAAATTCAGCAATTCGTTCTTCACGATTTTCTCAGTGACCTTTACCAAAATAGTTGTCAAACAAATTGGCCGGTAGTTTTCTACTTTGCTAGAGTCGCCGTATTTCAGAATAGGCTGCACCATCAAACATTTCCTGTCAAGCGACAACGAACGTTTGGACAGCGACGTGTTAAGTAGATCAGTCACCGCAGGAGAGATGATGGTCGAAAGTGACTTGAAAATCAGTGGGTTGTGCTCACCAATTCCGGCAGCTTTGGCGCCGTGCAGAATGGTGAGTTCTTGACGTACTTCTTCAAGGCAGCAATCGAGACTGTAGAGTTCATTACAAGCGATACACGTAGAAATGTTTAGATACACGTCGTCATTTGCAAATACAGTAACGAAGTGCATCTCCAGCGCGGACGCACGCTAAATGCTAGAGTTTGGGGGCTGTCCGTCCCAGCCATCCGGCAAAGAAACATCACTTGCCGGATTCAGACATCGCTTCACGTAAGCAAAGCTTCTCTTTTGGGCGGTCTTTGCGGCGATTGCAAGCTACTCATCGAATTGTCCGAATCTATTTAGTTTTGCACTGTTCCAGATGTTTATTTGACGTTTATAGGCCTCGTAATCATAAGCAGAGCCAGAGAGGAGGAATCTGTCCCAAATCTGCGCCACTCTCAGCCAGATTTCCATATCTCTTGTCAAACCAATAAGGCCTAATCGATCTAACCTTCTGACAACTCAAGTGAACAAATTAGGAACACATTGAACTCGGTCTCTCTTTTATGAATGTCGAACAGATTACCAAAGTTGCAGTTTATGACACAGACCACAAAAGGTGGCTCGCAGCTCGAGCTAGATCGTTGAAGTCCGTTTTCCAGTAGTTGTATTTCGGTTCCAGCGGACTTGAATGCGGCTTATGTAATTCCATATCAGCTGTGAGCACTGAGTGGTCGCTTGTAGCCAATGCCTACAGGATCCGAATGGCAAGTATTCGTTGTCCTTAGCTCGTTAACATCAGGCCGAGCCAAGAAGGGGTTGAGCGTGCTGTCATGTGCGTTGGCTGCCATGTTTTGCGAGGCGCCAGTTTCATGCACCAAATCCACGAACTTTACTTCAACCCCGTCATGTCCAGACATCAAATGCACATCAGACCATCGTAATAGAGGGCAGTTATATTTACCCCTAAATAGCAAATTTTGACGACTCATGTGGGTTCGAAGATTCAGCTGCCAATTCAAACAATGACTCAGGGGCTGCAATGGAATGCCACCAAAAGTAGTTCTCCGCGCCTGAGGTGTACGAAGCACCCCAGTAACTTAAACAGATCATCCGCAAGTCGGTAGATTAGCACAAGTCCCTCCCGTAGAGAAGACCGGATGCGGAGCAAGACGCCACCGCTGGCATTCGTTAGTCTCTCAAGGCGGTGACATAAGTAACCGCTAAACTCAGGGAAAGCAAAGAGTTCGGGCAGGTTATATTGCATTTCCCTTCAATAATGTGTATTACTTGGTCGGACCATTAGCTAATTTAAAAACGCTGGATTTATCAACATACACTGTTGCTTGAGTGAAAGACAGTTTTATAACAGTAACAATAAAAATGGAACTAACAAGTATCAACCAACTGCTTTACTTCGATAAACTTATAGTTTTCGAGGAAATCCTTTTTTGAAAAGATGCTGATGCATAAGCGGTCAACTGATACCATCCAATTTGCTACTGCAGTTTAAAGTCAGCAGAAAGTCTAGTGGACTGACGTAGGGATTCTGTTCTATTATCGCGGACAAGTGGAATCGATTGCATCCGCATGCGGCCGAGTAGACCATGAACTGCTAGTGAAAGGTCAAATCGTTTTTGTTGATGGAATAATTAGTCGATCGTACTCAGGTTACCTGACTTAGAGGTAGAAGCCCCTCACCCATACTCACAAACATCCATATACGTCAGGTAACCATTTTGGCACCATTGCCATTTTCCAATTATATTAGCGCAATAACAATCCTTGGGGAAGCGACATAACTTTGACCTGTAGGTCAATCAATCGACCGCTGTTTCTGTAGGCAGATTAAAAAAATATTCCTAATGAACTCATATTCTTGTCGAATTTTATTGAGCTGCAGCTTGAGGTCTCAGCAACTTCTCAAGCATTACACCGAACGCTTTATCGATGGCGAGGAGCTGCACTCCTCTACATCCCTGAACCATCTGCGCTTTACGACTAACAATGGTTTACCCTGGTTACATAAGGCAAGAAACATTCCCAAATGACAAGCGATTACCGTTCTTTGTCTCCATCTTTTCTCAGATGCTCAACGCCTACATTCGGCCTCATTCTGTGTACGCCATCCACGCTTGGCAGCCATGGTCAAAGTAAGACCTTACCGCTCTTGAACTGCCACAACGAAGGGCGACCAAGAACTTAAAGGGCCTGTTTCATCGCCCTTACCGATTGAGGCTGAAAACCCTCGGGGTCTACAGTGGACAATATCGACGCCTGCGTGGCGACTTGATAACGACTTATATGATCCTGAGGAATCCAAACCATTCTGGTCGTCACCTACTAAAGCTGGATAGCAACACAATACTCAGAGGACACCAGCTAAAGCTGGCCACACAATACAGCCGGTTGGAATGCCGCCGGAATTTCTTTTCCCTTCGTGTATACGAAACACTGGAACGCTCTTCCCACATACGTTGTTACTTCCCCCACGCTATCGGTATTCAAAAGACGTCTGGATGATTCGCTTATCCACCCATATTACGCTAAAGAAAAAAGAAAAGAGAGAATCCCCGCAGTTTTGCATTTCTCATCCATTGTACATGCCATTAAGTGAAGAAATATGCCGCGGCATTCAATATAGAATTTCGCGGTTTACAGAAAGTTCGAGATAACTCCATAGCCCCTAGTGCTTGTTAAGATCTAGTGCAAATATAATCTCTTGAAGTCTTTCGACATAATAAACATACGAGAAATCAGACGGAAATTCAGTGATAACTTCTCTAGCATGGGTGTCGCCGTGACAGGTTTCCAGAGTTTGGCAATATTTCTAGCATGTGGATAACGATTTAAATGATTTCCAACGGGTATTGAGAAAGAGTATCCGCTTGCAAGCATTCCATTAGCTCAAGTTCTCGATAGACTTCAAGGTGTTTGAATGTAATTGTTAGGCCCTAGCCAGAGAATGAAAGCAAATGAATGAGGGCGAGGAGAATGCTTCCTGTATGGAAAAACAGAACTCATAATTGATTTCCTCCACATCCAAACTTAAACTGCTTGTTGGATAAGTAATGAAAAATATTTGCTAACTCTCCACGGGGCACAGTAATCTTTTTGCATTAACTGGTTGGCTGAACCAAAGTTAACTAAATACATCAACCTTAGTGACTAGAGCGCGGCTTTAGGCGTATGTCCGAACAGATGTTAGTCCGCGTATGCTTTCTTAATTTAGAATCTGTGCCTCTTAACTGGTCTATATAGCCAGGGTGGTCGTTTGTGTTCAGACTGGTTTCCTTATGGGAATTTGTAACACGGTAGTTCATAGTTCGCTGGTTATATCAGTTTTCCGAGTGATCCAACTGGGCGATAAGAACTAATCGATGTAAATAAAGTAGAAACGTTCGTTCTGTGTGTTCCTCATGGTATTCAGCCTAACACACATAGTTATAAAGTATGGTGACAAGCGCGCTTAATCTTTGTGGGGTTTCAATAAACGGCCTGCCGATTATGAGTTCCTTATTTCTAAGGACGAGGTCAAGTACCGATGCTTTGTTATCAGCTCCGTGCCTGGTAGCTGGGCTGATGTGATTACCGAGCGGGATACTAGCGATAAAGTCTTGCGGTTCCGCCTTGTATGCTCCGCACAGGGTTGTCCAAGTTTTCAAGTCCTGCACGTGGTAGCTGGGCTGATGTGATTACCGAGCGGGATACTAGCGATAAAGTCTTGCGGTTCCGCCTTGTATGCTCCGCACAGGGTTGTCCAAGTTTTCAAGTCCTGCACGTGGCTGTAAGCGGGAAATAAGCTTTTCGTCAGTGATGATATTAGATGGGAAATAATCACTGGAGTTTAGCTTGGGGAGATATATACGACTACCACGAGGTAGTTGACGTGTGTCTGAGAAGCAAACGGCACCAAAGCGAATCGGTAACGTGCCTCCCCGGATCATTACTATAGTATAGGATAGGATCGGATAGCACCACCTCTGCTGTTGGGATGATCGCGTCGGAACGAAAACATTCCCTGAATCGCGTTGTCGGCATCCGTAATCCATGAGTGCAAGCAAGTCTCGGCTATGGAGATGAGATCCCCAGCATTCGTTTCCCGGCACAACTGAAGGCCGGCGATTTTTCCGAGGAGGCCTTCTTCATTCGTGTATATGCAGAAAGGTGGTTCCGTCCTCAACAACAATCCGAAACACTTGTGGCTAAGATATGAGGTTGTGCCGACCCTTGTGTGATCGGCCGCTAGCCGCTTTTTGATATTATCTGCGAGTCGTTTGTAGTTGGATTCAGTGGCATCGTGATTAGCCGCTGTGACAACTCAGTTTGCATAATGCATGGGGGGTGAATGCAATAATGCACAGGAAGCTCCTCATTTCTTTCAGACCTGCTTACGGTATGAATTTAAGATAACATCACTAATTCCTTTCTCTGTTTCGGTGGTGCTTTAAGTCAGACGGCAGCTTCGTTCGCCGCTTTGAACCGGAACGCGATTGGCAGTTGGTTACCAAGTAAATGTCAGGTTTCCAATAGCGTACGTGCCATCTGCCTGATTTTAACACAATCTGTATTATCCTTGGGCCACAACGTTTATAGCTTTCTGATCGTGGCAGCGACGAGAGCGAAGTAGCAACAACGTCATTTACGACCAGGATCCTGTTCGTTGTGACTTTGATTCGCAATCGCCGTGCTCTTGAGACGGGAGACGCCGTGGACAAAAGCAGTTCTGGCTGCGGTGTTTAGCCGGAACGCTACAATGCACTGCCTTAATCGTTTGCGATCGCCCCAGGGAACGTCTGGAAAGATTCGGACCAGACCGATTTCGTCCTGGAAACCAGTGGTAGAAAGCATCGTTACTTCCACATCTACGATAGAGTTTGGCACAACCCGAAGAAGCCTGTTTTGCCATAATGCCTGAAATTCGGCTAGCAGATGATTCTCCTCAATTTGGAGGGTTTAGTCAAAATACGTTACTTATAGCATAGCATTGGTTCAGGTCATCCAGATATTTCCGCTTCTAATAGTTTGATGTTAACTCAAGAAGGTTGGTACGTATTATTATTATCATCATCATTATTATTATTATTGGGCATCCAATTTTTTCTGAATTTCGTACGTAGGAGAATGGAGAGTAATTGGGAGGCCAAGCGATTTGGTGTGCATCTGGGCGGCGTTGCCTTTCCCAGTAGTTTTGGGTGTGGTCATAGAAATAGCAGCGTCTGCTTTTACAGTGTACTTAGATAAAACAACGGCCAAGCTTCCACTGGTATTTACATGTTTTCTGGGTTTTGGCGTAGTCTGGTGCGTGGAAGTGGATTTGTGGGAAATTGCTGTAAACTGGTTGGGAGCGAAGTGTTCGAGAATGCTTGGGCGATTTGGATTATTGGCAGCGGCTGCAGGCGCAACTTTATTAGTGTAACATTCGGCGTTTTTTATTTGCCTTGCAGCAGCTTTTAGTGGAGGTGCCTGTGTCAGTCAGGCTGCTATGCTTGCTTCTACCGAACATGTTTTAGTGCCCAGCTTCTTCGCAACTACGTCTGTAAGCCTTTCACACCTCTGGGACAGTGCAAATATGATTTTAACTAGTGGGACAGTATTACACTTCGCACGGAATCACAATGAGTCCGGCCTGGTGCTGATCAACTTGCTCTCGCTTGGTATGCTGTTCCCGCATTTCACATGGAAACAGGTTTGGCAATTTTCACAGATCCGCTTATTTCGACCATCTTATTGCACTTTCAACAGGCGCCTTATGGCAAGCGGCTCGATAATCAGCACTCACCAGGGCAGATGAACTTATGACAGTTAGTCCTACCCAAGAAAATACATTGATAGATCCGATGTCAAGTTTAGACCGCAGATACAGTGACTGTCTCAATTCCGCAAGCTTACTGCCAGAGGCAGATTAGCGTGCATTGATGGAGTCGCGTTACACGACTACGCATGCGGGGCCTTGGCAAACTACCCTAAGTATCGCGGACGCCATGTTTGGTAGGTGAAGGAAGTAAAATGTCTCATATCTTTGTTACGATGCCGTCGGTAGGTGTGGTTATGGGGTCTTTTGAGAGTCCTCGGCTTCTTCTTCCGAATGAGGCCAAAATTATTCTCGCAAAGCTCTGGAGTGAAGTGAATTCGCAAACAGAACTCGAGGAAGTATATATCGAAACAAAGAACGAGAGTAACATTATGATCGGCACATGTTAGTTCAAAGAGATGGGAAGCACTGAGTAGCGACCGTCGAACTGTTTCGAACGAGCACACGCACAAGGATGTGTGTGGAGAACTAAAACGAGCACAGCGTATGAAACCAGAACCGAGATAAATTTGCATGCGAATCCATGATGGGATATGCATTTATTTTGAACAGGTTGAGTCCGCTCAAGTATTGCTGACGCGAACATATGTGCAAACGAAGTCAGCTGACTGGGTTTACTTCTTCAGCCAAATCGGCATGCAGCCGATTCGGTTGGCTAGAAATATTTAACAGTGAATGACGCAGCTCGATTTCCGACATTTTGGGAAATTTGGTGACCCACACCTTTCACACCATGAGTCGAGATATAAGTGTCACCGGTTGTGACCCAATAAAAAATACACTTAGTCATACAGAACGTGTCCATTCTTCAAGTGATTTAGGGGGGGTAACGACTGCCTACTTATAACACTGTGTTCCATACAGATCCAACCAGCTCCGAGTGTTAAATTACTGTGAACTTCCATTACAATGAGTCGCTTGAATGATGATGTCAGTCAAGTGAATCCGATGGACACGTGAAGGAGACCGTAGTGGTAGTTATGGGCAAATGACGATTACTTAAAAGTAAAAATTAGATGTTCAATTATTTCTATTCCCGTGAATTTGTCCACTGTCCCAGCAAATCTGTGAGTTGAGCACATCTACAAGTTTGATGATAGCTCTGTTGTTCCCATTTTGTTTTAAACGTGCTGATCAGGGTAATGTTTTGTATAATAAAAACTGTATTGCGGGATGCATCTTATTCCCTACTCTTAAGGTGCGATTTGCATAGTATCAAAATTAGGAAAAACGTTTACCTTCTTAAGTGGTATTCCAACGCTATGCACTATAATTTCTACAAATACTTGACCCCAAAATACCCACCGATGCTATCCACCCTCTGCACGACTCACTAACTGTTTGTGTGGCTTATCGGTCAGATGAAAGTACAAGGCAACCTACACCGTTACGAAGCATGGAGTTCATCAGTCATCATGAACCTAGCCAAATCTGTACTTGGCCAAAGCATTACTTTGAGTAGAAGGATTTTGGCGAGTATGTTTTGTTCGTCGCAATTCAAAATCCTTCTGCTCAAAGTAATACAATTCTCCCTTACGGATTCCATAAATGCTCTGTCGATTCATATCTGCCGTAATCGGGAAGTTCTGACTCCGGAAGGCCAACCACTGTCATCTGCATGGCAGGTGCCTGCATGGCAGTGGAGGATGGGTCGGGCTATATCACAGTTAGCTAACAATTCCTGATGGTCGGCTGCCGTCCTCCATGGCTCAGTTGCATAAGCTGCGGGCTAGTTGGCACAAGCCAATAGCAGTCATGGGTTGGGTCTTCCGTATGGGCCCGAAGGATGCGCACCACTGACGAGCCCCAATAGGGCGAAATGGCCGTCTGGTGCTTTTTCGGAGAGGTAGTTGACTTATCTGAATTGTCGGCTGACTGCGATGAACAAAAACCTTGGCCAAAGCAGTATTATCTAAGAATGTTTAGATAAGTTTTGCTGAGGTGGTTATGATAGTGATTGCACTTTGCTTTAGCTTTTGTTTTGCAGCAACGGCGCTACTTTTGTTTATGTCGATGGCTTGTGTTTCAAGTTGAACATTCATCCCTCATGGGCACATAGGAGCACATTATTCATTTGACTTATACTATGCTTGCTCAATAAATGTGTAATATTCACTGACGTAATACAGAACAAGTTGCTCAGTTACCCTGATTGTCATTAACGGCGTATGAAGTGGGCATGAATACTCGGTTTGGCTTATTTCGTGACATGCCACTATTTTGTAGTCAGACTGCGTTTAAAACGTTTATTGGCTGGTTCCAGATGCTCATAAGCGAGCTATTTTAACTGTTATTTCGAAATTGCGATGTCATACGTAGCTGCTTTGCCCGAAAGTCGTAGCGTCAGGTGGCCAAAATGGTTCTCTGCAACTGTGGCAACGTGTATGACAATGGAAACTAGGCAATAGGTAACGGTCTGCCACGGACCCCGTGGATCAATATCGTTGCTGTGCTGTGGTCCCCAACATGAGAAGCATATGCTGACGCCATAATTAATGAAATCGATATATTTCCGACAGGCGACATGTTTCCAACTTGAGGCCCGATCAATTTGATGGGAAATTGTACCATCCATTTTACATGCACAAACAAATGACTGAAGTAATAAAGAAAATAATGAGCCCGGTTTTATGACAAGTTTACGTGGACTTGTGTTCTGTATTTGGCTGTCTCTTGCCCAACGTTTTGCTGACGTGTGCACTCACTCGGATCAGATGAAAATCAATTCCCTAAGCCACTGAATATCTGAGGTGGGTTTCCATTAGTGTACTTCTACTAGATATGGAGCTATGCATATCGCGTCAGTAATGGTTGAAGAGCTATAACTAATAATACATAAGCAGAAATTATTTAATAAACAATGTTCCACGGCATGTTATTGGAAGTCAAATATGGCAATCTGACTTGCGTCCATTGGTGGTTATCAGTGCATAGCTATGGTATTGGTAGTTGAAAACGGTTTCGGACAATACCCGATGCACGTGCAAGACCATAAACTCTGGTTTCGCCTCTTACTTGCTACCAGCTACTATAACCCCGTGATAATGCGGTCGTCGGAGTTAGAATTTACACAATTAATGACATCGGTCTCTAGGTCATTGGCGAGTGAAGCACCAAACTTCGTCGTTTAGTAGCGCCCTCATTTGCTGACACGCAAGTAAGTTTGCTTTGTGCAGCTGAGGAAACATTGCAACGCTTTGCGTGTTACAGTTTTATTGCTTATCCAGTGACCATGTATACTTGTTGACATTCAGGTTCCACACTACCGAGCGGAGATAAATATCTACGAGCAAATTGTGTGCATTTGAAATGGTTTAATAGGTAAACAATAATGAAGATGAACAAAACTAGCTTTCCGCATCGGCAATAACGGAAAATTTACATTGTGAACGGATACATTTTAGATACGATTCTGCTTGATCCTTCAATTATTAGCCTACGCCAGATGATAACATTAGGGGGATAGGAACAGAGAGTGCTATTTCCATCTACACTGCGGGCGCTTACTAGTTGGAACAGACGGATAGTGTGTGCACTCTACTGTGCTTTTCGGCCTTGCTTGATCTCATCAGGTATAGATAGCTCACATGGAACCCGGAATTTTTGAGGTGTCTAGCAAAAGCTCTACTCCTTAGTCAACAATTCGCAACGAGTGAAGCTTCTCGTAAATGATACTGGCTGATTGTACGAGTCAGTATGAAGCACACATTGGGTGAGTGGATCGCGATGAGTAATCTTCATGAGAACGGCTAGTGGCGTTGAAGTGAATCTTGGTCGATTTGACCATGAAGTGTAAGTGATGCAGCAGCTGGATACTGCACTTTGCCTGAACGAAAATGACGCCCAACATAACTCTGGATAACGGGATAATCGTCAGACACGGGACCGTCGCTTGAGGCCGCACTTCGAATTTTGAGCTCAGCAAAAAGGTAAAACTAGAGCTGCTATGTTGCTGTCTCCTATCGTTGTACATCACGATGCGTTTCGCACTATTTGGACAATTCCAGTGACCAGAAATATCAGAGGCCAACTTCAAAATCGTACGAAGTTACAACTGAAATCGGGTGTCGCAATCCAAGACACACGGCGGGTGTTCCATATCCGACAATGAAATCTGGTTCTTTTTATGTGGATAGCAATTACAACAATACAATAGTGAATTAAACCACACTTTCTGAGTGAAAATTACGGTATAAAAGGCTTAAGTGAATTGCGTAGCATCAGAATTACGAGTGCCAACACACACCATGCGACACTGATTGCTCCTTAGGTCACTTGACGATGCTCTCAATATTTTAGATATATCCGAATAGCCAATATTCTGTGAAATGCAGCATTTTGATTTGCACAGCCCTTCAATAGACAACAAAATATTCTTGCTTGTATGAACATGATATATATTCTTAGCGAAAGAAACTGTGTTACAGATCATGTGAATTCATAAAACGCACTGATCGGTACTGCAACTCGCACATGAAATCTAATCCTCATAGCTCGATCGGGTGGTATAACTTTCTTTGTGCATGCTGTAACAGGCGGCATTTTCTTAATCACCCTTGGTTCACTTTACTTGAGATATCAGATGACATCGTATCATAGCGCGCACTGATAAAAGAGTTGCGAGCAGGGTGCAATCTCCAAGAAGTAAGGAAAATTTTATTTGACTCGCAAAATCTAAAATACTTGCAAAATGCTTAGGTCCTGTCGGGATGAATAAGTCCATATGTAGATGTATGTTATGTCCTTAGAGTATCCGATGGCTGTTTGCAATTGAATACAAAACAGCATAGGCTTTTATGTGCTCAGTGCCTAAGACAACGATTAGAGCGAAAGTATCGCTGGTAATTAGTGTTGTAAAACTCATCTCTCCACGGATGAATTCTTAGTGATTTTGTCTCATCTTGCACAGACTGCTAAAGCCTAGACAAAAGTTATTTCTCTACATTTCGGTCGTTTTCCTTCCGTTCTCGTACTTCACCTGAGGGCAGTCTTCCGAGTCTTGTCACAAACATGACAACTGTAGGCACTAAACGTGAATCAAGATCAAGTGCTCCACCAGATTTCCGGGAAGAACTATCGGACAAAATGACATTGGTACGAGTTCGATGGCAGCATGCAGCAAAATGTAAAACTGTTTCATAGATAAATCTTAACGTACGGCAGGCTCCAGTTCTCTGCAATTGTTACTGCGTAAAGTCCGACTAGGAACGCCGAGCAATCCGTTTGTTTGCCACTATCTTCGGACAACAATCTGCTTGAAAACACCACTAGTGTCTCAGATACATCGAACATGACAAAATCTAGGCCGGTTGGGATAATCATAACAAAGACATCGTTCCCCCTCCAAGCCGCCACAAGTGTAAACGCAAAGACGTCTGGATATTTATTCATTCAGTTACGAAATCCTCCCATCCAGAATAAGGGGATAAGGCGAAACTGAACGTATATTTTCGCTTTTGTAAAGACCAGCGGAGTAGTGAATCACAACTCATGCTGCTCTGATAAATATTAAGTTCCCACTTCATATACCATCGGTAATCTAAACGCATGTTTTGTATCCGTGTTAAATTCAGTACAAATAAAACAACCACAAGGTTTGAACCAAGGCACGTTTACACGTAACATCCGTTTTTGTAGTCTTCAAACCTAACATCATGCCACTGGTCATTTGTCACGAGAACTTGTAGCATTTCATCAAACCAAGACTGTTCTTAGCTGTGTTAGATTCCTCTGATAAAGTGGAAGCAGTTCAGTTGTCTATATCAAGTCTGTCGAGTTTACACTGTTCGCTCAGCCTATTCACGAAGGTTGAATGAGACAGGGTAAACAGGGAAAGCCTGGCTGGGAATGACACGTGAATGGAAACAATATCCAGAACCACTCTTATTCACTGTGTCCTCGTTGTTGTAGGGTATGGAGACCGTGAAATAACAAACCGCATTCAGGGGCGATAGCACTAAATCTACGAGAACTTGCCCTAAGAAAACATCGTGGCGCAACTAAGGTTTCTTGTCTCACCATGTTACAGAATGTGTGTTTCAAGGATAGCGAAGGTGGCGTTACAAACAACGCTGGTTTGTAGATCGCAGCAGACCAACTTCCGAGCCCCGTCACAAAGTGGCGTCCTCCAAGCAAACAAACGACATGGAAAAATTCTCCAGTCACATCCGGGCTACAGTTGGATTGGTCTAACTGCAGATGATCGAAACCTGACTTATTATGATCGCTGTCGGAAACTCCAGCTGGATCCACTTTGGCTCAGACGCTTAAAGAACAACCTCGTTCTCTTCTACAACATTATAAACCAACGAATTTACGCAGACAACACCGCACTTGAACTACGGAAGACTGCAGTCTACCCCACACGTAATGGCGGTTACTTTATACGTACAAACCTTTCAAGCCATAAAATTCGGTCGAATTTCTTCTTAGTGAGATACATTTATTTGTGGAACAAACTGCCCCTACAGATACGCATGTGTACAAGCCATGTCACTTTTCGAAATCTCCTTCAGACCTTCCTCACTATACCAAATGCTCTGAAGATATTTGACACATAACAAACACTAGAAATGTTGACAGATGTTGGTATAAAAACATTTGATAATAGCTTACAGCTACCGTACCCACTACATGTCATGACATATCATACCAAATCCTGTGTCTTTGCAGCCTAATAGTCCCTTCGTTTATTATCTACTCCTGACGATACAAACATCCGTAAATTTTACATATGAGTTGCGCGGGTCTAGGACTCAAGGAAAAGTAATCATGATCCGAAATGCTATCAGTAAACTTTTATTTAATGTTATGAAACGTGTTCACTATACAAATGATCGCTCCCACTTATGGGGCCGTGTACCGTCCGTCGGTAAATATACAAATTTATTTATTTATTTATTTAGTAGGCACACTGCATACGGCGTACAAAATGAAATGGCCAAATTACAGAATCGATGCATCCTACACAGCTTCCCTCGTTTCTGCCCAATTAAAATCCGATTGACGAACTTTTTCACTATTTGTCTCGACATTGATTCCAAGCACTCGTCCTCAGACTCACTACTGAGGTCACAGGTACTTTCCTGTGCAAACCTTATCAAACAAAGCTTCAACAAGAATCTTACCCTAAGTTGAGCATGATTGGACTGTAACATCATCATCATAACTAAAAATGGATGTACTCAAAGACTACCGATGTAAAAATCACGCTAAATGGCATATACCTCGTTAGAAACACCTGCACATGAGTTGGCATTTGTGTATTTCCCCAGCGATCTGCAGCTACAGCCAGTGGAAGATTAATGAGCTCTGATTACGGACTTAAGATAGTGCCCTATGCCGTTTGAGAAATCTTATGACAGTAGTATGTCTTTCCCTAATTTGCATTCTGAAGATAAACTCTCAACTGCCAATCATCTTGAGAAGTGTCTTGTGACAAAAGTAAATACATTATTTTATGTCAGGTTACTTTAGTATTCACCTTCTGGAAGCTACAGGAAACTAAGTGTGCATTACAGAGCACGCCTGCATTTTTGTTTTATCATTTCGCATTCCCCATGTATAAGTTGGAACAATGTAACAATAGATTTATCATAGATAAAAAAGTAAAATGTTTAACAGTCGTTGTAGATAAAAAGGGAGACCAATAATGTATGTATGCAGAAATAATAACGCGTAGCGGTTAGCTTACCGCAAAATCTTACCGCAAATCTTACTTGAACGCTTAGTTTGGTTGCTTCTTTCGGTATCCCAGCTAAATAGGTTAAATCATATAATGCAAGTGGTGTAATGCAACGTCAAGTCAGGTGTGGTATTCTACTAACTTCGAAGCGAACAAGACAGAAAGCAGAGGTAAGTTCCACCGCTGGGGTACACGAATGAAGAAAATGCTTCTGCGGCATTCACACTGGCTGCACTCTGAGGCTAAATTTAAACGGTGGCCTCAGAGTTAAAGTTGTGGCTAAGATTCAATAAGGCTTAGCATGAATGGTTAGAATGTTTGTGGATCTGCGACACCAGTAAGTGGTCACTATGCATTAGACGATATAGATCGATGAAAAACTCTAGCCTTTGATCGCAAATGCCAGGGAAGATGGACTAGTCGCTTAACAATTTAGTTGCCATTTGTTTTGCTTTCTCGACAGCAATGACGTCACGTCTTTTCTAAGTGTACCAAACTTATATGGCGCACTCTATTTGTGTCCTCACCTAAGCATTTAGCATTTGCAAAAGAGAGTGCGATCAAACCGTCCAAACGCCATCCGCAGGAGGTCCAAGTGTTGCTTGGCTATTTTACTGCTTTCTCAACAAGCCTTGAGCTTCCGAGGTTTTCCCTCACGAGCGCCGTAAGAACACCATCTTGAGTAGAGCGCCCCAAGACGTGTTCTTTTGGTCAATACTCATAACGGATCTCGTCTTGCATTTGCATTATTTTCAACTTGATAGGGTTAGATGCATGCATATTCTTAACCGACCAATTGTAAGGCTTGTTGAGTTCGTCTTACAATGATATGTGGGAAACTACTCCCTTGGTTGTTCGCCAAATTTAGAGGGAGTCCACAAAGTGTAGAAAGGTCGGGTCAACACTGTGAATTCCTTTATGAACAAAAAAATGTTTCGTTCCTATAATCGGGCACCTAGGAACGCTACACTGAACATCTATCCGGTCACACAGAGTGCTACAAACTCGCCCAGTCAAGCGGCGCTGGAGTGTAAATTACTATATTCAGCCTAGGACAGGGTCACGGATTCTGTAGCTATGAAACATGTAAAGACATGGGCTTTGTCTAGACCATTAATAAACGCAGAGAAATCCGTGTAGACGGCGTCGATTCCCTCCTTACCGTCAATGGATGCATTCTAGCTAGGATGGGTTGACAAAAGTTTCGTTATTCATGGTCGGATTTAGCGCAATTCATGCTGCTCCTTCACAATTATATGACAAGTGTCTAAACATCCCATGAATGCGTCTGCGAATATCTATTCCATGAATTTAACGAGGATAGGAAGAAGACTAATCGTATGGGAATGATGCGGTTGACTCACTTGTCAAGGTGGGTGACAATTCCAAACTTCTACATGGTTGGGACTTGCATCTCATAGAGACAACACTATACAAACTGAGATAACGTTTTGACCAACTTCGTGACAGCTACCTTCAATGATTTATGTTATCCTGGACCAGATGAACAATATTCGAGGAGTGAAGTCTGTCTGTTCCGCACACCCACGATTATGAAGGCGATGTGGCTAGATCCTGATGGTGATGAGATATGTGTGAGAAAGAGATGAGACTGCAATGTGTTCTGGACAGTATAAGCGATCTGACGTCTGAGAACATTAGCTGCTTCTTGGGCAGTCTGCGATTTCCCACGGACGGTGTTTAGAAGTAACGCTGCACAGTTACTTTACAAACTTTGTCAACATGTCTGTAAACTAGCTTAGGATTGCAGCTGATCACTTTCGCCAAATCCTACTGGTGCTTCTATATGTCTTTTCGGAAAAGTTTGGCAAAATGGGTCCGCTAAATTATGTAGGCATTTCAGTTCAACTTATCGGTAACAGGTTTGTTTGTTTTCTACGGTGTAACCCTCGGGGTCATTCGTTTCCAGGTCCTGCTCCTCAAGAAATGCTTCAAAGTTTTAAGCTAATATCTGATGTGTTTGTTAAGAAATTGTTGAACTGCTAGATGGGCTTTCCCTAAGCGACATCATGGTGCTGTTCTGCTAGAAAGGATTAATCAGTGGTCATGGTGAGTTCGATTAAAATATTGTGATATGTTACTATACGGACCTCTTCGATGTCCCCGTTGAACTGTTCAACGCAGCAGAAGTAGAGGCGCCGACGGGATACTCACTACTACTTAGAAAACCTTAGGTAACTCGTAGAGATGAAATGTGAATAAGAAATTGTAGGTCAGCTACCCGGTTTTAGATTTTGGCCGTAAACTGTTCGGCGCTTGAGTTAGTTTTGGCGAAAATAAATCTCTATCGATAAGCCTGGTAACAGTGGCTTCGGGGGTTAAGTTGAATACTCGCAGGAATATTAAAACCCAGCTTGTCGATTCATCTACGGCGACATGCTAAGAGAACTGGGAGGAGAAACCACTGGGAGTATTTATATGACGGCTGCGTGGATAGTAACTTGGTATTTGCACAAAAATCCGGACTAAATATACCGGAAGGAGCAAGCGCTGTCATTCAGTTAAGAGCTAAAATGTTCAGTGAAATAAATGGCTCATCGTGTAGTGCGTACAGAACCAAAGCAGGTTCTGACACACGGATGCAACTCTTGAGGATTTGATTTTGTCTGCTTTTATGATAATAAAATTTAGTGCTTATGGCGTCAACCATGAGCCACTAGGCTCTGAGTTCCAGCCCAACTCAGGCTATCTCCAACTGATGAGTCACAACAGGACGAAACCGCGGTCTTGGGGTGCCGGTGTTGGGACGAGCAACACTATAATTTTCATTAAATTTAGACCCTCTTTTACGGCAATTAACGCAACATGTTCTTCTGGTGCAAGAGCTGACTAATCCCGCCGTTGAAATATGACAATGTTTAAAATGCTCTTCACAGATTTTCTCATACGCTGAAGCGGGTAACTTCATTATCGCAACCTGAACGCTAGAAATGCATTTTTCCGCTCGCATCGAGTGTCGATTTATGGTACATGTCAAAATCTTCTCAAGTGTCCTAGCTCCGTTTCACTCAACAACCTAATAGAAGTATGAACTACGTTGCAATATCTGCCGCCACATCTAGGCTTGCCAGCTAAACCACTGAACTTGAAACAACAGATTTGTCTGACGCATCAACGCCTGGTTGAACTACGCATCCACGTCAATCGACTGTGCTCTCTTTTACTGAATATCACGGCAAAGCCAGACTATGACAGGCATTAGAAAAACGGCTCACGTGATAAGCTAATGCAGAGAGAGACTGAAAAATAAATACAAATTCGTAAATTCTTTGCTGTCACGTTTTACGTTACCAAGCCAAAGCCCTAACTGATAAGCTAGATGTAGGGAAAGATATTGCAACATAGTTAATACTTCAGTTAGGTTGTTAAGTGAAAGAGGGCTATGCTACTTGAGAAAGGTTTGACAGATACCACAAATAGACATACGATGAGAGCAGAAAAATTTTGTTCCTTACGCTGGCGTCGTGATAATAAAGTTACCCGATTCAAAGGATGGGAATATACGTGCAAAGCGTGAAAACATCAAATTTCCGCCGCTGTGAGAGCCAGCTCTTTCACCACAAAACCTGTTACATTGGTTGTTTGGGTGCGGATTTGAATTTTATTCTAAATATCGGATAAAAACAAGTCCACATTGACATTGAACAATCCGATTTACTTAGTTTATAATGAATGAGCGCCTAGTTTTAGAGGCAAATAACGTAATTGATATTAAGTTTGTGAAACCGGTTGCTAAATACGGTTAAAGATAGTGACAAATTATCTGGGTCATGATAAGTCGTAAAGGAAATACCGGAAATCAACACATGCACGGATGATGTATGGTTTACCGGAGATCCGAAACTTTATGTAGGCATTTAAACTATTTTAGATGGCATAGATTTCCCTATGCATGAACTGGCTAGATATTTGGCTAGCCTATTGCAACCCTTGATAGGGCCAACGACTAGGTACGTATAGAGCTCTAATGAGTTCGCGAAAACCACAGTGCGTACAATTGGCTGGATGAAACGATGGTCAGTTTTGACGTTAGCTTGCTC
Organism: Dicrocoelium dendriticum; assembly: GCA_944474145.2. Lineage (NCBI taxonomy): Eukaryota > Metazoa > Platyhelminthes > Trematoda > Plagiorchiida > Dicrocoeliidae > Dicrocoelium > Dicrocoelium dendriticum. The sequence goes on from OX104063.1 coordinate 139,695,715, forward strand.
TTCAGCAGTGTAAATTGCGAGGCCTCAGGGATAGTGAAACAATGTTTGACTGGGGACAATAACTTGGAAGAGAAGACGAAGTTTACGATAGATTAACAAATAGAGAGGATGACGCTGCGTCTTCATAATTCTTCCTTCATTTTCTAATCGAGGTAGCAAGTGACCTTCGCTATCTCTTCTATTGGCAACTAATACATGGACTTTTTTAGGAGGACGCTGAATGACTCTGTTAGATCAGCGAAAGTTTGTTGGCGCCACGTGGAGGACACATTTGTGATCATAAAAAGGGATACGAATGGTATGTTTTAAAAACACGGACACCCTTTAGATATACAATTCGCTCCATTGAATTGAACTCTCACAGTGGCATATTAATATTCCTGGGCTGCACAGATCACAGAAATTTGGGTATTCTGAAAATGATAATATTCCGTAAACCGGTGGATACTTTGACACTGCGCCGTTACACGATTTAACTTCTACTTTAATTATAGTCGTCACGATTAATTCTTCATTCACTCATGCAATTGCTCACTCGGTTTGACCTACTTTTAGTGTTAAAAGCGAAACATTACCAAAAACTACATAAATGAATTTATTTTAAACCCTTAGGAAGTTTGGAGTTCTCGATCTCTAGTATGCATTATTTTCAAAAAGCAGTTTATTATTTTTACTTTTCCATTTGGTTATTATGATCCCGATTATAAACTTCTTGAGTTCATAAATTGTATGCATTGTCCATTGATTTTATCCTTCCATTAGTTGTAAATTTAATGGATAAAGTCACATTTGACTTTATACTGGGTATCTGTAGCAATCTAACATCGTAGCCCCCAGTGAGACACTGCTTCCGTCAACCCTGTTAATGTACTACCAAACTAATAGTTAAGGTTTATTCTTGAACTAAAATTCTTGTAGTAAGAGCTGAACCGGTGTCATCTTGCTCAGCTTGATCAATACTTTGAAGTCTCCCATCTCAGCATCGCTTCATAACTTAGGGACTTATGGCATTTAGAGCTCTGTATTTGTATACATCAGAGACATTATTCTTCAGTGGCAGATGCATATAGGAGCTCCGGGCCCTTTGCCGGATTTCATTTAGTCGGAATGCCGAGTTCCCAGAACTTCAGTGCAGTCTCCGCGCCCATATACGATCTTCATAACAACATGGCACTTGTAGCGGGTAGAACGCTCTGTTTTGACCGATGATATTTCGGCATGGTGGACAAGCAGTAAATAGGGACCTAATATTTTGCTGAGACGAGAGATGCAGCGCACTTCTGAATAATCAGGGGTTAATTTACTTCTCTTAAACGCTGACAAATCAACGTTGTTTTGCTCATTCAGCCAAACGGCATGTAGATACTAGGAGACCACACCTCGCAGACCGCTTCATGGCAGTAAAAGCTTAACGCAGGGGTTGAGGAGTACACCGGCTTTTCGAGGCCAATTATGAAAATGTCAAGAAACGAGAATGTGTACGCTGGTCTCTTATGAGGGACGATCAGTCGGTTCAGTCAGTTCATCTTCACGCGAGCGCTCAACGCGTATGTGAGACCACAAGTAGAGTAAGCAATTTAAGTATAATAAAGTTGAATAAAATGCGGGTATGGCTGCATGTGGTACCTCGCAGCTAAGAGCAAATAACGTGTGCAGTGTTCCTTCCATCTGCCATGCCAATTGCCACTGAAAGCTCTACGAGTGTAAAGTAGTAGTTATAGTCGTCTATGGAGTGACCCGGTCCTGAAGCATCAAATCTTGGAATACCCTGAGACGTAGCCGCAAACATTATTAAGGGGACACAAGTTGAGAATGATCGGGCAACACAGCTGGTTTGTCTTTCGCCGGGCTGATTTTCCCTCGCAAAATGCGCCTCAGACTTTTACTAGTTTGCGTCCAATTTTCTTCGCTTTAAAGAACAACTCGAAGACGCATTTTACCATTTCCACTATTTGCAAAGACCAGCGTTGGTCGGAAGTATACATGGCGCAAGTTAGCACAACGCTTGCCAGCCCCAACAAAATCGAATTTGGGCGCATTTACTTGTGTGTAACGTGGATATTATGTTGAGACCACTGGTGCGCGGTTACCGTTCTGACAACCATTTGTTGAGCTGAAGTGTTTCACACAGACCTACAGGATTCGTTAAGTATTACTTTTATTAAAACCTGTATTATGCCAAAGTTCCGTATTAGCTACAGTGTCGCAGGCTTTTGCTTAGGTATCGTGCAAGATATACACAAGCTTTCACGAGCTATGCACTTAGTAGTTTGCACTGATCTACCCAGTCAGTAATTGGAGTGGAAGTTAACTATGAACGAATTCCTTTCACTCCTAGAACCCGGAAATCAGTGGAACGATGATGCGTTTGCGCTGCTACACGGTGTTAGTTAATGGAATAAGAATTTTGTTCGTTACATGGCCTGATGAAATTACAAATGTAGGACTTTAAACATTAACAATACTGTCATCCTATCCAAGCCAAGTTTACTTATTAAATGTTCCGAGGAGTTTCATGTGCATTCATGGTGGCATTATGGTAACAACGGTCACGGACTTTTAGTGTTTAACTGGAACCTGGACTAGTTCACAAACCCGGTATTCTCTACTCATAAATTGCACTCAGGGATAAAACAGGCCTGAAAATAAAGCTCTAAAGCGTACCACAACGCGGATATCTGGACCATGGATTGTACTTTAACATCATACACAGTTTTCTGTGTTTCAACAAAGCAAGATCCCAGCACATTTATGTATGTGATAGCTTGAGCTCAGTGCAATTTTCTTCATTCCATATGTCATGATGCCACGAAGGTATTATGCATAATTTCTTATTCGCTTCTTTAAAAATAAGTGCTTATTAATTTTAGTACTGAACCTACGTACTATTTGTAAAACAAAAGGATATTTGTGAGCAACGAGCTGTTATCAGTGGCTATACATAAAGCCTGGATAGGTTGGCCGATGAATAAAATTAAAAATATTATATTTCATGGACTTTGTACTGCATTTTCATTATTTTGAGCTCACTCAGATATTAAGTCATTTTACCACACTACAGCAAAACCTTTGGTGTATATCTTTTAAAATCAGGTTTAACAGAGCGAACACAATTAGTTTAATTATTTGTACCATTTTTTGTTTATAATTTGTAACCCACTATGGTTGTGCGCAATGAGTATATCAGTGGTGTTTATTGTATACAACTTACCAAATTTCTTTCACCATTTCGGTAATGCGATCGCACGTCGTAGTCGTTTTGGCCCCATCTCCTGATGCATTATTTTTGGTGAATGAAATGCTTCTTAATGAGAAATATGGTTTCCTCACGGGGTCTCCGGAAAGCACAGTTGGTGTTCCAACCTTTCAACTATAACTCATCTAGACTCAACTTTGCTGTTGATTAATGTAACAATCGGTAATCCATGCCGGAGGAAAATCCACATGCTTAGATACAACCTTCCAGTTTGAGTAGCATCAGGCATTTTAGCCATAATTTGGGGGATTTCGATGGACACTCAGCAAGATATCTTTTCTTTGTATGTCACCGGATTTAGCAGATGTAACAATATCGAAGCAGCTGTCAAACCTGACAAATGACTTATCTGTTTCAAAAGAAAAGCACGGTTATGCTCTAATAGGTAGCCTAGAATGACGGCTATCTTATTACCTAAAGGTCTGTGCGAGAGACATCTATACCTATGACCACTAATGTATAGGATTTATTTTTGACCAGTACTCAAATAAATATATCACGTGACGTTACTTATCATTCCAACTTTCTCTACTTTTACTAATGAGTTCAACAAACGTTTGAATCCTAAGCGCATTCCCAAAATCCATTTGTACACACTTTCGGAACAACAAATATGCACCGGTAGTTCACGATTACTGCGAAGGATGTAGTTTATTTTCATCCAGTTACTTAGTTGATTTGCCTTGACTATTCATGTAGTCACCATAACTTAATGCAATTACTTCTGGAATGACACCAAAACCTCATCATAGCACGGTTCAAATACATGCCATTTTACCCTGACATATATCTACCTCACACAGATCAGAAATGTTCCAGTTTCACTAACCTTCAGTTTCAACCCGATTTTTCACCACATATATGCATATATATATATGTATATCAAGATCATTTGTAAAATTATAGTGCTGTCGTAACCATAGCGGAATAGGAAAACAGAATAGGAATAAAAAGGCATGCAACCTTTTGTCCAGCTATCCATTCACAGTTTTGATTTCACTAATTGTTTGTTTTATTAGGAAAAGCAAGTGAAGCCACCACTACACGCAGGGACACACGTCCGCCACAGGCGTCGGTCTGAAGCCACGGCTTCCAAAATCTATTAAAACCAGCACTCTACTGAAGCGGAAGTTTACGTGGTAGGTGACTTGTGTCTTTCGACCTTCTACTTAATTAAGCAAAATTGTGTGTGATACACTCGCGAGAAGTCGACATTTAGATTTCACCTGACATCGCATGAAAATTTGTGTGGACAAAACTCCAGTTTACTTCAAATTTTGAATCACTTTTAAAGTTTACAAAGTAACTTAGTAAACAGAAATGTTTATATGTTTACTCAGCTTTTGGTTGCTATATATTTACGTAGGGTTCCAAATGATATTTGGACAATTTATCGCCAGTTAGCGCGCTACGGTGGGATGAAATATTCACAGTGTCACATCGTCTGAAATTTACATATAGTCAAACCAATATATTAGGCCATTGTCGTTCGCTTGTGAGCGCGGAGTAAGTCACATACTTCCATTCCTACATCTACAGATTAATCATTTTATCAACAAGTACCATTGCGAATATTAATCAAAGTTTTCCACTCAGTGATTGCGGTCTACGGAAAACAAGTTATTTGACGCAATCGTAGCTATCAGCTGAGCTCTCCGTCAATTTGCTCTGGTATTTCGTCTTATTTGCGAATATCTGTCTGATTGACTGAAACGGCCCGCAACCCTAAAAACCCATCTTGTGATTCCGGAATGTGGTTGTTTAAGAGAAAAATGCTCAATTGCTTTGTGGTTGTTTTCTTGATCAAACCATTAGTGGAACAAGTGCATTGCATTCTATAGCTTTAAGCATCTCGTCTCAATTATGCCCTTAGTTTGGTTTACACAACTGCCCTGTCCATACCATATGGATCGACTGCGGTTGTCTACACCGCGGCATAACACCCAGCATAAGCGTTGTAAACAACAAGGGAGAAAAACCGGTCGCTGTTCTGTACAGATCGTATCACGGAGGAAACCTTAGTGTACAACTGATTCATTGCGCTATCGGGTTAACACTGTACGTGTTAATAAAAGTGGCAAACTTGCCTCTTCCAAATCGCTGGCGAACACTCATCAGTCGAGTACCAATGCCAGTCGGTTTTTCTACCTGCTAGCCATTTAGACGGTTGGATGGCGCAAATCAGGCCCATGTGTGCTTGGTGCTGAGGTTGCGGTTCTAATCCAGTAGAACTAGTAACAACTAACATCCTCCTTCGATTACTGGTCAAGTAATGTTTGTACATTCCAGCACCAGAAGTTGAGCATATTTCACAAAGGTATGTGATAACGGTGTAGGACTAGCACTCACTTTGTGAGCTGTATTGGAGGCATTAAGGGGTTAGTGGAAATGGGGACGAGGAGAGCACGTGCAGATGACTAGCAAAGGAAAGCTTCAAAGATAGTTTGCTGTTGCTTACCCAACCCCCAGTATACCACATCTATGTTGATTCTTTTCGTTTCCCGTTAATTTTCGATGGCCGATGCAGCATAACATTATCAGTGTTTGCGTATTTCACAGTTGGTTTTCGGGCTGGATTAATGTTTATACCTGAACAGAAGGATGACTCCGGTCCACAGCCAAAACCTTTGATAAAATGTACTCTCGAAAGGCAGCCGAACGTGTGACAGTTTGATGAATAGACCCACGCGAACTTGTGTCCTGATTCCTTGCTGGAAATCTGGTGCAACCCAACTCCCACCATGCGGTCGCTAAGAGGTGGCGTCTAGGAAATGAGACCAAGGCACAGCATCTTCAGCAGCAGCTCAACGATCAGAAAGCCATAAACTCTCCAGCTGATGCTGAAATTAGCGATTCGATAAAATAGGCAATAAATAACCAAGCTAAATATGCTCTCAGGAGTATTTGGACTACAATTAAACGCATAAATCTTAGGAAATATTGCTATTTGAACAATCAGTAGGAGGCAGGAGCATTCCCATTGTGTTAAGCGTCGGCAACCGCTCGGTTCGATCAGAACTGCGCTGTTTAAAAATTTTACCCAGTACTGATGAACACATAAAGCATAGCGCCATTAGACGTTCAGAATTGTTGATCCTTCAAGTTATGAACGACGCAGCTGTGGCAGAGGAATGTGTTATTTGCCTTCCTAACTACAGCTCATGTGCTAGATAAATTTAAGAAGCGTCATCATCAACAAAACTTCCTCGCTGTGCAGCTCCAGGCAAAGTATGCTGCTCTTCCACTTACGACGAATTAGCTGTACGGTATCAGCGTACAAACGACGATGCTTAAATGGGCACACATAGATTTGCTATCCAACGCGTAAACTCGTCACTTTTATCCTAATTCTGAAATGGAAGAGTTTTGCAAGGAGATTACTGTAACTGTTGTCTATTGGCCTAGTAGTAGCGCGGGAAGACTTTTTTAATTTACGCCTTCCTTACAAATCGCCCAATAAATATTGAGAAAATCCTCCGTACAAAAACCGAAAGAAATTTAGAGCTGATGACAATTAATAATAGGAAGTTGCACTAGTACACACATAAGACTTATTGTGTGGTTGCACTCATTTAACGTTCCGTTCTTTCGAGGATGGACAATCCGTAATATTGGTGTTGATCATTTTGCTAACAATCATTCACATCCCATTCGCTAATGCTCCCATGTGGGGCTGCATTACAGGAGTTACTAGTGAAACTGTGGGAAACTCTCCCAACCCACTGGATCGCTCCCTCATTGACCCAATTTTCAAGGGAGCCTCACGGTCGGAATACAAACATCATAGAGGATTAAGCCTGATATCTGTCGTCTCCAAATTCCTTTCCACTGTCAGAGTTCAAAGACTGACTGGCACTCGTGAAATCCAGAGTCGTGAATAACAAGCCGGATTTCGTCGAGATCGAGGCTGCGTTGACTATATATTCACTTTGCTTCAGTTTTTAGAGCATCGTCACATATATTGGTGGCCAACCGTTGTCGTGTTCGTTGATATCAAAGGTGTATTCGGTTCCACGGATAGACATGCACTTTAGGACTGCCTACTCAGAAAAGACGTACCTGCCAAATATGAATATTATCCGAGTATTTTACACACGTAGCTCAGCCAGAGTGAGGGCGGAAGGCAAGCCGTCGTCGCCCATTAATATCTCCAGCGGTGTGAGACAAGAATGCCCACTGTCTCCTTTCCACTTTGCTTTTGACGAAGTCATGTAAATCGCCTTCACAGGACAAGACTTAGAAGGTGTGGATCTACTCCCAGGTGAACGACTTCCACTTGGAGTAGATTGACCATATTGCCCTAATCTGTGACCGCTCACAAACGTGCCAAGCGGCACTGGACAGACGAGCACGGGCTGTCCGTCAATTCAGGTTTTGCTTCGCACCATGGAAGGGCGAAGCTGTCCGCTAAGATTGGTCTGGATGGCCTCCTGCGCTGACCCTTGTTGGGGATCTGCTAGAAGTCGTACAAAAACTCAACTATCTGGGTAGTTTTATCAGCTCCCGTGGGATTAAAGATGAGATCATAAACCGTATAGCAAAAGCTTGAGGCGCTTTTGTTAACCATCACCACTTATGGACGCGCGACATCACTGTCGCCATGAAGGGCAGAATGTACGATGCAGCGGTACGTTCGACCCTACCTTACGGTTGTGAAACTTGTTCCTTTTGATAACCGGACATAAAGAGGCTCGTTACGTTCGACCACCGTTGCCTTCCCAATTGGGCTCACAGCTAGTAGGAACACCGCGTGAGCAACTAGCGTGTTCGACGTCTTGTTTACAGCACAGAAAAAGGAAATGAACGACTCAACACCGCTATTTCAAGCGCCAGGCTCTGATGGCTCTGCCACGTGTAACGTATGCCAGCCCACCCGCATCCGCGACGTGCGTAGTTTGCGCGCCTGGGGTGTGAACGGAACAAGTGGGGTTGCCAAGCGATGATTTGATCGAGAGGACTGAAAGCCCGCACTTCGAAGCTGGCCTCGATTGAAGTGCTTCGGCTCCCCGGTTGAGTTCCGAAAAACGATGAACACGTTTGGCTGGATACACTTGCTGATATGGCTAGGAACCGACCTCAGTGGCTTTCGTTCTCTGAGTTTCTTTGTCCCACCCTAACACTCTTAGCTGCGCTACCCAACCACGATCTCCGTTCTTAGCCTAGCGTTTTGCGTAATAAATCATTTTGCTGCAAATTAGCCGGTTGGTAGCATTCAGGAACGAGGCCAATCCATCAACGGCAGCTCATGTTGCATCTGTTGCATATTTTTCTTTTACTTTTCTTATATATTTTGACACAGTTGCTGACATGTTTCCCACCTCTAGCTTGTGTGTTTAATGATGATGATGATCTAGTGAATCTAACATTACGTATTTGTTTACCACCTAACAATGTTTCACGCGTTACTGAAATTCCAGCAAGCTTCTCGCTAAAACGCATTCTTATATTAGCTTCACTTTTGTAGCCCATTCCAAACATATTATCCCTATTCCAGAGTATAATCGAAGCCATACCCAACGGTTTCTATTCGAAATGTATCCAACGACCCGTTTGATAACTGTAAATTATTTAGCAGTTATCATCTTAACACCCATTATACTGGAGTGAATTCAACCACTACGTAAACACTAAATATATATCCGCCAATCGGAAGCCTGATCCGATTGATCCTGATGAGTGCAACAAAAAGGCCATGTATTGACCTCCGTCGATCTTGTTTACGTCGGTGGATCGATAAGTAAAACATTACAGAAGAGTAGAAAGAGATTTTTAACTGACTTTGTGTACCTGTTCCGGCACGCTCTATGCACTAAACGATGATAACCGAGCGGTGAGTGAAAATCACACGTGTGACAGAGTTTATGCATCCGCATGGTAGGCAGCATTGCATCAAGTAAAACAGCTCTATACTGTCTACGAGGCTGCGGATAAAATTTTATTGATATGCAAAGCCATGCTCAAGGAGTGTCGAGAGAATCCTTCTTTAAGCGGAATGAGCATATTCGTCTCAACTGCATCAAATTTTAGTCAGTAGATGTGAAAGAACTATACAGCACAACACATTTGGTTAAGTTCCGCGCGTACTGTGTCTTCATCTTACTCATCAGCTGAATCAAGGTTTTCTGGCAGAAATGCAACAAACTGACGATGACCGTGGTGTGTGCTATGGTTGGTACAGGAGCCGCTTTGGAATAGTCAATAGCAGAAATTCTGTCTCTCTTCCTAATCTTTATCTCTGCTTTGGAAGAGAATAAGCAGGCCAGGTGGAGGGTACAAAGCGTACAGCGAGGTGCTCTAACCGAGAGAACTCGCAAACGACCAACTACCTAGAGTCTATCGATCACATTGACTTCAAAGATGAATTGGCTGATTTCTCTCGGGGATGTATCCCTGGCACATGCTATTCCTTTTCACCTGGGTTTATCCATTACTGCGGAAAGCTTAAAAACATATACATCCGATGTGGCGGCATGTAGACCCAAAGCAAAAATAATGGCCAAGTCTGCACCTACCCCAAAAGAACATCATAGATGACTCGAATACAAATATTAGGCCACTATCACACCCTTAAAGATAGAAGTATACCCTTATCTAAAACTGGGAACATTAAGACGGCGCATAACACGTTGAAGAAAAATTCATCTGACTTACCTGTTTCAAAGAAAATGGCTGCCAAAATTTTATTATTTGGCAAAGGCAACAATGAGACTGCATGTGTCAAGAAACAGGAAATCCAGCAAACAGTTCAGTTTGACTAGTATTATCCTCCACTCAACTAAGTACGCCACTTTAGGCAAGAATTCAGTCGGGTGACGAAGCGAATAACCTCTTCTTGTCTTGATTCGTCAGGTGCTATTTGTATTGCTCATGACATCCCTGCGGGTGAGCATTGGCAAAAGTATTTAACCCCAGAATCGCAAGGCAAGCAACACTACGAAGGATAAATTTTATCCATTGTGTTCCATTAATTCAGTCTTAGACTGCCACGTACTCAAACTCATGAATGAGTAGGATGACACTGCATCCGTGAAGCACACCCCACAATGACATGATTTCCAATATAACATTAAAGGTATCTTAAAGGTATCTTAATCACTCAAGTAGAAATGATGTGGTCCAAGCTCTCTAAAATTTATACTACACACCAACATGCTGACAGTAACGATGTTCGGAATTGTTCACAAGTAACACACCAGAGTAGCATTAGAAACTTATGAAGGCCATGCCACCATTGACTAAGCAAACACAATGCAATCAGATTTTGTTGTAAATCTAGCTGTTTGCATTTCTGAGACGGAGCGTAGTGTAAGTTGCTAAACACAGGAAAAAGCAACTGGTAGTCTCGATAGGTTGCTACTGGAAAGTTGCTAGAAGGTTAATTAACGGGTGCTTTGTACAACAGACCGAACCGGCTCCGGGCGGTAGGCCAGACATTCAACAAAACCGGGCTTTTGGCCTGCCACAATAGAAACGGCGTGAATCCTCAGAAAACGTTTGCGTGTCCAGAAACGCTCCCATCAACCTTCGCTTTCAACTATTAGTATACCAAACAACACCAATTTTCAAAAATTAGGCTGAGCTTCAATGTGATCCTATCGTAATTAGTTGCTACTCTGCGAATTAATTCTTGGTACGCAGTCGTCTCAGCTATAATTTCCAAATAGTGTACCCGCCAAAATGGCAGAAACAGATCGCGGGTGGCTTATCCGATTACCTTTGGAACCGGATGATAGTGAAAAAGCATTCAATGAGGCGAGAAGTAGGCTAGCCTTGGATCCGATTTCTTCGCCCAGACGATTAATGAACTGCAAACCGAGAATGTGCGAGACGCGATGCTGCATCGACTCGTGGCTTACGTTCGACAGGGATGGCCGAGGAACCAATTATCCTCTGAGTATGTTTCACATTATGCAACTGGAGAGAAATTTCAGCCATGTATGTTTGTCTAACGCAAAGTCCAGTACCTTTAGCCCCATCTTCGCGGGTTAGCGAAATAATTACGTATGCTCATGAGGTTCATCAGGGTAATGTCGGAAGAAAAATTGAAGTCAACCTTAATTATGGTGTACACGAATCGCGTCACTTAAGGGGCTTTTGAACAAAACTATTACACTTGCTGTGTAGCTGATAAAAGTCCTGCACCTGTAGAGGACTTCTTTGACCGATACTATACCCGATGCGGCCGTGGGTCAAGATTGTACTTGATGTTATTGGTCACTTCGCCATTGCTGCAGTGAATAATATAATCCACTTGCTGCAACCAGATTTCACAGCACCTGGCTTGCGGTTCATATAGGTGGTCAAGTGACATCCTCCGTAGTGATGCGATGGCTCGAACATCTGTTCAGTTGCTTCGGGTTACCAAATGCTGATGGCTTACAATTCTGTAGTTACGATTTCGCGATATTTCTCTAACTTCACAAGGCAAAATTTGCCCGCACTGCATCCTACAATCATGCAGCTAATGGCTTGGTGGAGGGCCTTAACCGGACTCTCAAGGAGGAAATGTAGGCCATCAATTAGGAGGGATGGATTTGGAAGTAGCTATCTTAACAGCGCTGCTATCAGACGGAACCTGTGAGCACAGAGCCACAGTGAAAACTCCTGCCAAAATGATGCTAGGAGGACATTTAAGTATCCATGTTAATGCCGCACAAAAAGCGTCCTTTTCTGTGAATTCAGAAGTGCCACACCGCATAGCAATAATCATACGCTAAAACAATAATTCCACTGCGGCCCGGATGCAAAAATATGAGTACCGTAAGTAGTCATCCAACTATATCTGCCCCGCTGAGAAGCGAACATACATATGGGCCAGGCATACAGTGATTGGAAAATGGCTTAACGGTCAGTGCCCGTCCGCTCTACGGAGCCTCGCCGTCAAGCAAAAATGAGTGAGAATGTCATCCTGTGAAATACGCAGTTCCAGAAGTACACCAAATTCAATTGATCGATATCAAGCCGCATGAGGCAACCTTTTCGACGAGGCGGGTGGTGTTATGGTTTACTACCCTTGGTTTACCTGGTCTGCCACTTTGCGGAACGACCGACCCATTAAAGAGTTGGTATAATGTTTTTCTACCCTTCTAACCACTTATAATAACGATCCAGAAATTATAGCTAGGCCTACACCTAAGGCGGAGCAACAGCTTCCAGTTGGAAGAACTAATTGGCGCAAGCTTACAGCTATTTTGTCCTGGTAGGAGGATTCTAGATGCACGCCATATGATCTCCGGTCATTGTCGGTGGGCATTTGAACCTGAGCTGAAAGGTAAATTTTCTATTTTATTGCTGTAAAACCATGTCGTCTACCTAACTCGTTTCAGGACAGGAAACAAATCGGCCACTATGGACAAAATGCTCACCAACGATGAATACATAATCTACCTAGCAAAGGATTGTGTAGAGGGAGCTGCTCTTCAGTAAGTAGACGAACGACCGTTTAGCCACACGAAAGACTTTATTACTGAGCCAGGCTTATTTTATACCACATATAACTGCTTTTTGCGTCGCGGCTCATTGGCTTCCGCGCTGGTCATGCGTTTTGCATTCGATGGTGTGCGTTCCACGATTCTCCGTCGTTCATCCAACTGCAACCCGTTCATGACGACGAGCTTTACTTGGCACTGCAGGCCGTCTCTCCATGTACGTGTTCCAGTGGTTTTTGCCTTTCTGAAGGTAAAATGATGTCGGACTTTATACTGATGCTCTCATTCTGACTCCTGGCGAAGTTGACTATCTTTGTGTCAGATTTGTTCCTTCGTCTTCCCAAATAGCGGTTTTCCTACCGTGAACGGTCCGTGCCTCTGGTTGGTTATCTAGTTTATTAACCGCCATACCAAATGTTGCATCCTCCGCTTGCTCGTTAGTCTCACAAAGGACCTGTGGTGGTACCTGGTAACTAATGGTAGCCACTTCCATTACAGTCTACGTCTCTGATTGGCTGCATAGTGCGTTGACATCGTCACGAGGAATCCTCTCTGTGCTGTTGATCGCCGGTCAAGCATAACAACCTCTGTTACAGCCTGCACTCCTTTAGTTCGTAGATTTCTGTGTGCAGTGCAACATATCTGTGAGGCTTTTGGGTAAGTACATATTCACGACGATGCCAAAATTCCTCCAAAGATGCTGAAGTCGGTCGACATGAGTTTAGTTGAACGGTGTCAGATAATTCAACAACTTTTGAGGAGATGCAGACTCCCCCGATATTGAAATACAGGATATTCATCCAATGTGCACAATTCTCAGCTGCGGGGATTTAGCAAATTAATGGAAGATGACGCTGGTTCATGTGTTTTCAAGGTAATGGACTCCACTGTAGTTGAGGCAGTCATGAAGCATCTAAAGTTTGGCCTTATGCCCGCTATGGGGCAGCACGGATATAAACAGAACCGGTCACACATCACGAAACAATTGATAGACATAGCTGGGAGGAGTCTCACAGAGCATTTATATCTCTAAGTGCTGCCTAACTGAAACCTCAAAAACGACATTCTGAACCACCTGCATTCTACTTCACAAGTTCCAGAATTTCGAAAACTGCATTCCCGCCCTTGCCTTTGATAGGCAAATTTCTAGTACATTGTCATTTGAACGCGAAGGTTCGCAGCACCCTAGAAGACTTAACCAAAGTTTAATGTAGCCTGTCTCAAGGCTCGGTGCGCAAACCCAGTCGGTTTCTGGTCTACATGAATGGGCGCATAAGACTGTTCTCTTAAACTTCTCCGCCACTATTTATAATCACTATTTATGGATACAATCCTTGCAGTGATAAAGAACTCAGCGCTACAAAGTGATCTCAATAGAGCTTGTGGATGGTCCAAGTGTTCTCCTTGTAAAAACCAAACGGAACAAGATTACGTCGTGGCGGATGTGACTCGCCAGTAAAAAGTCATTCGCACTCGTCTTCCTTGGAGACAGTTTACACCGGCAAGCAATCTGAGTATTAGCTTGCGCCTCTGAAGTTTAGTTATTGGGCTCCTGATAGGTTTTTACCTATTAGAAAGGCTTCTGAATTGGGTGATCAGCCACGGGCAGCCAACGAGTGCGAAGCCCTTATCTCCTCCTGCCGCATTTGTAGAAAGACTCTGGGCAGTGGTCACCTCAGACCATCTACCTACTTTGGCGTAGGCAATCTGGTACAAGCTCACATAGAGACGAACGATGCAGACGTGCTCTGACGCTCCTAAGATGGCTCACTCATTAGCTAGTGCGTCAAGTTAACAAACACGCGCCATTCACTTATTTATTCTTCACCTGTATCAGTCAACTGCTTTCTTACTTGATTTCCTTACGAAAACTACCATGATTCTGCCATTGAAATTATCCCCTTAACATCCGGCAACTCAACCAAATGGTTCTTGTCAAGGTACCACTAACTACAAGTCCTTCACAGTCGCTTTGGCAGCCTGTAAGT
>OX104063.1:139710881-139868190 GCA_944474145.2 Dicrocoelium dendriticum
TTGGGATATCTGTTAAATATTCCTTGTTGTATTTTAGGTTTGCGTACCAGGTTATAAATCTCACAGGTTAAATGTTTTTACGTGGTATTGGTTACGCGTTTCATTTGAATGTCGTACGTATCTTCCGAACGAATTTCGCGAACTCTAGCGAATGCGGAGTGAACCAACGATCGTTTGTAACTAATGGATCAGAAACTGTTAAACTTGAGGTATTGTCTTGTCAAAGTGGGCTTCCCATACACGGATCGATTGTGTGTACAGTCTGGAAACTACTTAGGTGGGAGGCTAAGAAGCGGAAGAAATTGTTCACCGCTTTCCATTGTGAATTGGCTTGCAAAGTGGCGCTCGGTTGGAATATCAAGTAGGTACTCCGCCTGCTGTGCTGCATTAAACACAGCAACGATGTCGTCAAGGTAGCTACTGTACGATCGCACAATTTAAATTTAAGAACGCAGTTTGGTGTTCTTCAATTGGCTCATGAAAATATCCGCCAGGACTGGCCCATGTGGACTGCCCGGGACAAAGCCATCGATCTGACGGTAGATTGTTTCATTGAATTGGTGCTGAATGTCTTTCGTGCACAATAGAAGTAAAGCATTGAGCTGATTGGCTGTAACCCCTATTTTGTCAGCATGAATATCAGTGATGCCTAACATCTCTTCTACTGGGACGTTGGTGAACAGCGAACATACGTAAAACGATAAAATGTACTTCCCAGCTCCGTTCAAGCAGTGTAGTATGTCGACAACTTCATATGTATCTTGGAGGGTTTGTCCCGCTTACTCAATTGGGATAGGTTCGATTAGCTCCCCTAGCCAAGTTACCAATTTCTAACACGGTGCGTGTACCCATGAGAAGAATGGGCACATTGGAATGCCCTGCTTGTTTGTTTTCGGTAATCCATACATGCGAGGAAGCCGAGATCCATGTGGGCGCAGCTTTGTCATGGTTTGAGTATTAATCAGTCCAGTTTTCAGTAGCTTTGTTAATCCAAGGACTATGAACTTTTCGACGTATAGGTTTTATCGCGACCTGTTAAAGTACGAACTAATCGAATAGCATCCGCGAAAAAGGCCTCTATGTTGAACATAATCTTGTTTTTCCATGGTGACCACTCCAGATCCCTTGTCAGGTTTCGGTATTACCACCTTTTCGTTTCGGCACAGAGTGGCCAGCGATTCCCATTGACAATATGTTAACATTCTGTTTGTTTCAGTTAGAGCAACGTAAAGTTGGTCAACTAAATCCACATACTTGGCACTAAACCGGCTGAAAGCGTCTTCGGTGGTTGATGTCAAACTGGACAGCTGATCGTCAAACTTTCGAATTGTGCTTCAATCGCTATTCTGTCGCACTTCTTATGGGGCACGGGGAAATCAAACCTCGTTGACAGAGTTTCAATTTGAGAATGACTTAATGCGACGGTGGACAAGTTAAGAACATATTTATCGGGCTGTATCGGTATTTGGTTCAGTTGACATGGCGCTCATAAGCTGTTGTTTACTTACTAGTAGTGTTTTCGAAAGTAGAATGAAGGAAGGGAGTTGAAAAGCTTTGCAGAACAGACAAGGGTAAAAGTATTTACGACTTGGTCAACACACCTTACAGTGGCTTTCAACTCAGTAATGTGTTGTGTACAGGCTTCAGTGTGAAATCTAGTTAGAGGTCGCAAATTCCGTGGGTTTACTGGTAAATTTTATTTTCTGTGTCTTCAGAAATTGGCGTTGATAGGTGAAGGTCCGAAGACATTCTGAATAAAATTTCACAGGAGTGGATTCACGCCAGATGCAACAGAGCAACTCAACTGGATTATCCAGGAAGCGAAAGGTAGCTGCAAGAAGTCATTTCTTCAGAAATGTCATAGAGGATGTCTCTTTATGAATAAAAAATAGTCAAAAACAAAAACATTGTAACAGCTGACGGGGATATCCGAAATACCTGGATTCAGTGGATCATGCTGTAATGTTTTTTCTTCCTGGTATTTTGAAACTGATTTTTATTTGGATAAAGAAACTTGGGTTCTTTGCAACGTTTTTACGGAAGACTTACCAAGTGTTTCCTTAGTTTGTGGAATAAGCACGGTAGTCATCTGGATAGACAAATCGAGATAATTGTCTTGTGATATCGTTGCCAGAGCGGACATGAGTTTTTCTGCTAGGAATAATGTTGCGAGTTATCGGCGGATTTATATACGAAATATTTACCCATGGTTAAATGACTGATACTGCCATTCTCAAGCACATTGTGAAGGTCCAAAATGCTAAGTTTATAAAACAGGAGTGTGCAGTAATGTACTGCAGCCGTATTATTGGTGGCCGTTTATGCTTCGATCGGTGAAAGCGAAGATCAGTAATCATACGCTTGTCAATGTTACTAAGTGGTCACACAAAATTCAAACTTGAATTCCCTTGCTGTAAGCAGAAATGTAACGGAAATTAATCACGTTGACATTTGATTTCCTTATCAATTGACAGTTACCTCATAATTGGCTATCTGTTACCCAGAGTGCCAGGAATACCCTTGCCGCAAATTTGTTCAAGTGTTGGGCACACCAACATGTTTGAGAAAACAATCAGTTACCTCAGTGGATATATTTGGGTGTTGCTCTTCCCAACCGTGGCACACCACGACCGCGGTTTCGTCTTGGTTTAGACTCATCAGATGAAAGAGTGATGAGTCTAAACCAAGAAGAAACTGCGGTCGTGATGTGCCAGGGTTAGCAAGAGCAACAACCAAATATATACATTCAGGATACGGTCCTCGAGATCGGAATGACCAGGATTTACCTCAAAGTGAGCCGAGGTCTCAATAGAGGTTGCGAGTCGCAACCCAACCACACAGCGTGCTCCCTAAATTCAGCTTTGAATCAACTACCTCGGTGTTGTCACCAGATGCGCTCATTTTATCCTCAATCCTTTTGGTTAACCTTTCTTGAATGTAAGATTAGTTGTTACTGTAATCAAGCGAATGACATGCTATTGGTGTTGCTGGCTTATCTCGTACTTCGTCAGCTCAGAACGGCACTCAGGTAGCATTCTAGTTCATGCCATTAAATCATTCAAAGATGTTAATTAAGCTTAAACCTTCGGCCACGAAAGTTACCACAGGACGACCAAAACAATAAAAAAGCTTATATGCATGGAACGTTCGGTTGCAAGAGGCAATTGCTACTTTTAGTTGAAAGTATGCAGTACCTGAATCAATAAACTACATAATTCCATTTTTTACAGGAATGTTTGTTCCAGACAGTGAAATTAGCTGAGCGGGCATTAGGGAAATTAGGTATTAATTTTTTTTAATCGGAAACAAGATGTTCCTCTCTGGGCACTCCAAATATGATGGCTGCACCTTCCAATGTCCACGTCTGGTGAGGGGAAAACCCCATTGTGGACGATGAGGCTAAATAACTTTGTTCGAAGAACTAAGTAGTGTGTTTACACGTACATTCTAAGCTTATTTTCATCCTTCATGGCTCGCACGGAACGTAATTCCTTCACGGAAAGGTAAATGAAAGTTTGTAATCTTGATTTTAAAGCAGTACGTTTTGACATAGATGCCGGTAATTCAGGCAGCTGTTCCTGCTAGAACACCCCAGAACAAATAAGCAAACACACTACTTATGCTATCAGAGCACAAACGGTCAGAATATACCATACATTAGTTGATCTGCCCACCAAACTTCTGTTTTCGTATGTGTCATCCGGAATTCCTTAGAGTCTTGGGTTTTCTCGATTCATACAACTTTTAATATTCACTATTAAAGTGGTGGATCTGACAATAGTATATATGCATCCTAACTACTGGCTAAGAGCTAAATCATCATTGTATATATAACGCAACGAAGTTAAGTATCCACACAACAGCATTTATATCTGTGTACAAAGTCATTATCCTAGAAATTGGGTATGAATCAATCAGCAGAAGCCAAGTAAGCCATTAAGCATCATTTGAAGATATTTATATTTTGGAAAAATTCCAAGAATTATATCCACCTTGGCTTCAGTTATGAGACAAAACACCAGCTTATCAATAAAGTGGAATAATGATTCGTTCAGATAATGCACATACTTGAAAAGCACCCGATTGTTTTTTTAGTCGGTGGTTTTACTCACTTGGGGTCAGTACAATGAACAATGAGTTTATACGGGTTAAGAAGCCTTGCTTTACAAGTGCCGTTGGATAGTTGGTGTTGATATCGTAATAACAATAATGATAATAATAATAATAAAACAGTTAGTATTATAAATATGAAAATGTAGACTTATCCTTTGCTCCGCCCAGGTCCTGTAATCTGCTTAGATTCACAGCACCCGTAGTTAACACAAAATCATTCCATGGTAAACTCCAGTTGTAGGATGAAGACGTAGTATTAAGTGCCAAAGTGTAAGTGGATGAGTGCATCATCCAAGCGTCTTTTAAATACTGTTAGTGTCGGTGCAGAGACGACCGATCCTGGGAGAGCATTCTGCGGGTGACACACACGAATGGAAAACAAATTTATGCAGCACTCAAGGCGGCTATACTGTACAGCGAGTTGCAATGAGTGGTCCCTCAGGTTTGTATTGCTGCTGAGTTACAATAAAGGGCGGCACACATGATGTTTGTCACGCGGAATCAAGTATGCTATAATCGGGTCGCATCGTATTCTTCGATAGCTTCCAGTGAATACCCCCAGTCATTGCAACCCGTCCTACTATGAGAGGTTACACATTCCAATTACGTTATTAGATGCCCGACGTTGTGGCTGCTCCACTATGAACAATGAACAACGAAAAGTGATTTATAACGGGTAAAAATGCAGGTGCTTGACATGTCCCGTAAGGTGTTTAGTGTGACAAAAATGATAGAGCAAGGGATAATGGAGTCGTCAGTTCGGGCAATTACAGATGTAACTGCACTGTTGTATAAAGGGAGTTTGAAATGAGAATGTACACACACAAAGCAATAAGGGGAGTCGTTATTTATCACATAATAGGCGAGCAAAATTAAAAAAGATAGCAAGGACAACGCTTACTCGTGTGCAACTATCTTGGGTCGACAGGATACAGTAATCCAGTTTCTATAGTAGTAGCGTTTATCAGATTTCGTGCAAGGGGTTTGGAGTGACTCATTCTCGAGTAGGATTATGGCACTATCCACTGTCTGTTGTACATTAGTGCCAGCATCTGGTGTGTTTCAGCCATGGATGCCAGCTTGGAATTGCGTATTCGACATGGGGCGAACATATGCACTGAGCATTTGTCGGACAATGGAGCTGTTTATTCGTCCAAACGCACTTCAAAACAGTCCAACCCCTTGGTGCCCAGTCTTCGAGGCCTTTTCGGATTGCCTGGAGCAACCCAAGTCATCTTGAATCAAGACGCCCAAGTCATGTTCTACAGTTGGTTCTGCGGTACATTCGTTCCAAGCCGGTATGAATAACTACTATGATGTCGGATGGGAAGTACCTTGCATTCACTCATGTTGTAATGCACAAATTTTGGGTTGACAATTGAAATACTGTATCTAGATCACTCTGAAATGGATTCTGGTCGGCTTTCACCTAGATACTGCGCCAGATCCTGATATCGTCGGCAAACATTAGGAAGTTTGAAGCGATTCCCTATGCAATGTCATTAATCAAAACCAAAAACAAACGTTGACCTAGAACTGAGCCTTGCGGCACACCACACTCGACTTGTATGGGGTCCGATAAAGAGCTCCGAACTCTGACCACTAATTGCAATTGAAGTGGAAATTTGGCAATCCAGCTTAAAAGAGGGCCGATCCCTTATTGATGTAGGTTGGAGTAGTATCCGATGGTCTAGATGGTCACAAGCCCTGGAAAAAGCCAGGTAGATCACATCAGCTCCTTCTCCAGCGTCAGCTACCTTGGTCCAACTAATGCGTGCAATTAGGACATTGGTTGTACTTGATCGCTGTCGGCGGAAACCGTGCTGCTCAAGCGTGATGACGTTAGAGTTTTCTAGAGAGCGCACCAATGATTCAGCAACTTTGGATTCCATGAGGTGGGAGACTATAAGAATAACAGATACTGGGCGGTAGTTGGAGGGCTCAGTTCTGCTTCCAACTTTGTGAATCGGGGTTATTATTCTAATCTTTCACTTAGCGGGAACTTGATTCTGGTCTGAGCAGCGCTAGAAAAACTAAGCTAAAAGTCCTGCCAGTTGGCTTGCTGCTGCTTCCAGTGTCTCTGGACGAATGGTGCCGACACCCGGCAAGCTGTGTTTGCGTAGAGACGTCGGCTTTTGCAATACAGCCCCCGCGGTAAAAGTGATGTGGGTTAGTCCGGGTGAGGAGACGACAAAGGTTGGTACATCGCTTGATGGTAAGACCCCAGAAAAGTGAAGGCATATTGCATCCGCAGCGCGTTTGCTGCTTTCACAGGCGTTCTTGTTGGGCCATCAACCGTCCTGAGTGGAGGAAATTCTTGCCTCACTTTTCGTAGGCTTTTGACGTGCGTGTACAGCAGTTTGCGGTTAGCAATGAAGGTGGTTGCGATGTTGTGCTCATAGGCGACTTTGTCTTCTCTTAGCAGTTGAGTGCAGCGGTTACCTTGGGCTACTTTACTTGCTAAGCCTTAGATTAGAATCCCACAAAAATTGTAAGTGACTTTGCGAAAAGTAAGCTGGATGTAGTTTTCTTGTGTAGGTCATGATGACTATGAAACCTAATTAACACAGACTAAGAGCGCAGCAACCTATCCGCTCTGTATGTAGTTGACTTTGAAACACGAATGCTTCATTTGGCGAAAAGACTGGCCATTATTTTATGCGTCGCATGTTGTAAATAGGTGTTGTTTGGCAAAGGATCGGTTTCGATGTCAGCGGCATTCTTGCGTTCGTTCCTTCAGTTGGGTTCAACCTGAAGTGTTAAAGTGACTTTTACCCTTAAGTTATTATTAGTAATATCATAATATTCGTGCTATTAATATTGTTTTTTTCACCATGCGTGTATTAGTAACTGGGAACACTCCAACTTGGCGTAACTTTTAAATTTCATAACCCGAACTAAACAATTGTGGCCAGATACCCTTCATTCAAAGTTGCCAAATCCGAGATTCCACTATTTTCTACTACCATCTTTTGTACCGCACAAGGATAAGAGTTATGTGATTGTCTTAGGGTCAGCAATGAACAAACCCTGTTATATACGAAAGGTTTATAGTAATTCGAACACGATTAAGATTGTGTAGAGCCGAAGGACAATTTTGGTTGCATTTGTTTGAGTAATCTATTCTCTCCTAGTTTCAGACCTTCACCAGAAAACTTGAGAGTTAGCAGCTGCGGGGCTAGCTGAGCACAGTTGCCTCCATTACATTTGCTTCGATGAAAATCATATCCCTACCAAGTTAAGTAGGTTATACTTTCGACAGACATTAAAGTTGATTCACATTACGAAACTATCGTCTATTGATCCTACTCCGGCGATGAAATCGATCCGCTAAAACCCACTAATAAGCAGTTAGCACGACCAGTCATGCACTAGCTAGTTATTGACTGCACGAAGTGGTTGAATGGAAATATCCATTCTTGAACGGAAAAGGACGCTAGCTAGACAAACATTGCCAAACGCTTCGGCCACCTAATTAGAGTCATTATTTCGTATAAGCTACCGATATTGGAAACTGGGAACGCTGTACTTGTGTAGATAGTAAGTTTCATCTTTAGCCTGGGTTGAACCTATGGTCTGGAGCTTTTGCGTAGCCGCAAA
Organism: Dicrocoelium dendriticum; assembly: GCA_944474145.2. Lineage (NCBI taxonomy): Eukaryota > Metazoa > Platyhelminthes > Trematoda > Plagiorchiida > Dicrocoeliidae > Dicrocoelium > Dicrocoelium dendriticum. Next base: position 139,718,595 of record OX104063.1, read on the forward strand.
CTAATGATAACAGTGCATGCACGTTTTCTTAATCTCCATAAATTACTTCCACTACTTACTCGTCACGGAATTCTTACTTTTCACTGATGATGTCAAATTATCGCGGGTGATACATGATCAGAAATATCATCATCTGCAAATGCGGGTAGCGCTGCCCTGGTGGCCTTATACTCGCTTCGTCGTCAGCCCCGTTTAACTAGTTCCCTGCGCTTTAAAGGCCTCTTTTATCTCTTGCCTTTAGCGCAATAGTGAGGCTGAATTGCTTCGTCGTTAATTCTTCACTGCGAGCGGAGCTCATTGGCCTACTGATCACGGCGATAACCGCCAAGCACTATGCCCCGAGTTCCACACCCAGTTCAGCTATTTCTACCTGATGATTCTAAACAAAGACGAAACCGTCGGTCGTGGAGTACAGGGATGGGGGAGAACCACACCTATTTTAATTACATTTTTAATATGACGAGGTGGACTACTTGCATTGTTTATTGTAAAATATTTGGTCGTCCCGCAAACGGAAGTTTTCATATTTCGTGCGTTGCGCAATCCATGGACCAACTCGTGTTAATCGGGATGTTCACCAATGTTCCTTGAAATGATCCCTTAACAATACCAGTCTGATCAGGCGAAAAGCACACAATGCTGGTCAGTATAATGAGGCACTCTGAAACACGAGGGTCCGTTTTTACTACGCCGCAGACAGGGAAAAGCTGCCTCCCACACCAGCTACTTTATCCCCAAACGAAAGTACGAAAGCTCTGCTTCGCCGCCTGCGTTTTCTTCGACGGACACCAAAATTCCGGTTTACAATAAGCCAAGTGATGACTACAAGTGTAAATAGCAAAGTGCAATGAAACCGAGAACGATTTCCAACGACCTGAGGTGCCGCAGTCTCATGGTCTTCCACGCACTTGTATCCTCTGAATCTAGTACTCATTTGCGCTATCAACACGAGGTCAAGTTTCAAAACGTCTGATCAGTAGGGTCCTCGACGTGGGTGTGGTAGGGCTGAGAATGAAAAAAGGCGTCTTTCTCGGAAAATAAACAAGGGAACATTTCGACGTATGCGGGTGAAGTTTGCGACACATGCTATTATCGTGCATCGGTAGATTAAATGGTTTAAAAATCCATCTGGTTGGTGAAGTGGATCCTACTGGCAGAGAGAAATTCAAGTAAGCGATAAATATATTATAGTGACGCACGAACGATTTGAAACAAATCTCCAAATAGTGCGTTTCCGGGTAACCACCTGGAGTCCTCCATTAATCCGGACCAACGGATTTGTAGTTCTTCAAATGCGACCGGCGGTTCCTACTGCGGCCTGAGTGCAACCTTTTCTTAAAGGGATAACTGCTTTTCACTCCGCAAAACGATAAGTAATGGAATCATCTAACATCATGGAATCATCATCATCATCGCCATCTGATGCGATCAGATAAGCACTTTTCTGACGTTTATGCCGACAGTAATGTAGTATACCTGAATAAGAAATAATAAAGGAGCAAGATATCAATCTTGCTCCTTAATTATTTCTTATTCAGGCGTACGACATTACTGTCGGCATAAACGTCAGAAAAGTCCTTATCTGATCGCATCAGATGGCGATGATGATGATGATTCCATGATGTTGGATGATTCCATTACTTATCGTTTTGCGGAGTGAAAAGCAGTTGTCTCTTTTAGAAAAGGTTGCACTCAGGCCGCAGTGGGAACCGCCGGTCGCATTTGAAGCACTACAAATCCGTTGGTCCGGATTAATGAAGGACTCCAGGTGGTTACCCGGAAACGCACTATTTGGGGATTTGTTTCAAACCGTTCGTGCGTCACTATAATATATTTATCGCACACTTGAATTTCTCTCTGCCAGAAGGATCCATTTCACCAATCAGATGGATTTTTAAACCATTTAATCTCCCGATGCACGATAATAGCATGTCTTGTGTCGCAAACTTCACCCGCATACTTCGAAATGTTCCCTTGTTTATTTTCCCAGAAAGACGCCCTTTTTTCATTCTCAGCCCTACCACACCCACGTCGAGGACCCTACTGATCAGACGTTGTGAAACTTGACCTCGTGTTGATAGCGCAAATGAGTACTAGATTCAGAGGATACAAGGGCGTGGAAGACCATGAGGCTGCGGCACCTCAGGTCGTTGGAAATCGTTCTCGGTTTCATTGCGCTTTGCGATTTACACTTGTTGTCATCACTTGGCTTATGGTAAACCGGAATTTTGGCGTCCGTCGAAGAAAATGCAGGCAGCGAAGCAGCGCTTTCGTACTTTCGTTTGGGGATAAAGTAGCTGGTGTGGGAGGCGGCTTTTCCCTGTCTGCGGCGTAGTAAAAACGGACCATCGTGTTTCAGAGTGCCTCATTATACTGACCAGCATTGTGTGCTTTTCGCCTGATCAGACTGTTATTGTTAAGGGATCATTTCAAGGAACAATGGTGAACATCCCGATTAACACGAGTTGGTCCATGGATTGCGCAACGCACGAAATATGAAAACTTCCGTTTGCGGGACGACCAAATATTTTACAATAAACAATGCAAGTAGTCCACCTCGTCATATTAAAAATATAATTAAAATAGGTGTGGTTCTTCCCCATCCCCGTACTCCACGACCGACGGTTTCGTCTTTGTTTAGAATCATCAGGTAGAAATAGCTGAACTGGGTGTGGAACTCGGGGCATAGTGCTTGGCGGTTATCGCCATGATCAGTAGGCCAATGAGCTCCGCTCGCAGTGAAGAATTAATGACGAAGCAATTCAGCCTCACTATTGCGCTAAAGGCAAGAGATAAAAGAGGCCTTTACAGCGCAGGGAACTAGTTACACGGGACTGACGACGAAACGAGTATAAGGCCACCAGGGCAGCGCTACCCGCATTTGCAGATGATGATATTTCTGCTCATGTATCACCCGCGATAATTTGATATCATCAGTGAAAAGTAAGAATTCCGGGACGAGTAAGTACTGGAAGTAATTTGTGGAGATTAAGAAAACGTGCATTCTCTGTTGTCATTAGTTTGCGGCTACGCCAAAGCTCCAGACCATAGGCTCAACCCAGGCTAAAGATGAAATTTACTATCTACACAAGTACAGCGTTCCCAGTTTCCAATATCGGTAGCTTATAAGAAAGAATGACTCTAATTAGGTGGCCGAAGCATTTGGCAATGTTTGTCTAGCTAGCGTCCTTTTCCGTTCAAGAATGGATATTTCTATTCAACCACTTCGTGCAGTCAATAACTAGCTAGTGCATGACTGGTAGTGCTAACTGCTTATTGGTGGGTTTTAACGGATCGATTTCATTGCCGGAATAGGATCAATAGACGATAGTTTCTAAATGTGAATCAACTTTAATGTCTGTCGAAATTATAACCTACTTAACTTGGTAGGGTTATGATTTTCATCGAAGCAATTGTAATGGAGGCAACTGTGCTCAGCTAGCCCCTCAGCTGCTAACTCTCAAGTTTTCTGGTGAAGGTCTGAAAATAGGAGAGAATAGATTACTCAAACAAATGCAACCAAAATTGTCCTTTCGCTTTACACAATCTTAATCGTGTTCGAATTACTATAAACCTTTGGTATATAACTAGGTTTGTTCATTGCTGACCCTAAGACAATCACATAACTCTTATCCTTGTGCGGTACAAAAGATGGTAATAGAAAACAGTGGAATCTCGGATTCGGCTACTTTGAATGAAAGTATCTGGCCACAATAGTTTAGTTCGCATTTATGAAATTTAAAAATTACGCCAAGTTGGTCTTTTCCCAGTTACTAATACACGCATGGTGAAGACCAATGTTAATAGCACGAATATTATGATATTACTAATAATAACTTAAGGGTATAAGTCACTTTAAGACTTCAGCTTGAGCCCAACTGAAGGAACGAACGCAAGAATGCCGCTGACTTCGAAACCGATCCTTTGCCAAACAACACCTATTTACAACATGCGACGCATAAAATAATGGCCAATCTTTTCGCCAAATGAAGCATTCGTGTTTCAAAGTCAACTACATACAGAGGGGATAGGTTGCTGCGCTCATAGTCTGTGTTAATTAGGTTTCCCAGTCAGCATGACCTACACAAGAAAACTACATCCATCTTACTTTTCGCAAAGTCACTTACAACTTTTGTGGGATTCTACTCTAAGGCTTAGCAAGTAAAGTAGTCCAAGGTAAGCACTGCACTCAACTGCTAAGAGAAGACAAATCCGCCTATGAGCAAACATCGCAACCACCTTCACTGCTAACGGCAAACTGCTATACACGCACGTTAAAAGCCTACGAAAAGTGAGGCAAGAATTTCCCCCACTCTGGACGGCTGATGGCCCAACAAGAACGCCTGTGAAAGCAGCAAACGCGCTGCGGATGCAATATGCCTTCACTTTTCTGGGGTCTTACCACCAAGCGATGTACCAACCTTTGTCGTCTCCTCACCAGGACTAACCCACATCAACTTTACCGCGGAGGCTGTATTGCAAAAGACGACGTCTCTACGCAAACACAGCTTGCCGGGTGTCGGCACCATTCGTCCAGAGACACTGGAAGCAGCAGCAAGCCAACTGGCAGGACTTTTAGCTCAGTTTTTCTAGCGCTGCTCAGACCAGAATCAAGTTCCCGCTATGTTGAAGCTTAGAATAATAACCCCAATTCACAAAGTTGGAAGCAGAACTGGGCTCACCAACTACCGTCCTGTATCGGTTAATCATATAGTCTCCGACCTCATGGAATCCAAAGTAGCTGAATCATTGGTGCTCTCTGTAGAAAACTCTAACCTTATCACGCTTTAGCAACGCGGTTTCCGCCGACAGCGATCAAGTACACCCAATGTCCTAATTGCACGCAGTAGTTGGACCAAGGCAGCTGACGCTGGAGAAGGAGCTGATATAATCTACCTGGATTTTTCCAAGGCTTTCGATCATCTAGACCAACGGATACTACTCCAACCTACATCAATAAGGGATCGGCCCTCTTTTAAGCTAGATTGCCAAATTTCCACTTCAATTGTAATTAGTGGTCAGAGTTCGGAGCTCTTTATCGTACCCCCTACAAGTCGAGCGTGGTGTGCCGCAAGGCTCAGTTCTATGTCCACGTTTGTTTTTGGTGTTTAGTAATGACCTTGCACATGGAATCGCTTCAAACTTCCTAATGTTTGCCAACGATATCAGGATCTGGCCGCAGTATCCAGGTGAACGCCGACCAGAATCTATTTCAGAGTGATCTAGATACAGTATTTCAATTGTCAACCCAAAATTTGTGCATTACAACATGAGTGAATGCAAGGTACTTCCCATCCGACATCATAGTAGTTATTCATACCGGCTTGGAACGAATGTACCGCAAAAGCAACTGTAGAACATGACTTGGGTGTCTTGATTCAAGATGACTTGGGTTGCTCCAGGCAATCCGAAAAGGCCTCAAAGATTGAGCACCAAGACGTTGGACTGCTTTGACGTGCGTTTGGACAAATAAACAGCTTTATTTTCCGACAAATGCTCAGTGCATATGTTCGCCCCCATGTCGAATACGCAATTCCAAGCTGGCATCCATGGCTGAAACACACCAGATGCTGACATTAATGCACAACAGACGGTGGATAGTGCCATAACCCTACTCGAGAATGAGTCACTCCAAACCCCTTGCACGAAATTTGATAAACGCTACTACTATAGAAACTGGATTTCTGTATCCTGTAGACCCAAGTTAGTTGCACAAGAGTGAGCGTTGTCCTTGCTATCTTATTTTTTAATTTTGCTCGTCTAATATGTGATCAATAACGACTCGTCTTATTGCTTTGTGTGTGTATATTCTCATTTCAAACTCCCTTTATACAACAGTGCAGTTACAGCTGTAATCGCCCCAACTGACGACTCCATTATCCCTTGCTCTATCATTTTTGTCACGCTAAACACCCTACGGTACATGTCAAGCACCTGCATTTTTACCCATTATAAATCACTTTTCGTTGTTCATTGTTCATAATGGAGCAGCCACAACGTCGGGCATCTAATAACGTAATTGAAATGTGTAAGCTTTCATAGTAGGACGGGTTACAAGGACTGGGGGTATTTAGTGGAAGCTATCGAAGAATACGATGCGACCCGATTATGGCATACTTGATTCTGCGTGACCAACATCATGTGTGCCGCCCTTTATTGTAACTCAGCAGCAATACAAACCTGAGGGACCACTCATTGCAACCGGCTGTACAGTCTAGCCGCCTGGAGGGCTGCTTAAATTTCTTTTCCATTCGTGTGTGTCACCCGCAGAATGCTGCCCAGTATCGGTCGTCTCTGCACCGACACTAACAGTATTTAAAAGACGCTTGGATGATGTACTCATCCACTTACACTTTGTCACTTAACACTACGTCTCCATCCTACAACGGGAGTTTACCATGGAATGATTTGGTGTTAACTGCGTGTGCTGTGAATCTAGGCAGATTACAGGACCTGGGCAGAGCAAAGGATAAGTCTACATTTTCATATTTATAATACTAAGTGTTTTATTATTATTATTATTATCATTACTGTTATTACGATATCACCACCAACTATCCAACGCTACTTGCAATGCAACGCTTATTCACCCGTATAAATTGATTGCTTATTGTTCATTGTACTGACCTCAAGTGAGTAAAACTACCTACTAAAATAACAATCGGGTGCTTTTCAAGTATGTGCATTATCTGAACGAATCACTGTTTCACGTTATCGACAAGCTGGTGTTTTGTCTCAAAACTGGAGCCACGGTGGATATACTTCTTGGAATTTTTCCAAAATATACACCATTTCAAATGATGCTTAATGGCTTACTTTGCTTCTGCTGCTTGATTCATACCCAATGTCTAGGATAGTGAATTTGTACACAGATATAAATGCTGTTGTGTGGATACTTAACTTCGTTGGGTTATATATACAATGATGATTTGGCTCTTAGCCAGTATGTAGGATGCAGAAATACTATTGTCAGATCCACCACTTTAATAGTGAACATCAAAGGTTTGCTGAATCGAGAAAACCCAAGACTCGAAGGAATTCCGGATGACACATACGAAAACAGAAGTTTGGTGGGCAGATCAACTAATATATAGTATATTCTGACCGTTTGTGCTCTGATAGCATTAGTAGTGTGTTTGCTTATTGCCTCTTGCAACCGAACGTTCCATGCATATAAGCTTTTTTATTGTTTTGGTCGTCCTGTGGTAACTTTCGTGGCCGAAGGTTTAAGCTTAATTAACATCTTTGAATGATTTAATGGCATGAACTAGAATGCTACCTGAGTGCCGTTCTGAGCTGACGAAGTACGAGATAAGCCAGCAACACCAATAGCATGTCATTCGCTTGATTACAATAACAACTAATCTTACATTCAAGAAAGGTTAACCAAAAGGATTGAGGATAAAATGAGCGCATCTGGTGACCACACCGAGGTAGTTGATTCAAAGCTGAATTTAGGGAGCACGCTGTGTGGTTGGGTTGCGACTCGCAACCTCTATTGAGACCTCGGCTCACTTTGAGGTAAATCCTGGTCATTCCGATCTCGAGGACCGTATCCTGAATGGATATATTCGGGTGTTGCTCTTCCCAACCCTGACACCCCACGACCGCAGTTTCTTCTTGGTTTAGACTCATCACTCTTTCATCTGATGAGTCTAAACCAAGACGAAACCGCGGTCGTGTTGTGCCACGGTTGGGAAGAGCAACACCCAAATATATCCACTGAGGTAACTGATTGTTTTCTCAAACATGTTGGTGTGCCCAACACTTGAACAAATTTGCGGCAAGGGTATTCCTGGCACTGTTCTCAATGTCTCGCAAACTCTGTGTAACAGATAGCCAATTATGAGGTAACTGTCAATTGATAAAGAAATCAAATGTCGACGTGATTAATTTCCGTTACATTTCTGCTTACAGCAAGGAAATTCAAGTTTGAATTTTGTGTGACCACTTGATAACATTGACAAGCGTATGATTACTGATCTTCGCTGTCACCGATCGAAGCATAAACGGCCACCAATAATACGGCTGCAGTACATTACTGCACACTCCTGTTTTATAAACTTAGCATTTTGGACCTTCACAATGTGCTTGAGAATGGCAGTATCAGTCATTTAACCATGGGTAAATATTTCGTACATAAATCCGCCGATAACTCGCAACATTATTCCTAGCAGAAAAACTCATGTCCGCTCTGGCAACGATATCACAAGACAATTATCTCGATTTGTCTATCCAGATGACTACCGTGCTTATTCCACAAACTAAGGAAACACTTGGTAAGTCTTCGGTAAAATCGTTGCAAAGAACCCAAGTTTCTTTATCCAAATAAAAATCAGTTTCAAAATACCAGGAAGAAAAAACATTACAGCATGATCCACTGAATCCAGGTATTTCGGATATTCCCGTCAGCTGTTACAATGTTTTTGTTTTTGACTATTTTTTATTCATAAAGAGACATCCTCTATGACATTTCTGAAGAAATGACTTCTTGCAGCTACCTTTCGCTTCCTGGATAATCCAGTTGAGTTGCTCTGTTGCATCTGGCGTGAATCCACTCCTGTGAAATGTTATTCAGAATGTCTTCGGACCTTCACCTATCAACGCCAATTTCTGAAGACACAGAAAATAAAATGTACCAGTATACCCACGGAATTTGCGACCTCTAACTAGATTTCACACTGAAGCCTGTACACAACATATTACTGAGTTGAAAGCCACTGTAAGGTGTGTTGACCAAGTCATAAATTCTTTTACCCTTGTCTGTTCTGCAAAGCTTTTCAACTTCCTTCCTTCATTCTACTTTCGGAAACACTACTAGTAAGTAAACAACAGCTTATGAGCGCCATGTCAACTGAACCAGATACCGATACAGCCCGATAAATATGTTCTTAACTTGTCCACCTTTGCATTAAGTCATTCTCAAATTGAAACTCTGTCAACGAGCTTTGATTTCCCCGTGCCCCATAAGAAGTGCGACAGAATAGCGATTGAAGCACAATTCGAAAGTTTGACGATCAGCTGTCCAGTTTGACATCAACCACCGAAGACGCTTTCAGCCGGTTTAGTGCCAAGTATGTGGATTTAGTTGACCAACTTTACGTTGCTCTAACTGAAACAAACAGAATGTTAACATATTGTCAATGGGAATCGCTGGCCACTCTGCGCCGAAACGAAAAGGTGGTAATACCGAAACCTGACAAGAGATCTGGAGTGGTCACCATGGAAAAACAAGATTATGTTCAACATAGAGGCCTTTTTCGCGGATGCTAATCGATTATTTCGTACTTTAACAGGTCGCGATAAAACCTATACGTCGAAAAGTTCATAGTCCTTGGATTAACAAAGCTACTGAAAACTGGACTGATTAATACTCAAACCATGACAAAGCTGCGCCCACATGGATCTCGGCTTCCTCGCATGTATGGATTACCGAAGACAAACAAGCAGGGCATTCCAATGTGCCCAATCTTCTCATGGGTACACGCACCGTGTCAGAAATTGATAACTTGGCTAGGGGAGCTAATCGAACCTAACCCAATGGAGTAAGCGGGACAAACCCTCCAAGATACATATGAAGTTGTCGACACTGGTGATGTGCCAGTGCTGGATGGCACGGATGGACAGCCCCTAACCTCCAGCTCTGGGCGTGCGTCCGCGTTGGCGGCGCACTTCGCTTCTGTATTTGCGAATAACCAGGTGTCTGTTCCGAGTTCGACGTGTACCGCTTTTACCGAACTCGATAGTCTGCATTGTGGCGTCGAAGAGGTAGCTCAACTACTCGCCAACCTTGACGGCACCAAACCTGCCGGACCTGATGGGCTTCACCCACTGGTTCTCAAGTCACTTTCAACCATCCTCTCTCCTGTCGTGACTGACCTTTTCAACAGGTCGCTCTCCGAAGGTTTGTTGCCGGTTGACTGGAAATGTGCGGTGCTGAAGCCTATTCCGAAAGGCGGCGACCCTAGCAAAGTAGACAATTACAGGCCAATTTGTCTGACACCTATATTGGCAAAGGTTGCTGAGAAAATCGTGAAGATGAGATTGCTGCAGTTGCTACAGTCAAACGAGGTCCTGACGCCCGCACAGCACGGTTTTATGCAAGGTCGCTCATGCATTACTAACCTGCTTGTAACGAGGCATGAGTGGTTAAAGGCAATAAACAAGGGGAAGTCTGTCGACGTGATATTCATCGATTTCAGTAAAGCGTTCGACAAGGTCAGTCATGAGGTTCTCCTTCACAAACTCAGCATGTGTGGCGTCGGTGGCTCACTGCACCGGTGGATCCGCGACTTTCTTGTTGGACGAAAATGGAGGGTACAGGTCGACGACCATCTAACTGACTGGTACCCCTCTACAAGTGGCGTGCCTCAAGGCACTGTGCTGGGGCCCACTCTGTTCCTGATCCACATCAACGATCTACCGCAGCTTCTCCGGTCGCCGTGTGCCTTGTTTGCGGACGACCTGAAGATTTGGAGAGAAATCGACGCTCCCGATGACTGTGGCCTACTTCAGCAAGATCTCAACCGCTTATCCACATGGTCTGCAGAAGTTCTTCTCCCGGTCAACCCAGCCAAGTCGGTATTTATGAGCCTGGGGAAGGGTGCAGACGGCCGAACCTACACCCTTGACGGCCAAACGTTATATCCCACACCATCCGTGAAGGACCTAGGGGTACTCTCACGCTACGATTTGAAGTCCGTGGACAACACGAACAGGCTATATCGGAACGGACTGCGCATGCTTTGGGCGCTCAAACGTAGCTTCTGCACATGGTCTGAAGAGGTTGCCACTCGCCTGTTCTCTTCTATCATTAGACCAATGCTAGAGTACGGTTCGCCCGCCTACTTTCCGATTACCCGAGGCGAGGCACAAAAGATCGAACGGGTCCAACACGTTGCTACCAGGCTCATCCCGAGTTTACGTGGCTTTGGGTATGAAGACCGGTGCGAGAAACTAGGACTCTACACCTTGTCCTACCGTCGGGTGCGAGTTGACCTCATTATGACCTACCGAATTCTACATCTCGGTGAGTTCCCCATGTTAAGGCCAATGCTGCACTTACGAGGGCCATGCAGCACACGCGGACACAGATACAAACTTGTTGTGCCGGATATGAAACGTGTTCCCCACCCACTGTGCTTCGAACGGAGAGTGGTAAACATTTGGAATAGTTTGCCCGAACATGTGATTGAGGCAACATCGGTGCAACAGTTCAAAACGTTGTTAGATTTGCATTTTGCCTCTATTCGATTCAGAGAACGACTGCACACTTACGATGACATCACATTTGTGAATCCTGAAATATCGTAAGTCGCATATTTTAAATATTACATGAGAACGACAATGATATTCAAGGTTGACAACTTTTATAACGTTTTTCGCCATATCTCGAAAGAGTTGTACAGAATCCATTTCTACTTGCTCTATAATACAGTATTCAGTATTCAGTATTCAGTATTCATACTTCACTGCTTGAACGGAGCTGGGAAGTACATTTTATCGTTTTACGTATGTTCGCTGTTCACCAACGTCCCAGTAGAAGAGATGTTAGGCATCACTGCTATTCATGCTGACAAAATAGGGGTTACAGCCAATAAGCTCAATGCTTTACTTCTATTGTGCACGAAAGACATTCAGCACCAATTCAATGAAACAATCTACCGTCAGATCGATGGCTTTGCCCGGGCAGTCCACTTGGGCCAGTCCTGGCGGATGTTTTCATGAGCCAATTGAAGAACACCAAACTGCGTTCTTAAATTTAAATTGTGCGATTGTACAGTAGCTACCTTGACGACATCGTTGCTGTGTTTAATGCAGCACAGCAGGCGGAGTACATACTTGATATTCCAACCGAGCGCCACTTTGCAAGCCAATTCACAATGGAAAGCGGTGAACAATTTCTTCCGCTTCTTAGCCTCCCACCTAAGTAGTTTCCAGACTGTACACACAATCGATCCGTGTATGGGAAGCCCACTTTGACAAGACAATACCTCAAGTTTAACAGTTTCTGATCCATTAGTTACAAACGATCGTTGGTTCACTCCGCATTCGCTAGAGTTCGCGAAATTCGTTCGGAAGAAACGTACGACATTCAAATGAAACGCGTAACCAATACTACGTAAAAACATTTAACCTGCGAGATTTATAACCCGGTACGCAAACGTAAAATACAACAAGGAATATTTAACAGATATCCCAAAGAAATAGGTATTAATTATCTTGTCATTTAAAGGAGACACAAGCAATAGAAGATTCCGACATCGCCTTCGTCAAATCATAAAGGAATGCTACTACACTGCCTAAATAGTGTTACTGCACCAGGTGATGAAGTTGCTGAGCAAATCCAACCTGGATAAATCAGACGCTCAACTTAGCGTCTCTTGTGCTTACCTTTATGACTTAACTTGTGGTAACAAATGCCTCGGCCGAACTGAGCAGAAGCTGTCCACTAGGATTTCAGAGCATGTCATACGAAACATGGTTGCGAAAAAAATCCACACTTCCGGATGACTCTGTAGCGTCAGGTGCCAAAGTCCTCGGCAGTCATTTAGTGTCATTTGTCAAGAGAGCAATACCCGCCTGATTTACTTCGCAGAATCTTCAACAATTCGGCGGCTAAAGCCCAACTTGTGCAAGAGGACTGATTTTACAGCAAGTATTTCTTTGCCGTGTTGAGGTTATTGATCTTTTCATTTAAACTTTATTAGATTACACACTGCCTCCACTAGTACGCCACGCGACAATTTACAGACTTGTATGTATACAGTTGAAGAGGATTTCCGAAATACTTGCATTTGGTGTATCCTATTACAATATTGTTCTCCTTGCTAATTTGCAATTTATAAAGGGCAAACCTCGCATGAAAAAGCATTCTGGTTTCCGTTATCAATCTGATACAGAACGTTGGTGAGCTCTTGGTGCAGATCTTGTGATACCTGCATCAATTCTGTAGATTGTTTCACCTGCATGGAGGTTCTCTGGTGTACATTTTAGGACCACAGCATATCAGTGTTTGATCGATGAAATACAGTGAGTTGAGAATAAATCTCATTATTTACACCACAGCCAAGCCACTCGCTGCAAACTATAAGGACTATGTAGCTACGAACAAAATCCTCAAATGTTATTTGAATAGCTGTACTCAAGTAACAGCCTCATCAGCATGCACTAAGTTATAACCACCGGGCAAAGTTCAAATTGTCACTCATCCGTGATAGTCACAACGTATACTTAAGCCACTATTGTTTTTCATTATTCTGAACATAGAGAATTTTGTCCAGATTTGATCTTTCACTAAAAGACAGCAGTTAGTTAAATGCTTGTGACCAATTAATATTTTTCCATTATTCATCATGGTGCCTAGTCCAACTGGCGAATTTGTATGAGTTAGTCCTTCTAGTTGCAGGAGATAATACGATTCTGAATTAACTCACTGGTGTGGGATACTTCAGGAGTGATCACATCCTACTTATTTGTGTGTCAACCTGTATATACTACGTACATCGGGCTTTCAGCTTCATGAGTTTTTAGCTGACGTGGAGTATTTACCACCTATTTGTAGCGCTAGTAATAGTATGTTTGGATATATATTAGGGCTCCCGACATAAGCTTTGGTAAACCGAATTTAGGATAAGAGAATGTTGGTATTTCCATTTTAGTCTGTGTTGTATGAGACTATTTTATTGCTTCGTACTGTGCTTTGAACACGAACGCATTTTTCTCATTTGGACAGAAACGACCGTTTTCACGCTGTGTCAAATTCCTACCAAACTGTAACAGAACAGTCGTTGATTATAAGTTATTTGTCTATCAAGGCAGCAAGTTGCAGGGGACCATTAGCTGGAATCCTCGATAGATGGATGAACATCCTGGAAACCGAAATAATGAGAACAAAAAGTATATACCTGAAAAGTTTAACATGTTCTTCAGGATGAGTGTGACATATAATCAAGCCTGTTTTTTCAGCAGATACGTGTTTCGGTCGAGTTACCTTAAACTTCTAACATGCAGATATCTTCTCGCTTCCCCGATTTTTGGCAAACATGTTGATAATAACACCATCGGTCTGCCTCACATAATCGCACTACTCACAGATTTGCCAGGCCTGACACACGTTTCGTCTAGAAGTGCAAATATTATATTAGGTACATGGACCGATTGCTCCCAGCTTTACCTACTTTTTGGTCTTCATCACGTGGTTTTACATTTAGTCTAGGCGAGAACTCTCTAAACGCATAAACCCAACCTATTGGAATTAATGACATGGCAATTGCACTCGGAAGCGAAATATAAAGGCAAAAGAAAAAATGTGTATTTTTATCCATACACATGTTTGAAGTAGACCAGCTACTCAACCGAATCCCACTCGAGTTTATTGTATCCCATCTTACTATATCGCGATTTACTCCAAGCACTGACATTCTACTCCCGCTTTCCATCATTAAGTTCACTGATTTTGGTTGGATGCAGAAATGTCACAACAGGGATTCTGATTACATTAAAGAATTACTACAAAAACAAGGAAGTTCAACAAATAACTTTTTGCCGGATATCGTGATTTTTGGGTCATTGAACTACTTTCTGATACAGAAAAATAACTGTACCAATATACACGAAGACGTGCTTATCGCACAAATCTAGCTCTGTCACTCATGGTCCGTTAGGGAAGACAACGTTTTCTCACAGACAAGCTCTTATACTCATTCGATTAAGCCAAACGAGTGCTAGCCAGATTACCAATCGATTGGATCTAAGATCAACGGTTCGTTATTCCTGCTCTTTTTGCTATTTTGGCGCTTTCACGGAGTGCGCGCAGTTCTCAAACTTGATCACCTCGGAGTCCTACAAGGTTATTTCTCATCACATCAACTAGACCACGCTGAGGGCTCTACAACAAGTCTAGCCTCGTGTAAATCCGTTGCGTTATGAGGCAGATGGTGGAGAAAAGAAGCACTTCTCCTACTTTTACCGCGGCACTGCTTGCAACCATAATTGGACTTCCTTCGACATCCACCCTAATCTCGCGTCACCTCAATCCGGTCGCTAACAACGCGTAAGCCTGTGCGTGAAATCGTTCTACCAACCAGTAACCTATAGTTCCGTCCACATCAAACTGGTGGCTGGACCCAACACGTGACCTGCGGAACGCTCACCTGTCTAACACTGGACAAACTCACTGTGGAACTTGAGCCGGTAATTTCCTACTCTCCTTTACTTGAGTCGTAGACGCACCTAGCCATGTCATCCTACTATAAGCAATAGCCGTTCTAGACTTTTAGGCCACAATAGGATGTGTTCTTATTGCAAATGACTGCTGACTCAAGAAAAATGAATGCCTCCGCGTCCAGAAAAGGAAAATAACAGGAAACCACAGCAAACACGTTGCTAGTACGTCCAAGATCCTACCTGATTTGTTCAAACGCATAACCTTGAGGAAGACATAACTTTCCTAGAAATCAAACAGTGAATTTAGCAATAACTACGACCAAATTTTATCATTCCGTGAACTGATCAAAACTCAGCTAACGTTACTTTGGAAATACTATATACTGCCGGTTCATTCGTAACACTTATAACCTCTGAAACCCAGGAACGCGTGTGCAGATCAAAACGTGTGATTATATTCAATATGCCCGATAGACTGTTTTGAAAGAATTAAAATCGCCCTCCACAACGTCTGCAATATGGATCGGTTTAACTGACTTTGTATAAGTCTTCGGAAAAATGCAAAGATGTAATCGTGTCCGGTTTTACTGAAATGCTCTGATGCGTCAACTGATACCACTTTTCTGAGATTCAAACGATTAATTACTACAAGAACCGAACTAAAAATCGCTATAGCCAGGAAAGACCAAACACCGCAAGAAGGATGCTTAGTTTTCAAAGATAAACCTCCAAGTGTGTTAACTCACTATTTACCAAGTCACAGAGTGGACAGTGAAATAGACCTTGACAGAGCACCGTTAGAATCCGTGAGAGATCTTCCACGTACTAAATCCTTAACTCTTGTCGCTCATACACTAAACAGCACTACACCTACTAAATCGCCGCAGAAAATGAAACTACCCCAGGAACAAAGTCTCACCGAGATAACAGCCGAAAGCAACCCTATCTCGGCTGCTCCATCTGCGACTAACATGCACGTGAAAGGCGCTGTGCGTGCTACCCCTTTATCCCCTACACAACAGAACCATTGAGCGAAAATCTCAATTAGGGCTTTGAGAAACAAGGAAACATACCAGAGTCAAGGTAAATAGAAAGCCACCACCTCCAATCAAAAGATCACTATAAATCATGGAATGGCTCTCCATCAACATGACATTATAACATTCAACGCCCAACGTCTCTGCCACAACATATTCTAGAGCGTCGCTATGACTCACTAAACCAATCCCCAAGTAAACGATTTTGTGAATCAACTAGTGACACTAAGCCTGGCTGTAGAATTAATGGTAGAAACGGCTGAACACCCTCATATCCCACAGCTGTCTCCGAACCCAAACTGGCAGGACATTAACACAAGTGGAACTGCACTCATTGATCGAGATCCGGAAATTCTTGGCCAATGCCTAGTCCGTAAAATAGCATCCCTCAGCTACTCCCACAACAACTAGTCTATGCCCCGCCGCCATTCCCTGTCATGGAAAGCTCTGAAAATCATTTTTAAGACACCATGTTCCCCAACATTACCCCCACCACTGGGATTTCCACAAAAAGGGCCCCACGAACCAACAGATGATCGCTGTACTAGGAAGTCTTCTCTGTCGGAGTCAACAAAAACCCAGAGATTTCTAAATCACGAATGCCTCGTTGTGGCACACAACTAGTAACAATGCCAGCAAACAGTACTTTGTAGCCCTCCCTGCAGCACCTCTTTCCTTACATTTTATAGATTCCGCTGTTATAAACATTTGTTTCCTACTACCTACATTGCGTTTTCTTACAAATTTTGTCTAACTTAAATTCTACATTTTTTACTTACTGAAACATGGTGCAGCTCGGACATAAGTGACTCTCAGCTTCAAGTTATTGGCTACCAGCTGTTCCGAAAAGATCGTCTGAGCAAACGAGGAGGAGGATGCGTTCTCTCAAAACGAAATGATATCACAGTGATGTCTGTTGATTTTCTGACCCACAATAAGTTAGAAGATTCGTTGTGGTTTGCAATCCCTTTCAGTGACCTGCAACTGGGTTGCATCTATAGATCTCCTAGCGCTACCAATAACTATATTGAACAATTAGTTGACGCTATTAAAGCTGCCTCAAATATGCAAAACATACATACGTTTGTATGTGGAGATTTCAACTTACCGCATATTGACTGGACGACGCCCACAATTAGTGTCAGGGAGCCTCATGAGAATAATTCATAGCATTCAGATCAATGTTTAGACTCAACAAGTTAATCAACCTACAAGTAGTGGCAACACATTAGATCTGATATTTACCATGGGCATTCTGTCAGTGCTCGTCTCTATTGACAGCCCACTGATGGGCTGCGACCGCAATACTGTGCTATGTAGCATGAATATTAAACTAGCAAACAAACTACGAGTGACTGACAAGCCTACTCGTTGCATACGTCTCATTGACTGGATCCTAGTTAACAATCTCTTCAGTACCCTGAGTTGGGACAAATTCTTAAAACAGCATCCAACCTTAGTCACAAACGACTATATAAACAAGTTTCACACATGTACCGAACTACTAGCAAGCACACTGTGGGACAAAACCATAACAGTAATAGGCAACGCAAGCCAAACTTCGAAATTACCACAAAATTTAAGAAACTCAAATCCCGATATCGCAAAAACAATACCTGTACAACATTACTGCAAATTCATGAGACTTTACTGAGATAAAACATCAGGCATTACAAGCAGAATTCACCAAAGAAGACAATGTGCTAAAAAATATACAAAAATTACAAACCTTGGTGAAACTTCTCAACAGGAGGAATACGAAGCAGAACCATCGAATCACAAGTCGAACATTAGAAGACAGTTTTACAACTGAGGAGGTTAGCCAAAGGTGTGAAGCTTTGAACTCTTACTATGCGGCCTCATTCAATACAGATATCAGTACGTCTAATTCTTTTCTAAACCGGAAGACAGATGAAGAGATCTCGAGTGTTTCTGTGAGCCTGAGTGATGTTCAGAGTGGTATACTCTTCATAAAACCGTCATTTCAGCCAAGACCCGATGGTATTCCTCCAGTTGTCATCAAGCATGAAGGCAAAACATTCCTCTGCTGAGGTTGAAAGTTTTCACATTATCCTTAAACAGTGGATATTTTCCTCCACAGTGGAAACCCTCGATAAGTTCAACAAAACACAAAGGTGGCTCCAGATCTGCAATGACGAATTATCGCCTTATAAATCATACTGCCGTATCCTCAAAGACAATGGAGCAAATTGTCAAGAAAGGTCTTATTCAATTCTTAATAAGATTAAACCTGACAAACAACGCACAACACGGCTTTCTCACGAAACGATCTTGTGTATCATGTACAATACAATACTTCGACCACGTAACATTGGTTGCTGACAGTGGCATGACAGTTATTGTCATTTTACTGGACATGCACAAGGCATTCGATGGTGTGCCACGTAAACCTTTGGCAACCATCTTGCACTCTTGCGGAGTCAGCAACCCATTGTTGAGCTGGTTTAAATCCTATCTAGATTATCGGACACAGAGCATTAAAATAAGCCAGCAACTCTCCTCCTCGAGAGAAGTTACAAGCAGGGTGGTCCAAGGCAGTGTCCTTAGACCACTACTCTTTATACTGTAGATAAATACTACATGTGATACCATCAAACATGGACGATCATACACCTTTGCGGAGGATACTTAACTCATCTGCCCATTTCCACCCGATAGCCCACAGTCTAGATTTAAGAACATACATAACGACTTATCTACGCCGGACACATGAAGTAGCATTTGGTCCATGAAATTCTCCGCTGAAAAATCACAAGTGCTCGGGTATGGATGCTACATATCGGGTGGTTCCATCACCCTAGCAGATACAAACATCCCAAAATCCTCTTCAAGTAGGGACCGTGTGGTAATATATTACGCATTGCTAAACGTTTCCAAACATGTCTCCTATCAGCTAGAAAACGCAAGGCAACTGAAAGCTTATAGCACCAAATCCTTCATTCTACCTGAAGCGCAGCTGGAAATGTTTAAGGTTGTCGTGAGACCTATGCTGGAGTACTGCACAATTATCCGTAGCCACCTGCGTAAAACGGATCGAATCGCTTTAGAAGACATTCAGTGTTCTTTCACAAAACTCCTTATTGGCCGGTCCACCACACTGAAGTATGAAGACCGCTGTCGTCGCCTAAACTAGACCCTCTATGGCTATGCCGTTTGAGAAATACTCTAGTTCTCTTTTACAACATTGTACATTGCCGGGTGTACATGACCGGAATAGATATTAATTTGCTAAATTTCTCAACCTATCCCACCAAAGATAGGGGTTACTCAGTACCCGTAAAAGAGGTGCACTTAAAGATCCGCTCCAACTTCTTCTTGGTAAGGTATACTCACATATGGAACAAGCTACCATAGAAAGTACGTGCAAGTAAATCCTAACCAAATTTAAAATGAACTTCGGAGATTTTCTCAATATGCCGAATCTAATGAAAACATTTGACCTTCAAGTGTCTACGGATGTTCAAATTGCATCAGGTAATAACAATAGATGACCAATAATGCAAGTTCACCACACTCCAGATTACATTAACTTTATGCTCGAAAAATGCCACACTTGTAGTACCAATTGTAGGCGGAAAATAACGTGTATGTTTTGCTTTATCCCTCCTTCGTATATTGTAAATGTTCTACTTCGCTATGGCATCCAGAAAATTTGCATCACCTAGTGCGTATTTAATGAGAAGAGAACTTATTAATGACGCTAACTTTTATTCCTAACATTTGCAATATTTTATCAAACCTAATCATGTGGCATCCCACAATGTTGCGAGACATGTTAATTGGCTACTTATTTCGTTGCCATTGCTACCACCTAATCTAACTATTGCACCTTATTCTCCTATTATTCGGTTGGTCACGAGTGGGAGGAGCTCCTGAGATGACGGTTTGAAGCTTCTACGCCAAAAGACTCATTGGCGGATATAAAAGTGTGCTGAACTGAAAGAACAGTCCAAACTGAACTGCTGAAATCACGCCTAAGGGCATGTGACGCCAACCAGTGATCCCGGTCATCATGCAGGCAAAAAGCTATGAGTGAAAAATAGGGATGACTGGTCTGAGTAACTAGCTCAACAGATAAAACGGCAATTGCCCAAATGATAAATGACATCGGTAGTGGTCAGCATGTTTTTAAACCACACCGATACATGACCAGGTGGGGCGTGGAGGAGCAGGTGAAACCTCTCGAGGGACCATGCCGTATGGAAGCAGGTCCATGGGAGACGGTTTCACGAATGACCCTGTTGTTTCACTTGTCTTTTCTTACCCGACTTCATTCTACACTGAATCTGTTGTGCTCCTGGTTCCCAGTTACTTCACCTCTATCGTCCTACTGTCTTACCGATAGTTTCTAGTAACTCATTCCTTAGACCGTAGCCTCGTTCTTAGTTGTGGTGCATCTCCTCGAAATCTCTACACCAAAAATAGGATAACATTGCACAATTTCCTAACAACTCTGTCTTTGACATCTTCTATAAAACTACGAGACATTAAATAATTGCTGACTGCAGTGAATAGGCACTCTTTCTTTGTCTACTTATCCGTTTAATGCTCGCTTTGTAACATTGCCTTTACTGTGCATAGTCACGCACGCCATAAATATTCACCTTCAACTGAAGGGTGAAACGAATAAAACTGAGCTCCCCCAGCGTCTCAACCATCCGGCAACCCAAAACGCAACTTGATTAGTTTAACTTCATAATTAGACCAAGGAGTGTCTAGACACTGTGCTATGCCTTAACTCCTTACAATATGAATATTGCCTTTATTATTCTGATAAAGTAACGAGTTTGATGATCCACTGGAGTTACTTTAATTTAGTAATTTCCTTATGTTCGCAACTCCCTAACTTACTACTCACAAATATCTCAAACTGTAAGAAATTCAGTCTATTAATAAAGTGTGCGTATTACTCATCAGATTTTGCTTGGTGCGTCTAACCGTTTCAACCTTTTTCATAACCCCCCCATCAAACCATTACCATCATGACACTACGAAGCTGTACCGAAAACAAGCAAAGGAGAATGCCCGCTTTTTGTAGCTTCGGTCTCTCGGTACCACCAGAATTATACCATATTTGTAGTATTCTTAGCATTCTTAGATTTATTCTTTGCAGGTGGCTGTCAAAGGTAAGGTGTAGCAGCACTTCTCGCGCTGCAGCCATCATCCAATATTATCAACGGTGCTTTAGCCTAGCGTATACTTGAAAATTCATGGTAGTGTGCCATACAGTGAACACAACCTATGCCGTTTTTAATCTTAAAAGCAACGTTTTGAATATTTATCCCTGAAGTGGGCGACAGATGAAGGGCATGTTAACAGCTTATCCAGCCTGTTGTAACAAAATGAATTAAGTAGTACCGCATCAAGCAGAATCCAACTGAATTGAGCTACTTACGACCAAGTTGATTAGGCAAACATTGAAAACACTCTGCTTTATAATGCGGGACCGAAGATGGCCCGTTACCTGTAAGTGTTTCTAAGAAAAATAGCATAGTCAGTTTTACCAGAGACTAAATTCCGCAACGATTTTGTTGAGGATGCGAATAAACTGCGAGCTATACTCGATCTCTGAATACAAGTTAGATTATGCAGTCGCAGATACACTTAGTGGGCTGGCTTCATTAATAATGTCGGTCAACAATATCTCTCGCGATCGAAAAGACCGAAATCTAGCTCAAAGTGCACCGAGGTCTGAGTAGATGTTGTGTGTCGCAATCAAACCACACAGCGGGTTCTCCAAACACAACTTTGAATTCCATTCCGCTTTGAGAAGCTTTGCTCGCGGATCTTGGCGGCATAGTGTTTAGCGCGTTTGTCTTGCACCTCTAGGTTATAAGTTCCGCTCCAGCTCCTGCTATCTCGATCTGATGAGTCCAAAACAGGACAAAACCGCGGTTGTGATGTGCCATTGTTGGTAGGAGCAATACCGAAACATTTCAATATCAATGTCCCTGCTATGCGGTTGGTGCGGTTTGAAGACTAAGACCATGTATCACACATATCTCGGTGCTGGGACAGACTAGTTGTTCACCTAGTTAGTGCACTCAACAACATCAGCTACGTTAGTAATAGAATTTTTTCATTGCTTTTGTGAAATGGGGATTAAATACATCCTGTATAGTAAAGGTGACCATATTTTTGGTGGGCCAAAGCGGGACGCTTAACCTACTCATCGTTGTAAGACTAGGCCATACAAAAGTTGAAAAGTTAAATATCTACATGTATTATTTCACTGCAGTAAAAAGGACTATTTACGTCATTAGCCAGCACAAAGGCTGCGTTACTGAGGTTGATGTGCTCTTGGACATTTTGTCCTCTGGAACCGCAGATGTTGAACAACACTTCTCAGAGGGAGGCTTTTTCCGTAGTAAATCTAGACGAGGCAACAGCATTTGGCGAAGTCGATCTCAGACGTAGTCGGTGATCATATACTTAAAATAGCACTTTGCTGTAAGCATTGCTTTCAGTGTCTGATAGCTAAGCTGCCTTTTCTCACCTGCCTATATAGTGTTCATTTGTGAAAAGATATTTTCAGTACATGCATTGGTCCCAGGGAGAGAGTGAATAGATTGAATAAATTTTGTATTTGTTCAACTGGGACCGAGTTGCCTGGTAATGTTTAAACATTTCTGCACCATGTCAACCTCTATTTTGATACTGTTTGAATCGGATATTGTTGAATTATGCAAACCTACATAAATTGTTAACTTCCTCAAACAGCTCCTTGTCATTGATTCCTAGGTCTGGGAGTTTAGCTCTAAATAGACTGTCGCCAGGTTCAACTTTTTCCCAGAACGGTAAATGTTTTAATGCCACCCAATTAAAGCCACTCATTTCTTGGAGTTGGTTTATTCTTTCCTGTAGATAATCGACGCAAATTCGCAGAAGATATTGAGAAGACTCGTTTGTTCGAGTTGGCCAATTCTGCAACTTACCGCGTTTGGAACAAAGCTGTTTCTGCTCATGTCCCCGCACTTATGCTGAAGTAAGTCCATTGCAGATGACAACTTCAGTGCATAAATGGTTTGTTCCTCAGTTTTGTGCATAAAGAGCAGCAGTATTTCATCGTAGTGATTTGCAAAGAAAGGGTGTAATATTGTAGTACACATCTGTATAGGATTTCAGCACTAAAAGGAGCTTCGGAATTCTCTTCACTGCTGGCATAAGTAAAATCTATCTGGTATTCCCGTGCTCCAGAATGCATTGGCATTCTACTATTGCCGATGGACAAAATACAGTACTTACTCAAATACAACAGTGTACGTGTAAAAGTAAGCATAATTTTAACAAAAACTGTTCCAAAATCAATAGTAAGACAGTCAGTAGATGTTTGCAATGAGTTGTGGACAATGTCAGCCAAGCAGGCAATTCACACATGACATACTCCAATCGAAAATTGAAAATTCGCAAACACCAAGTATTGTTCTTGTTACAGCGCCGGTACAGCACTACAAACCTCATAAGGGTTTCACAGGCGCCAGTACACTGCGGGCCCGAACAACACTGTCCTGATGCGGAGACCCAAACTACCCAGTTAAGATTGAATATCTCCCTACGGAAACCTCCGCCAAGAGACTACTCAACTGCACAGATCGCAACGGAGTTGTCCTCAGTGCGCACGCAGTCAACTTATCCTGCATAGTTTCTATTGAACACGCCCATTTCACTATCGTATCTCCCGGATTATCCTCTAGTCAGCCGTCTGTCTGCTGAGCCGTGTTCATGTCAATGCCTTAGCCACCGAGCACACTCACCAACCCTGATGTGCCCGACATCACAACATCATCGAACCCACCCCATCTCTGCCTGGAGGTCAGACCACAACAGGACAAGTACATCATAGACCAAAAACATAGGCCTTCGCCTATATTTTATACAATTACTACTGTTTTAAGGAACTATCAATATGAAGGTGCAGAAAGTACGGTTGCCTTGGTTGAGTCAGGGAAGCACTCTTACTATTGGTCAGGCTTCTTTCTGCGTCGGTTACGCGTCCCAACTGCGCTATCAATTGCGAGTTCTTGTCTGCCGGCTAAGTGCACTAGCTATTCAAATACCAATCGTCTAGGCTACTCTGCACGCGGGAAACCACGGTTAAAGTGTTCGTCCGTTTCGACTGGGACAGTCGAAACCCAACCAGGACGTTTATAACAGTCCTCTTAGCTGATCAACACAGTTTGTTGGCGTTGTCAGGTTAAAATCCTGCAGCATTTCTGGTTATATTATTTTGTTCCAAGGCATTATTTACAACTTCGCAAATGTTTTACGATATGCCATCTCTAAGTGACTGCACATTTAATAACTTTACTTCCATAACCTTTGACGACACAAAATATCTCACATGGATTTGAAGCGTCTTTACTTCCTTCTGATTTGAAGCCTTTGTGGATATTGGCACGAATTACGCTTGCTTTAGTTTCATTTGCAGTCGGGCTCTGACAAATGGAATCATAATATTATGCATTACTGCTTGGTATTTCGCTCAGACACAATCAAACTTCGACTCAAATAATTTCTCTACGAACTTGCTGGTGTAGTTAATTTAGCCGAAACTGTGGTTATGATATACAGTGTAACAAACGAAGGTACCTTCTACTGCCGCAAAATTGACTTCTGTTTTGCAAACGTTTCTGGTCGGAAATAATTTCTACAGGGGTAGAGGATGCTGCCACAGACACTGCTACATTTTAGGGATCCGATATTAGGTGTTTTCTGCCATCTATCCTACCATGGTGCGCAATAGAGAATTCGTATGTGCATGTGGTACATTGAACAAGCTAATCGTTGTAGCCTGTTTCCTTATTTTTGAGTAAAAAGTCACTCTCCAATTGAGTAGTCATCTTACTCATCGTTTAGACCATGGTTTTCCCCATAATTTTAATTAATACAGACGTCAGTACACTAAAGAGGCACAATATTCATCCTCGCTTGTCTTCCCTCTCTTGCCGCGTTGTCCACCCACGCAGTCGACTATCCCGCCCAACTCATGCCCGCCCACTTCTTTTGGTCATATGGTGTGCACGCACTGCCTCTGATTGGTTTTGATATTTTTTCTTCAACATTATACATGCTCAAGTCGGAACATTCTGCGGTCTCCGAGCTACAAACGGGACATTAGTACCTCCATCCCAGCATTTCTAACAAAGCATGACGACAGCTTGAAATGCCGTGCTGTCCAGACTAAATCGGGACGGGTGGCCACCTTATGTATACTTATGTAATCGATGAGGGCAAAAGGTAAAGGTTATCATATCGCAATACTATTTTACTTGGAGGTTTGAAACGCAGTGACTGCAGGTGGTATAATGACAATTCCGTGGTTGCTATCATACGGTATGTACGGACGAGGTGAACTGGGGCAGTGTCACAAATCGGTACGCACAACAAAGAATTCATCAGCGACTTCAAATATGCGGCATAGGTTTCACTGAACAGGATTTCGTTTAGAACACGAATCCTGTAGGATACACATGTAATTGCTATCACTTGGATAGGGTGATAATCGAAAATATACACCACAGATAAATATAAAAGATTGAATTACCTAGATGTAACCATCTCTAAAATGCTGGAGATTACTTCTCATGATATTAAAGGAAAGGGGAAAGAATGTTAGGAGCAGTGGCGGTTCATTTGCGAAATGTTGTCTGGATAACGTCGTCTCGTGATCGCTCCCACCAAATTATGAACGTGGCAGCGCAGTCACTTTTATTTTGATCAGAGCTAACAGAAACTTATGTCAAATCATTGCAGAGTAATCGGGTTCTAGTTAAACGATTAGGAGCTTTGTAAAGACCAATCATGAAATGATCTAAACAAATAAATTGCCCGGCGATAACCCAGGGATTTCAATTGACCACTCCTTCACTCTATTCTGATATACACAAAGACGAGGAATGCAACCTAACTAGACCAAATCAAGTTGCGGACCATGTGTCAATAAGACACCGAAAAACGAACGACGGCGCAGTTCAAATCTGTCGACATTCTTCCATACCTAACCCCTCTAGCATATTGTGGACTGCTGGAGGCGGAAAAACCACCTGGTTGTATATCTATACTTAAGCCTTTTTCAATGCACTCATTGAAGTGAATGGTCACCAAGTTTCTAAGCATTGCGATATCAACGGATAGACTGAGAATTGACTATTTGCACAAATGACGGACGCGGAATTTCGCTGCCAGGCATATTACTCATCCGAAGCGACAGGATCGCAAAACTGGGAGGGATAATTCCCTTTTTTTGGAACGACCTACGGTGCGAGATGGTGGGGGATTCACACTCGCAGTTCCCCGATTCTCTGTTGTGCTGCGTTTAATTAATGACTGGTCAAAGAAAATCGCTTCGTATTTCTTGCTGTTTACCAACGACAACAATTACTGACGTAGGATTCAGGCCGATGTGGATCAGCATCTGCTTCAGAGTGACAGACACGACACATATTGGGTCAGCATAAATGCACTGCAATTGACCTAGAAAAACTACACAATACTCTAAATACGACACCATCTTACCTACTCATACAGCTACGGATCGCAAGCGATTCAGCGAACTTCATTCGCAAAGGAACTGAGTGCGCAGGTTCCTGGCTTGCCCTAGGCAACCCATGAAGCACCGAAAACTGGCAACAAAACACGTCGGCCTGTAGAACAGGGCGTCTAGACGAATAGATGTAATTATTATTCTTTGCGTAAGTTCGATTCATATCGGATGCGCAATTAGATTCTGGAACCCATGATTGGAGCACCAGCTCACCACACTGGAACAGCTTCAAATTCGGTCTTTCGAGTAGTCGGTGGAAGGCGGAATTTCCCGTGCCACGAGTGGCTGAAATGTTTGGGAGTATTCAGCAGACGTTATCGACGCTTAAGAGGCAACATGGCAATGAGATACTTAACTCTACATGATCTAACGCATCTGTGGCGCTCGATAAAGTAACTCAACAGCAACATATAATTGCGAGGCAAGTTAATGAAACTGGTAAAACGTTATATCCTTCTGGAATGCCTCAGAAATTTCAGTTCTATTTGCGCATCTTACCCATGACATGCTTACCGGAAAGCATACAGTGTCATTTCGGACGTTGCGTTTGCCACTAAATTAACATCAGCAAGTTACCTCTATATATGTCAGTTAGAGCTTACACCACCTGTTAGCTACATGATGTTAGTTGGTTTACAGAACAGAGAAGCCAGTCAAACAGCGTTCTATTAGTGATGATTTTCCGGTGGGCATTTCATGCAAAAATATTCAGCAAATACTTGCGAAGTAACTGAGTTGTATTTGGTCAAACGGCTACTCGATATTTTACGATTATTCGTATATGGAACTGGACTGTTTTTCCTCTATGTTTGCGTTTCATAATGTCCCCAGTTATTTTAGTCTGGTGGAATCATTGTTGCCCCACACTTTGCGGAACCAAAAGGCATGCATTCAAAGACGTATTGGCACAAAAAGCCTTTCGTAGCAGTTATGTGGTGGCAATTGGTTGATTACCATTGCAGCTGCCAAATAACTGCAGATAAGTTTCCGTTTCTCAAATTTTTAAACCGAGATGCACAGCGCAAACTGCTTGTCGTTTACACTTTCGATTGTCAGCGAGATTGATGGCGAGCACTGAACAAGAGTGCTTTGGTAAACTGGAGCTTTGGTAGTTGCACCGCCACACATCTTGCGCTTCCTATTGTAAATGAGAGTCTATTGCATGTTTGCAGATTCAATGCTTAGAGTTTAAGTGCTTCAATTAAGGCATTCAGCATAGTCAGTCATTAGAGTTAACTGCTCCTAATTCACCATCGACAAGTACCTGGTAGTGGATAAGCCAACGACATTGGTTGGGAGTTGATAGGGCGAAGGTTCCATGCCATTTGTTGCTACCGAGCCAAACTGCAAGAGTAGAGCATTCGCGGCATCCACAGCAGTAGTTGTTAAGCCACTGGCCGTCCTGAGTGGTGGTATTCCGGGCTTAAGCTTTCCTTTGCCATTCACAAATCTGTAGATCAGTTTGGTGTTACTCGTAAATTTCAGCACCATATTCTCCTGCCATTCGTACTTATCGACTCTAATGAGTGACGTGCAGTAGTTTCTGATGACTTTGTAATCTTGCCATGTGATATCACATGGGCTTAGCAAATGTTGCCTCCAGATTTCATCTCTTCTGTTGATCCATTTACGTGTTCTGCTCCGGATCCAAGTATTGGTCCGGCGCGATGCTCGTAATGGTACAACCTTCGATGCTGATTGTATGACACAGTTAATTTTGTCTTTCAATTCATTCCACGCGTCATTCGCTGAGCCGTGCGTCTTTAGGTCCCAGTCAACGGTTGCTGCTAAGCTGCGCAGCTTATAATAGTCCGTAATAGTGCGTTGAGTCTCTCCTTCTTTAGCAACAATACTGGCATAACATGCATAACCGAAGGTTAGGACTGAATGGTCGCAACGGCCCAGTGTGGGATCGTATGCTACTGACTCAACCATCAACTCTTCATTAGTCAGGATTAAGTCCAGGAGTGATGGCTTGTTTGAACCGCGATGTCTGGTTGGTCGATGCACATGGTTATACAAAACTGTCATATCCATGAATTAGCGGAGTTTCGATTTAAATGATGGCCCATTAGGGGACACTGATGCTATTGAAGGAACATTAAAGTCACCCATTATAAGATAGTGAGAGTACTTTTGTGAAACAGCATAGCGGTGGGCGTTTAACAGAATGTTATCGCTCTCTGCTGATGAGTTCGGAGGTCTATAAATAACTGCTAAGAGGCAAGCATCACTCTTCTTCTGTGAAACAACATCTCGATCTGCTGGGTGCAGTCGGCAAAATAGTGCGTCAGGAATAACAGGGGAATTTTCGGTAAGTGCCTCACATTTCATATAATCTCGATAGTAGAGAGCAACACCGCCCCCGCGAGATGGACGATCATTTCGAATGACTGACATCTCACTGAGTTCAATCTCCGGATCAAGTATGTCGTTTGAGAGCCATGTTTCAGTGACTGCTATGAGGTCGCAAGTTGTTGTTTCATGTCGGTGGCGCAGCTCCGAGAGCTTAGAGTACAACCCCTGAGTGTTGGTGTAGCAGCATTTTATTTGTTGACGCATCAGGAGCTCGGTTCGCTGTGAGTGACCGGCACAAATAGTGCCGGTCTGCTGAAGTTTTTTGAA
Source organism: Dicrocoelium dendriticum (assembly GCA_944474145.2). Taxonomy (NCBI): domain Eukaryota; kingdom Metazoa; phylum Platyhelminthes; class Trematoda; order Plagiorchiida; family Dicrocoeliidae; genus Dicrocoelium; species Dicrocoelium dendriticum. The sequence continues at coordinate 139,747,989 of OX104063.1, forward strand.
ACGGTTGTTTGCACAGTTGGCTGGTTTGAGATGGGTACAATTGAGGCTGGCTCATCTGTATCTGAGGTCTGTGCCAATTGAAAGAATGGTCTTAACCGTACTTCTGGTGGTCCAAGTTTCCTGTTGTCATGCCATACTTGGATTGCCACTGATACCATTTCGGGCGCAGCCAAGGTAACTTTAAAAAATTCGTGGCCCGCTACCTTGGTAGTTTGTGGAAGCAGTTAGACGGGTGACGTCAAAAGCCACGCCATTCTTCATGTCGTATAGTTCTGCGATTTACCGCCATTCTTCGATGTCGTGCTTCTGTTGTTCACTGCTATCGTCATGCTTCAATTCTGCTACACCATGAACCAATACCACTTTCTTCATCTCATTTTGACGTGACGAACTAGGGTTGGATTTCCGCTTCTGTCTTTCTGCCCGTGGCCTGTCAGGAAAAATGCGGGCACTGACAGAAGAGTTCACTAGCATGTGGCTTGCTAAGAGAACATTTTCCAGGTCGCGCGTGTTGCCAAACGCAACTCGCAGTAACCGAGGTTCCCCTAAGTGTGGAGATGATGCATTTCATGAAAGGCGTGTAAGACCAGTTGGGAGAACTTTCAGTCCGAGTGCGCTGGTTATTTCAGCCCACCGGTTTTGCTCCTCGGCTTGTCCACCTTTTAGCGATTCGCTAGTGGGTTCTGGGACGTTTGAACATATTACTGTCATTGCTTTTTGGTTGCGTAGTAACTGTTTGTTCTGTAGTTCCTTTTGAGCATAGGTTTGTCGAGTGGGGGTGTCTGGCTTGTCTTCCGTGGACAATACGCCAAGGCTACAGCAAGAATTTTTATGTGCAACGCCGTTAGTTGCGCTATCTGTAGGGGTCAATTGTTGTTGACCAGCTACTGACGGAGGTGAGCATGCAATTTGTGCGTAACTCCGCATGCTTTGGCGCATTACGTGAGACTTGGGGTACCGTTCAAGCGGCCTGTTTTCACTGCTGTTTTTCACTAACGGTGTTTCGCTGGACTGGGTAGCACTTTTGCTAGAGAGCTTTTGCCTTTTAACAGGTCGGGGATTCGGGCTACGTAATGCACTAATCTGCAACTCGAGTTCTGAAATTTTCCCTCCCAATGCTGCGAGCAGTTCCTTTTGGTCTGCAGACGTAACAGTCAATGCTTCACACCTTATCGTAAGTTTTTGAACAATCTTAATTATCGGACTATTTGAACACGTCACAAAATCACAAGCTATCGGTCGATACGCTGTTAGCTTCGTAAATTGTAATGTTCACATTTGTCGCATCATATGAATTGGCACAGAACGAACATGTGATTTTCGAGCGGATTTCAGTTCCCTGCTTGTCTGAGCCCCGGTTGACCTTAGCTTTGTTGCTCACTGAATTCCCGGTTGACAAACTTCTCCAGCCCATGGATTAATGGTCGGTATGCATTTTTAGATTGCGCTGATCACGTCGTTTGGGCTGCCTGTTGTCTGCTCCGGTCAGCGGGTTTGGTGGTGGTGCGTCACTAGGCGCACGGGTATGCAAAATCACACCGGCTTCGTGCAGTGAAATGCACGTAAAAATATGGTGGTAAGGTGAGATGACAAAAATGCTTGTATCTATGGTATACCCTGGTGCACAGTACTAAGTTATATATTGTCTGACAGTCTTAAAAAAGGTCTGTCGAATGGTATCCCGAAGGTACTGATGAAACTCAAATAAGCAAAGTTACTCAAGTTGGAATTGGTGAATAGACTTCCGAAGACTTAGTTTGTCGTGTACTAGCGTGTCGTTGGACTTACTTCAAAAATATAGACGCCGTTGGATAGAACTCAGTAATCCGAATCGATTGAGCGTACTTCTGAAGACGTGGCACAAGAATTTGAAGGGATACGTCCAATTAAACACAGAGCACAGGATTTCACGATTAGCACGCACACGCTGACAAGGTCACAAGGTCACAGATGGCCTGTTACCAGTTCTGAACAGAGTGGGCAAAGTGATGTGGTTGTAAAGAGGAACAGTAGTTACTAGATCTTGTAAATCGGCTTTGAATTGTTCTCCGGTCGTGGCAGGGGCTTCTAAACAATGTACGTTGAAATCACCCATGATAAGAATGTGAGTGTACTTTTGTTGTAAAATGCACCTTAAAGCAGCCATTAGGTGGTAGCCGGTTTCGGGTGTTGAGTTAGGGGCGCGGTACACCAAGATAATAAGGCAAGCGTCCCTGCCTTTTAATTGCAATCGGCTCCAAAGAGAGTCGGGGAACTGCGAATCTGAATCCTCCACGGCTTCGCACTGTAAGTCGTTTCGGTAGTACAGGATTACCCCTCCTCCTTTTGTGATCCTATCGTTCCGGATCAGCGACACGCCGGGTAACGACACTTCAGCGTCCGTCATTCCCGTGTACAACCATGTCTCGGTGATACCAATGACATCATACGAGCCGGAAGCTTGGCGATCTTTTAGTTCAGCCAGTTTGTTAGAAAGTCCCTGAGCATTTGTATACAAGCAGGCCAGTTTCTCGGTCTCTAGGAGCCCGCAGGGAGGTGAAGCTGTCAAGTGTGGGAGAATGCCGACTGACGGGAGGTCGGCATTTACTCGTTTTTTTGATGGGTCAATGATACCTTGTTTGCGACTTGATTCGGCCAAGGTGCGTCCCAGCCTTCGTTTAGACCTACGTCAGAGTCAATTAAAGCAGCAGTCAAGTTACACTTCTGTACATTCGTCAGGATGCTTGCTGCTTCAATTGCTTTAATACTTTAGCTGTGCAAATTGTTTGCGACCTTTAACCGAATTTCGGAAGGAAGATGTTTCCGATTTCTCCGCGATCGATTTAAAACATCCTTTGCTTGTTGCTCTGACTGAACCACAAGTTTTAGGATTCTAGGGCCGCATCCTCTATAATTCGATGAGAGAGGTATCCTGCACCCTAGGTATCTGTGGCATCCTGGGGGATGCTCCCGTTTTACTCTTCCGTATTGGCTCTCCACTATCCTGAAACAACAGTCCAAAAAACGTATCCAAGAAACAAGCGCTGGGCCCGCTGCATACACACTCGATAAATTTTCTTTTGTTTACCTTATAACAGTAAATGAAGCAATGGCGAAGAACCCCAGTGAGTTTGTATTCGGAAGGATCAAGAAAAGGTAGCTGTACGTTATGATTGTTGACCAGAAGCTGCCTGTCCATTCTAGTCAACACAGGAAAGGTAGGAATAAACTGTAATTGTTCTACACTGTGCTAGTACGGCCCTGTCGAGGTTATGTTTCCGACGAAATAACCTAGCAATCTGTGAAGATACATGAAGTTACGGGATAACACAGAGGTTTGTCTGTAATAATAATAATAATACAACTATACTTTTCTTGGTGAGAGAAGCTGTGTCTATAGCAGCATAGATCAATTTGTACAGAAGAATCTATGCTCTTGCATGGGTGACATGCATAGGTGGAGTATTGTGATATGCGTTTTATGTATTAACATTCTGGCGGATGGTTGAGGCCAAAGCCTAGTTATGAAAAGGTTGGTGTTTATATGTTTTTGGGCCCCACTTGCAATAGCTCATCGAGGGATTTTTCCCATGTGAATATAGAGCTTAGGATAGTTAGATCAAGGTAATTGGCGAGTCTGCTGCCAAATGTTGCCCCATTGTCACATGACCTGAGTGTTTTTGGTAGTTTATTCCACAGATAGCTGTATCAGACCAGGAAGAAATTAGAGCGGACGTACGTTCTAGCCTTCAGTATATTCAATGTAAATCTTTGTTGCGAAGCGCTCGAGTTGAAAATGTTGTACATTTAGTGTAGGCAAGTTGGGATAGGTCATTTTGTGTAACATGTTGCAAAGCAGCAACATGTTGTGTTTCAAACGCAGAATCCAAAATGGTTCGAGATGAAGTTCATTGCAACCTTCTCGATAACTCATAGCAGAGTGTTTACCAGTCAGATGTTTAATAAATGACCTCTGCAGGTTCTCCACAGCAGTTCTGTCACTCTCATATTTCCGTATATTATGCTGCGCTATTCGAGAATGGGGTGAGTGAGTAGCTTGAATAGCTCAACTCTAGCACGAGTTGTGTGCATTTTATTTGATATATTGAACATAGACTGTCTGGCACGTGTTACCTGGTATTGGGCCTGTTCGGAGAAATTGAAGGTAGACGAGTACCTAATACCAAGATCTCGCGTGGACAACTGTTTAGGTACGGGTTCATTGTTTAGGGTGATAGATCCTTCGGGGATGCAACAGCCATACGACATGATGCTATTTTTCTTAGCCCGAGAGATTCATCACCCATGTGCAGCACCATGACTCGAGGAAATGTAAATCATCTTGAATGAGCAGTAATGTCCCGTGAAGCTCGTCACGTCGAAACTTATAGACTAGTTTGATATCGTCAGCAAATAAAAATGGTGTATCATGTTTTACAGATATGGTGTTGTTATTGACGTAGAGCAAAAAGAGTAAGGGGCCGACCACGCTCCCTTGAATGACTCCACTGGTGATTGAGCGTGGGGACGAGCGATAATCACCTAAAGTGACTACCTGATGACGAACACTCAGGTATGACGATAGCCAAGCTAGTAATAGGTCGCGGATCCCAAAGTTCTCCAACTTTTGTAGCAGTCACTTGTGCGGTACTCGGTAAAACGCTTGGTGTACGTCAAGAACCAATATCACAACTGCATAGCCGGATTCAATTGATTCTGAAATATGATTAAGGTAATACAGTTGACAGATGGTGCACGATCGCTTATTGAGAAAACCATGCTACGAATTGTTGATCAGGCCAGTGGAATCAACAAAGTTTATCATCCCCTTTCTGACCAGCTTTTCAAATAGCCGAGCCATTATCGGAATATGGTGGATTGGTCGGTAGTTATCAATCATTTGTTTGGGACTTCCTTTATGCCGAGGCATAATAAATGACGTTATCCATTGGTCTGAAATGTGGCCACATTCCAGCTCATCAGTAGCAATGGCATATCGGGTTCTCCTAGTTTAATGGTGGTTGATGAAATGTCATCAGATCCCAGCCTGGAAGATGGCCTGATTAATTTGGTAACTTGATGGATAGCGTTCAGCGAGAAATCTACTCTGCTTAAGAGACTTGTTTCTGTGACCTCTGTGCACACACGCACCGGGTCAGCTTCGCGACTCATAGTAGTGGCAAAAAGGTTGCTAAATGCTTCACAGATTTCAGCTGGGTCATGGAGTAAGTGACCCTCACCACCAACAATTTCGGTAATCAGAGGAGCGCGGTCACTGGTTCTACGATGCAATATTTTAACAACCTCCCTAACTTTGCAGCTTGTCTGTATGGCTGTATGTTCTTCGTTTTTTCCTCGTGTTAATTGCGCGTGTTTGACTTTGGTGGTACACTCATGCATTTATCAGACAAGTGAAAAGTCATGGGTCTTTTTGTTTCTTGCATCTAACACTTTGGTTTTCTTGCTGATTAAGTGCTCGACGGAATCTTTGGAGAGATGAGGGGTAGGAATACATTGCGGTGCAAGGAAAGCTATTGCGTGATGGATTTGTTTATAGAACTGCTCCACAGAGGTGTACACACTGGTAGCGAGGAAAAATACATCGCAGTCAGAGAAACGAATGAACTGCTGAAAGCATTCCCAGTTTATCTTATGGATTGCAACCGGCATCGTAGTGGCGAGTGTTGGTGACCATTCTAATTTGGAAGCTAAGTCGGATCATGTTACGGTCGCTGCCAGGGAGATTGTCTAAGATCTCGGTCTGTGGATTGGGTATCCCCAATGTGAATATTAAGTCCAGTACATTGTGTTCAGTGCCCCATGCTGAGGCTGATGTTGCATTCATGATGCTTCTTCACCGCAGCTGGGCTAAACCAACTTACACTTAAAGTAAGTCTAAGCTGGATAAATTTCGTTACACTTCCTATGATTGGTTCTGCCTACCGGAATAATGTTCTACTAAATTTCCACGTTGCTTACAGTAATTGTGCTTATCTTCGTTAACTTTATTGCGTTTGTAGCATTTGCTGTGTCACTTCCGGACATTTATTCCTTATCGCGGATTCGTTGCAAACCAACATATTCATATGCTAATTTAAGGAAGAGTTATGTCTGTATGGCCGTATTCTTTAACAGATATATTCTATTTGTGACTGTCATTTTAAGTGATGGCTGTTGTTTGATATCCCCGGTGCGGCTGCTCTTGATGTGCATGTTGACAAGGTGCTTACCTGTCTATTAACCACTACCTCGTCCATACTGTCTCTAGGAGATAGTTGGTCATTGCTGGAGGGGACGGGGTGCACGGTCCTTGTGGTCCTGCTAGGCTCGAAGAGTGGTTCCATGCACTCAGTGTGGAGCGGACTACGGTCCAGCCACCGAATGTGTGCGCTTGATTCCCAAATACAGCGTGCTTGTGTTTGCCTGTGAAGGAGTGTGGGCCGGCTCCGTGGATGAAACGTGGGTCCCATCCACATGCCTCCCGGTCTTATTCCTTCGGGTTTACACTGGATATGGGGTGTGTGGTTGCAGCTGTGAGTTGTGCAGCGCAAGCCACCCATGGTCCCTCTGTAGGCGCAGGCGTCCTATGGCTGGCCACAGTGACAGGCAAATCAGAAACCGGATGCCGCCAACCACATTGTGTCCAGCCTCCAGCTCTGATGGAAGAAAGAACTTGCATAGCATCATTCAACGATCTGTTTCGGTTCCGCCAGGAAAAGCCTCCTCAAACCCGTCTGCTGAGTTAACAGACATGTAGAACACGAAAAACCAAGCAACCTGTTGCTCAGCAACGTCACAGCTTAACTCGGCTAGACCGACCCATGGATCTTTAGCAGGCTGGCAGAGGTCCCCCGTTTAAAGGGAGGAAGAACGTTGCATCCTCATAGCTGCTACTGCCGTGAGCTCCATACTAGTTTTTAAATTTACTGCTCAACCACTCACTGCTTGATCTAAATTGAAATACTTGCTCCATGCACTGTACAAAATGCCGATGGAAATATATTTTAGGATAATGGATTAATGGATTAATACGGCTAAAAGTGCTTAACCAACGCCATCGGATGTTTGCGGGAAAGTTGTCAGCAAAACAAATTCAGACCATGCACCAACCACGGTATACGTATTATAAAATTACCTTGTAGGTCCAGAAGGGAAATTGGTAACATTCTCGCCGACTCCTGGTTAACACATAAAGGAGGTAATTGGATGGGGCGTTTTCTGGAAGCTGGTTGTCAGTGCAATCAGTAAGAGACACTCGCGTCTGGACACGGGCAATGAGTCATGTGAGCTCCTGAGGCTAAATGCGTTTACGGTCAGCTCAAGATTTGAACTCTGCCAGCGTGGTGGCACAGATAACAGATTACTGTAGGATATTCCATGCTTGGAAAACACTAACGGAAATAAATCCCGACAATTGTAATGATTGCAAGCTTGTAAACCTGCGCATTTAGATTGCTTTTGCGACTGAGCCCTAGCAAATGGCGGCACGGGTGGTTGGGTTCTCTCGAATGCAGGTAAGTCAGAATAACGTCCTCACGTAACGGCCGACATTGTCCGTTGAATAATCCTAAAAATCATAGCCTTTGTTCACATAGAAGATGCTACAACTCTTGGACATTCTTGCTTGCCCCACTTTAGCTTGTCTCCAAGGCGGTGAGATCTCCATATCAACCATAGCTGCCAGACATGTATTGCGTATAGCACATGTGGAATTTTGTAGGTGCAGAGAAGCCACTGAAATTTCAACGGGTCTTATCGTTCGAATGCATGCCTCAGAAAGCCCAGGTTTTGGCTGCCGCTTCTTGACCCCCTTTCAGTCCGATTCGGACATCCAAAGTTAGTCTGGACCAAAACGCCCACATTGTTATTACCAGAACACATTTGAAGTTACATATTGCCAATTTTATAGGAGTACGCATGCTGTTACTGTACGTGCGGCAATGTACATTTATCTACATTAAACCGGTTGATTCTGGATTGACCACGGATAACCAATATTTAGTTCGGCTTGAAAGAATACAATATCCTCAAATTTATTGATCGCTGTCCACAATTTGATGTCATTGTCATAGAGCAGTCAGTTTAAGTTTATGAGGCGTGTGATGTCGTTGGTATATGTCAAGAATAACCATGGGCCCAATATCGATCTGCACTCAACTTTGATAGGATCCGATATGGATTCATGCACGCTTACCTCCTCTCTAGGAAATCACCAATACCAAAGTCATAGAGTTTGGAGGGAATAATTTGATGGTATTACCCGTTGCGTGGCATGATGAAGTTGCAAAGTCTAAAGCAACTGCGCTGTGTCTATTGCTTTGGTTCAGCTGGATGGTGCTAGCAGTAGATTTGTAGTGACAACCGATTTTCTTGGAAGGCACGCTGTTCTGTTGCGTTAGAAAATTCTGCCAATTACGCCGTTAGTGCATCAGAACTAATGGCCTCCAGGACCTCTGAAAGTACCGGTAGTAGGATCATGGGGCTGTTTTTAACAGGACTTTCAAACCTGGCGGTGCTTTTCGATACCATTTCGTGCAATTTTTAATACACAATCTTTTGGTTTTATGCCAACAATGATGTTTCTACTTTTTTTATTATCCTGCTACATTTTTATCATATTGACACGTGCCTACGAGGTTTTCAAATCGCTATGTACTTCCGAGTTCATCAAATGAAAGAAATCTACAAAAGGAGCAATACATCTGCAAGGACATACCGCGCTGGATGGGACGATAATCTTGGGACGAAAAAGAAGGAGGCGCAAGCCTACCTATCTTACTTACCTCAAACATCCGTTCAATTTTAGAGAAAATGGGTGAACTAACATGTACCATGAACTCATAATATTATTCGCAGCTATGCATCACTTGCTCCACTAGATATGGCTTCCCGAGGAGGTGGCCTACGCAGATGTATCGGTAGAAGGGTTCAAATATCATCGGGTCGACCGCACATACGCGTACCGGAGCGCGGGAGATGGACTCACCAGTTACACCAAAAATTCTTGTTAAGTACATAACAAAGTTTTGTTGCATTCAAAGTTGGACTTGGAGTATCCGCTGGTGGTTGGGTTGCTACAAGCAACCTCTATTGAGACCCTGGTTCACTTGAGGTGGACCTCGGTCATTCCGATCAAAAAGACCGTAAGTAAAATTGAAACACTATAGAGTTGCTCATCCCGGTGCCGGTGTTGGGATGAGCAACTCTATAGTGTTTCAATTTTGTTGCGTTCCTTTTTTCAATGTATTATTTGCTTGAGTGGAAATCAAGATATATCAGTGCGTACTGCTCACGCCTACTGGCTAACACATATATTCCGCAACTGTCCGAGGTGTAAGCATTTAACGATGAGTTGACTGCGGCTGTCAAGGAACATGTCGAGTGCTCACTATGTAGTCTTGATGGAGGGTTTAAGCAATTTTAAACTACTATTCTCCCAAGTATTGTGCTATGAAATATTGTGAATTACCCCACTGGATCCAATTAGACACTGGGTCTGGTATTTCTAACATTATGAAGCTGTTCTCCATGCCTAATAGAGCGACGCCAGGCAGCTCCAATCACTCAACAATTGGGCTGTAACCCGTGGTCTACTCTGAGATAAACCATAAGGTGGCTACTCGTTGCAAAGTTCGCAAGTTTTGGTGGAGGCAGCGTTCCACCCAGAATATTGACCAACTACAAGCGATGGTGTCATTCAATGTCTTCAAGTTTTAATCATAATTTCTTCACACGTTGCGTTAACTTCGCAAGCTGTCTGGAATTCTGTCTTGACCTTTGCTGTCCATGCGAAACTCTGTCTTCCGGGCTTAGAAAAAAAGGATATTACTTTCGAAAGAAAGGGCTACATCCCGGTAAACTTACTCTGTCCATATAAAAGAAGAGGTGAGCTGTCTCAACTATATATATGCTCAGGCTTTACGTGTGAATAAGTAGCTGTGAACTCAGATGGATTTTAAAGCCACTCATTGGGCTTACACGACGTAGATATGGATTAGCTGAACTATGGTTTCTGTAACTGCGTCAATAATGCGATCACTTACTTTGCTCATCCTAAACTTGCTGAGGACTCATTGTTATCTGCTGACAGATGCACCCAATACAAACTACTGCAACAACTTCAATCAGGGAAAGCAGGCGTCCGGACAGACTGTCTCCCGTTGTTCTCATGAAATGCGCCGAGTTCCTGGCTAAACTTCTGGTAAGTATATATATATATATATATATATATATATATATATATATATATATATATATAGTAAATAGCACAAACTTACCGGCTGCTAGGGAAGCTTCAACAGCACACCAATCCCCAAAAGGGGTTTTGTCTATCATTTACCAGTTGTTTGTATGCTGGGATCCTTATAGCTTATCGAAACAATTCTTCTTGAGAAGATACTGACATAAAAGCAGTGAAATGATTTCAATTCGCCTGCTGCAGTTCGAAGTAAAACCGAGACAAGGTACCCTACGCTGTGCACGCTGTTATGTCATAAATGAACAACGGTAGCAAGTTGATCAGAACCGCCCTTCTGAAATACGGCAACTTATTTGGCGGAGCAAACCACAACTTGCTGGTAACAGATATATTCATTGCTGGAATGCATCCTTCCATCGTCCTTGTGCTGAGGGATAATTTTACCGGTCGTACTCAGGCTAATCGATTTTGATAACAACAGCTTCTCCAGTAATACCCTGAACTAAACATCGGTGGCAAGATACTGCACTCTCCCACATCAGTAATGTACCTGGGTGTCATGCCTAGTTAAGATTTATCTCCTTGACACCATAATAAACGAAACTTTCACAAAAGTCAGGAGATAATCGGCTTGAGCCTGTGAGCTTGTTCGGTTCCCTATGACGTGATGCATTGGGTCATTGCTGCATTTTCTTTTCCACACCGGACGTAATGCTGAGCAGTGATTTTTCCTGATCTGTTGGTAAGGACTTCAGCTTAACACTCAAGTCGTTAAACTACTTGCTGTGATGTAGCGGCGTAGCGAAATTGACTTCTGTTGGTATAATTTGTTCACTGATTTTGGTACTTGCGTGTGCCGGGCGTCAACAGTTATGGTCTACGCAAGTCGCCCCATTCATTGTGCATTGTCGGAACGTGTGCCAACCCCTTCAACCATACAATGGTGCAAATTCATATATATGCCATAACAGGAGCATCCGTGGGTAGCTTAATAAGTTCTCGGTCCAATATAGAAAGAATTCAGATATGTAAGTCATACTTTATTACTTTGTAAAGTAATCCCTCAATACTTGAATGCACATAATCCAGCGGATTTCCAGCACTGCAGTCCCTACGTTGAAAGTCTAAGACTGTTCCTCTAAAAACAACTCTACAGCCATGATTAGCTCATCAGTATTGGCAAACCTGATACCGCGGGGTAAGGTTTCATTTTATGGAACAGGTAAATGTTGGATGGGATCAAGTCTGGTAACTAAGCGGGGTGTGGCAGCAATTCAAAGCGCCAAATGGCAGCTTCTGACACGGCCACTAGAGAAGTGTGAACAAGTGTGTTGTCATGCAAATGAAGAATCCTAGTGACTGCTTCCCTCGCAATTTTCTCTCTGCTTGCTTGTTTAAGTTAGCATAATTCTGAAGACTACTACTGGCCTGTGATAGTCTTACCCCTCAGCAAGAGGTTGAGAATAGTTACGCATTCGTTAGCCCAGAACTTAAAGCCTATCAACTTTCCCGTAGACGTTATTTGACGAATGGTATTTAGAGGAGTACCACTGTGTTTCTATTGTTTACTTTGAATTGTTGGCTCCGGTTCGTAGTGATGAATGCACGTCTAATCCTACTTAAGAAATATTTAAAAATTGACGTGCTTTGCCTTGAAACGAGTCAACCGGTGCCACTAATATTCCAGCCTGTTTAATTTCTAATCAGCTGCCAATATTCTTGCCACCCACGTTGCAGTCAGCTTTCTTATCCCCAAGATGCTCGTTAAAACAACATGCACTGATCCATACCTGATGCTATCTGGAAAATAGATAATCTTCTAGCATTCACAATCATTCTGTGAATTGCTTCCACTTAATCATCAGATGCCGAAGATTTTGGGTAGTCAGATCGTGGGTCATCTGTAATGCTCTCCCTGCCCGTGTTTATATTCGCAGTCCACCTCTTAACAATGCAATATGAAGGAAATTCCTCGTCAAGCGTTGCAACCATATTAGAATAGACTACTTTTGGCGTCCTACCCATTTTCCGCGGGTACTTGATCACAGTTCGGCTTTCAAATCTCTCCATGGTTAGAAACTGAGTAACCAATGTAGTTCAATGGATAATCCTCCGAAAATAAATGAAGATAGCAACTTGAGGCCTGGCATTAATAATTCCAGGACATATAGTCTTAAATATACCCTAGCTTTTTATTCAGGGCAAATATTTACTGTTCAGGTTGAGAACTTGCTGACCAAAGCTTGTACCGTTTGTCAGATATTCCTTAGCTGGCGCGACTTTTGCTAGACCAAAACAAATTTGTCCGAGAACTAGCAAACCGGATTATGTTATGAGGATATCGTATTTTTTATTTATTGTATAACGTCTTTATACCATGTTTCATCGCTCAAAATTGTATGTTCGGACTGACTATTCACCTGTTCTGGCTGCCTAATTCACTGTCTTGACTGATTGACCAACAGACTGATCGACTAACTGCTTGTATGACTGACTGATTGACTGACTGATTGGATCGGAACGGCAATCTTCCTTGTGGATTGCAGTAATCATCCGGAGGTTCCATAGTCAAAGCACGTACATTCCGAAAGTGACTTCTGGTGAGCGTTTCTCAACTCCAGTGTCATTTTGCTCACGCATACTCAACAGCATTTGCATATACCTTCTAACGTGAAGGAGATATTGGTGAGTATTACGGGTGAAGCAACATTTGCCATAGCTTTAATTAGCACTTGAAGGCACCGTAAGGTTGGAGCATATTTCAGGCGCGGGGTATTCGCTGCATCCTTTGGCGTCCTTGTCAATATGACTGCCGTTTTAATAGAAGGAATTACCTGTTGGTATGAAATAACTTGTTTCGGGAAACTTCGGCCACGAATCAGCTGCGAAGTGTTAGCCCTGCATTTGCTGGAATTTTGCTGCAACATATATGAACATTGTCGCTCCACAAAATAACTCAAAATGAAGACAAAAGAGATGAGTTACAGATAACATGGTATCTCTTTGATTATTGTACAATACCGCTTTTGCATCGAATGTGAATTTGTGCACGTTCCTGAAGGTAAATTCATCCTAACCTCTAGGTACGGCGCACGAGGCGCACCTCAATGGTACAACTGTGTAGTCATGGAGCATGATAACACGCATTCCGGACTAATGGATGTTTCGGTGCTGCTCCTCTCAAGCCTGACACCCCACAACCGTTTTTGTTCTTATTTTGGCCCGTCAGATGGCGATGACTTGAGCTGGTGTGGGACTCGGGGCCTAGTGGAGGAGGCTGACACCTTTGTCACTATGCCACCAAGATTCTTGAGCAAATGCGCAGCGATACGGAATTAAAACTTGTATTTGGTGCACTTACTTCTTGGACGAATTGCGATAGGCATTCTCTATTGAGACCTCGGTTCACTCTAAAGTAAAACTCGTTCATTCCAATCACAAGGACCGTATTCGAAATGGAGGCGTTTCTGTATTGCTCCTCCCAACACTGACACCCCAGGACCGGTTTCGCCCTCATTTGGACTCATCCGTAGCAATGTTGGGAGCTGCAAAACCGAAACGTCTCCCTGTCCCTGTTATCGGAATGAATGTGGTCTACTTCAAATTAAAGCGCAGTCCAAATAATAATCGCATGTCTAAAATCAACCACATGACAGGTATTCTAAATCCAACTCTGCATTCCGTGCTAATGTTCGACAGGACGGAGGGTGCAGGTAACATTATGATGGCCATCATGCCTTGTCGTCATATCGGTTCCGTTATTAACTTATTTCTGCTGGTTAAATTCCATAAGATTAATTTGATTGCGCTGGTTTCAGTCCACACGTTTGATTGGGATCAGAGGATGACTTTTATCTGGAACACGCGTCGTAGTGTAAAAGTTAACCCTGCACCTGGAATTGCTTGATCGATGTCACAGTGTGGGCTAACATTTACTACGAGCGATGGCAATATGCGCGGAAGCAAAAACGGTCATTACCTCAAAACGATAAGAACAGTTATTTTCACACGGTGACAAGAGCCAGCGAGCTGGACCGCTCACGATTTGCCACATATAATGGCACATATGCGACGCTTATTTGCCTGTTATTTTTGAGACGCAGTAAACAACCACACGCCAATTTGCTATGGTGTGCTCTAAATTGAATTTTAGATAAATTTTATCTACAGGCTCTCATGTTACACTTTGAATGGTAAAGATGCAGTGAATCTGTGGCGGTTGTGATTACACTATGTTTAATCTGTTTTAACACTTCCGTTACCGACCGTTTTGTACCAGTAGTATAAATTCACAAAGTTTTAGTACAATAATTTCAGTGCACTCGCGTCCTGCTGGCGTCTTTTTCTGCTGCCTGTGTTAGTGTTGCTGCCACGTCTTTCCAGCAGTCGGCACCGCTAGTCGGCACCGGACTAACAGTAAATGAAGAAGAAACTATAAGCAAGTGTGCCCGATTGTTCTTCTATTGTGTGTTTTTTGCCTAACATTGCCTCGTGCGCCCGGACCGGAACTAATTAGGTAACGGTCCTCTGTAAACCTTAGGTTAAACGTTTCCCAAACCGAATCCATTCATGACTAATCCAGAATTTGCTTAAAGCAAATATTTCACATGCAACTTGCATGCGCACTGCAGCTGTTAACATATTCATACAAATTTCTCATAAACATGTCCGCTTGCTTTTATAAACACCTAGTGTGACCAATGTGAATGCAGTTTCTTGGCTGCCAAATATTTTCATGGCGTATATCCTCAGCCATCAGTATGCCGTGCTATTCCGCCTTATAGTCAACAACCATGTGACTGTTTTTAGGAAGACCTAGTACTGTTTATGCTATGTGTATCACTAACTTATCTAGCTACTCATTAGCCTAATGTTGTAACGTAATAACCGCCTTTATGTTCATTTGACATTCTCTTAAACAACGCTTAAGCGCACGTGAGAACGATGATGTCAAGCTGGGCGTAATACTACACTTTTATGTCAGAAATTAAAAATTTGTGCATTATTTGTAGTTACCTCATTTCTAATTGCGGTGATTTTGTTGGCTTCTTGTCACCTATGCCCTATATTAGTTTGCGTCGGCTTTCTCGACATTATTTCCTGAGTCCCCATGCATGGAAACCTGTGGCCTAGGAAGATGTTTTGTCGCATACAACTAAATATCTGCATGTACTGTATGACCACGTTTTTTGATTTGTTAGAAGACGGATGCCGCGATATAGTAATTTATACGTCCTGCAATCGAAAGTGATGAAAGTCCTTGTCAGTCTATTTAACTGGAAGCCGGTGGACTGACATCGTGCAGAATCCCTGATCGCTCTTGCAACATTGTAAATGCTCCAGACCTTTCCACACTAGAACTCGCTGCGGAGCGCAGGATAAGTAGAATAAAATAAAAACAATTAGAATGAACAAGGTAGCTGCACAGCACGATCGCGAAGTGTAAACAAAGTATACCTATCTAATGGTAGCATGTATCAGAGATAACATTTGTAATGACTAACATGGGGATTTGGAAAAAACATAGTAATGGGCTGACCACAAAATTTTAAGGGTAATCTAAGCCATGTTGACGCGCCAATAGCACAACAATGTTGGGTGAAATACCGCTAAAATAAACATCGTGGCACATCTGGAACCTGTGAGAGTGGATTTCATTAAGACTCTTGCAAGGTATAAAACACGAGATCATCCAGCTCCAAGAAATCACCAATTATAGTCGAAATGTATGTGACTGGTTATCAATGAGTTGTGTAATCTCTTTGAGATTATTTCTAACAAATCTATAGCGGAGGATTTCGGTGGCGCCCTCTGTTACCCTGTACACCACAACGCTCACCTCCATCAACTTACAGATAGCGAAAGAAAATATCAAAGAACGTCTGAATAATGGAGGACAAACGACTGGGAAGCTAACAACTGGAAGCATATGCAAGCTACTCTACTTGTGTCTTACTACTTACTTCAAATTCAACGGAGTGTTCTACGAGCAAGTTAGAGGAGCCACAATGGGATCCCCCATATCTGGACTCAGTGCAGAAGTCGTCATGCAGAAGTTGGAAGAGGATATACTCCCAGTCCTTAGTCCGAAATTATGGATGCGATACGTTGACGATACGTTTGTGATTCTCAAACGCAACCAGCTACAGACCGCACAAGACCTACTTAACAATGCAATGGAAGGCATTTGTTTCACCATAGAAGAGGAGGTGGAAAACCAACTACCCTTTTTGGACGTGCTGGTCACCAGAACGGTAGAAGGCGAATTACAGACATCAGTTTACAGAAAATCAACACACACCGACCAAATCCTAAACTTTAACAGCAATCACCCTAAGTGTCACAAAATAAGTTGTATACGGACCCTGTTTCGTAGGATAGAAACGCATTGCAATACTGCAGAGGCAAAACGTAAGGAAGAAGAACATCTGTTTAGGTCTTTCATTCTTAACGGCTACCCACGCAGTTTCATCCGATGACACCTAAACCGAAGGAGCACAACTACCACACCTGCACCAACGACGACGAAACACATCGCCTTGCCGTACATCAAAAACATATCGGAAAAGACAGCCAGACTCCTCAAACCGCACAACTTGACGATAGCTCACATACCAACTGGGACTTTGAAAAGAATATTATCTAGACCTAAAGAAAGACTGGAGGCACAAGAACACCAAAATGTCATCTACAGGATAAAATGCGAGAATTGCGACAAAGACTATGTAGGTCAAACGGGGAGAAAACTATCCACAAGAATAAAAGAGCACAAGCGTGCGTGTCGATATCATCATGTATCGTCACAGATCTCAGCACACCTCGATGAGGAAGGACACAATGTTAACTGGGACAAAACAAAAATTCTGGCGCACGGAGGGACAAGAAAAGGAAGGGAATTCCTCGAGGCATGGTTCTCTACGGAGAATTCCCTGAACCTCCGCATTGATCTCGATCCCTTGTACCTACAGCTGAGAAAGCGTGAAGCTGGACGGCTAAGTATCGAACAAACAGAGGTCACGGGACACAGATCGACGAGGTTATTTTCAAACGCTACGTCGCAACGACATTTTCCGTGAGATTTCCCCTACGGAGCTGTACACTGAAGATGCCACTGAGGGAAGTGGTGAAACGTTTGACATTAAATTACTCAGCTCGGAGAACGAATCAAAACTTTAATTACGAACCCGAGCTACAGGCATTCCGAATCATTGCAAGCTTTTCTTTCTTGTTTGGATTCGTGATAGTTAGAGATAGAGATAGAGATAGAGATAGCTTTACCTCAGGGAGAAACTCCGTACATAAAAATTTTCGGCTACTGCTATTATCACTAGAAAATGGAGATGCACGAACAGTGCTTAACGCAACGATTAGACGGTGAACATTTAGTTTAGGGTTACCCAATATATGTGAGTTCCAATTACAGATCAAGCCGTCTATGCCTAGGGAGTCCAACTAAGTGCGAAACACAGTGGAATACAGTAGTAGCAGAGCGCAACATCGAAGTCAGCCACTTCAGTGACGGTCTCAGTGATTGGAATGGCACAGTCAACCGAGGCGATAACTGAGATTGCGTGTCGCAATCCAAGACGCCGCGGATATTCCAAAATCTAATATTTAAAGTGCATGGATTTGATCCACTTGGATGGATGCAATGCTTATGTGTATAAATATTTCCAAAGAAGCTTAAATAATAATGCAATAGAATGTCTAACGTAAAATTGTTGGCAGATACAGATGAGAAAGAATGCAATAAAGCGCCACCGCATCCTGTGAGCAGTACTGAATTCTCTATTTGAACCGACGGATTCATCATAGTGAGGCTCATTTGAAATCATTGATTGATTAGTTTGTCGAATGTATTCAAGTCACCAGAGAATATTATCAAGCTTTTGCTTAGACACCGACGCTATACTGATG
Organism: Dicrocoelium dendriticum; assembly: GCA_944474145.2. NCBI lineage: Eukaryota > Metazoa > Platyhelminthes > Trematoda > Plagiorchiida > Dicrocoeliidae > Dicrocoelium > Dicrocoelium dendriticum. The sequence continues at coordinate 139,766,083 of OX104063.1, forward strand.
GATTCAGCGTCGGAACTTAGACAGCTAATTAACCTATTTGTATAAATGAAGGTTCATCTTAGTGTATCCGTTAACTTTCAATGACTATCCGCCGAGGGCCGTACCCAGTAATTTTATCCTATTTCATCTTTTAAATCCCGACGGATATGGATATAAGTGTCGTGTGGCTTGAACAGACGAATGAACGTCTGAAAGACCTACACATTTTAAACTATTATAATTTAGGTTTGGTTTTGTCAATTTTCACTGTGCCACGGCTCTCATATGAATTTCGACCAAGAAACAGTTTCAAAATTCTTTTCAAGTCAGTTTCAACTCACAAAGCTTTAAATCGTTCCGTCAAGTTTTTACTTGCAGGGTAACGATGCTTGACCCATTTTCCATTTACATAATATTTGATTTTTTCTTCAATTAGTTCTGACACCAGTAAAGGAGATTAATTGAACTATACGTAAACGCTTTCTACAAAGCAGCAAAGATCAAACGGAAATCGATGTAAATTGCGGGATGCTCGAGCACAAACAAAACGTCTTTTCCGTTAAAAGCGATCTCTTCTTTGACAACATCTGATGGAGTGTTGAGTTAGCAGGCGCTTAAAGCCTTACGGTCTGATGTTTCTAAGAGCATTATCTATGACTGATGACTAATCTTGTTTCATACGAAGACTCATGCTCTGATGTACCATGATACGCACAGTTTGTGCAGCAAGCAATCAACTTTTGGACGAGAGACTAGATTTAAGTCTTGTTGGAAAGCTTATTGGGCATAGGATGTTCCGCGTTAATTTGATTTAAATCATTATGAACAACAAAGACTGAATATGTGGAGTTTGTAGGAGCGTGACTTAATAAATCTCCCTTCCATATGATATATCAGGAACTGGTTGACCTTCCTAAGTTGACAGAATTAACTACTCAGTAAATCTCTTCAAACAGCCAAATGTGAAGCAGTACAATGTGCCATGTGAAGAGCAAGATTACCGTAACATATCAACCTTCGTTAACATAATGATGAAATCCTCCCGGAGACTTTGAGGCTAACTGTGTTGACTGTCTGGTTTCAGGCTACCCGCCGTGTCTTAGACTGCGACACGCCACGGTTTACTTTGTAGTCAGCCTTTGCCATTCAGATCACTGGGACTGTTTCCGAATTGGCGGGTTTCGGTGATGTCCTCTCCCATTCGTGCAATCCTGCAGAGTAAAAGAATAAGATAGAAAATAGCAAAACTCTCCAAAAAGTGTCCAGGATAATGGAACATTTTGCCATAGCTTTGAATATCATGCGCTCAATTGTATCTTTAACTTGCCGCCACTGCATTACGCTTGCACCTAAGCATTCTATCAAATCTATACTAAACGAGCAGTATAGCTCAATACCAGAAGAAGGTCCCTCATGGATAAAGAAAATAAACTAGACCTTCATGATTGACAAAGTGATAGGTAAAACAAGCTTGCCATTCAACGCATTGCGTTCTCACTTTTGGCAAACTGTGTTTCACTAATTGATATGAAACGGCAATTAAAGTTTTGGAATAAAAGCAACAACCGTTTGTTCGCCTGAAGACATTTGACTCTTCTGGATGGATCACTTTGCAGTACTCGTTTTGCGAATGTGATAAAAAGTGCATTCACCATCGGAACAGCGATTCTCCAGAAGTGAATTTCAGTCGTTTGCTCAGTTTCAGCGCACTAATCAAGTTGAGTCTCAGTCTTGATACATTTGTTCAATGAGTGCAAACAGTTTCGAAACCGATTGCTTGTGCACAGTAAAGAGCTGATAACACCCGACATTTCTCTGCTTCAACTATGATCTTAGTGATCGACGCACTTGCATCTGTGTAGATGAGTGAGCAATCCACTTGTTATTTGCAACAGGCATTAACTATGGCATAATTTTTCCTGTTACACATGGTACCATCTCACTCCCACAAGCTTACTTCCATATACCATTACTACTAAGTCAACAATGCGCATCTTATTGGTCCGCTAGTGTACTAGTTAACTTTGTTATTCCTTCTTGTCAATCTAAGAGCATGTTAAACCTTGCGCGTTTACCCGTCCTAAGCCATTATTCCACTGACAACGTGCAAATTTAGTGAATCACGCTTCTGACTTGAAATGCGTGTTGCAATTCATTTACAAAATGAACAGTTCAAAATGGCTTGTTCAATTAATCATAGCCAGCTTTGCAAACCTCTAGATGCCGTATCTCCGTGTCCTCGGCCAATAACATGAAGGTCCAGAGTTACATTTGCAGTCCCGTTGTCTCTACGTGTTGATTACAACGGTAATAGGAAGCCATTCATGAGTTCGATGATAGCAGCCTGGAGTAACTAACATTTATATACGTAGGATATCTTTCCATACATGTATATTGGGGTACTACATAAATATCCTTGGTAGCAGGCCGTCGACTTAATGTTTTGAATAATCACCGGCGAAGCAATAAGTTTCCAGTAGACGAGAGAATATTAGGTTCCGGCATTGAGAGCACAGCTTGCAAGGCCTCCAGTAAGACGATATCCTGATGAAAACACTCATGTTCTATTTACGTTTCAATACATCAGGATAGTTGTCAAATCTATATGCAAATAGAAGGGTTACAAACCTGGCTTATAGTTTGCAACGTAAAATAACACCGCCTGATGCGTCTGACTGCTTTAATTGCTAACTTTAGATTTTACTTGGCCGCTTCCTTAAAGTATGAAAAAATAACACGGTAGACCATTAAATACAGGGAACAAAATAATTAGCACATTCAAAACAAGTTTCACTCTCAGATACGTATGTTTAGCTACATCATGCGCCGGAATTTATTGTGAACTAAATCAGGACTCCACTGCACTGTACCATAGATTCTGAAGATAATGCAAGAGAATTTAACACAGGCACAATGGCGACTTGACTGTTTAATACTAGCCCTTTGTCGCACACTTCTAAAAACCAGGAGAAACTCGTTGGAATAATTATTGTCATTTGTTGTGAACTATTTAACGGATAATGAGCTTAAACAACTGTGAACCTTTGCATGGTTCTAAGGCTGATTTCGATCGCCGACCTTGCTTTTGTTTGGATATGGCAGGTAGACAGAGCGAAGAAAGGAAGTGAACCCTAGAAGTAGAGTTTACACGCTGGTTGTCTTGTGTTTTACCAGTGTGGTCCGTTCGCGTTGTTAACGACGTTTGTTGGGGAAGCTTGCCAGTTACAGAGAAAATATGCGACCGATTCAAACAAATTTTGAACAAGTTCACAATTAATTGCTTCGTTTGGTTTCTCTCGACAAGTCCTTTAAGTTTACACTTTTGAGCTTTTATCCTTAATAAAACCCTTTTCAGTAAACATGGAACACTACCTATCAGCATGTTTACGATTTCATACGCAAATCTGTCAATTGACTCGCTGAGAAACGGCTACTTTGAATCCATCTCACATTTACCCTACTGGTGCTAGTGCATATTTAACTTGTGCTGAAAATGCGTTTCATTTACATTGAATGGAAGCTCATCAAAAACCATCTCGATAAATAACTCTGTTATTTAAAACAGAAAGACCAGAGTGGTCCTAACATAAAGCTTTGTCCTTGTCACGGAAGCAATAGATTTTGCACTGATCGATATTGCCGAATTGCGCAAATATTTGCTGAAAAAATGACGTTTTGCAATCGAAGTTAAGATGGTACCCAGCTAATGACGTTAATGCTAATGACGGATTTACTTGCATGATACCATTAATGATTCTTTTATGTCAATAAGACGTCTGTGTCATAAAGGTTTTTTATCTTCCACTTAATTTAACACGTATAACCGAATATTCTGCGGATTGGTTTAGAAATATTCGTCGCTGTGAATGGACAGTACTAGATTACGTGAAAAGAAACTATAGTCATACGGCTATTTTTCGCGTGTTTTGTTTCTTGGACTTTAGTGTGAACGACATCAGAATGCCTTCCTGATAACTGCCAGTACCGTTTTGAAACGAAAACTCAGTGTATTTTAAGGGTTATTTAAATTAAAAGCCTCAGTAATCTATGTTTAGTGTGATTCAAGTAGCATCGTTCGCCAGCAATAACGGAGAAATGGGACAATAAATAGCGATCAATGTTGTCACTTTAGCTTAGTGTAACTTGTAAGCAACCTCATAAATCTGAAAGTCACATTTTCCTCTTACGGATGGCATAGAAACATTGCATTTCGCATCATACAGACCAAATAGTAATGTTAGTCATTAAATGTGAATATTGATCTTGAAACTAGGGTCTGATCATGCTAAAGTGGTTGTGAAAATGTTAATACTGGAGTATCGGTTTGATTTGTACGTTGCTACCAGCAGTCATGAAGCGAACTACTTACATATGCGTCATAATAAAACCCGCCTATTAATGCGTAACCTTCGTATAACGAGCAATACATGACAGGACTTTAATGTACTCTCGGTCATCTTGTGTAGTTCCAGTCAGTTTTTCAGTTTACATAGCATTTATTGTTCCAAAATATTTTTCTTGACGAAACATCTGGCGTCCATCCCTGTATTATTTCATTAGGCGGCTGTCCAACCAGTTTATTAATTCTCTGCCTTCCTAATGGTTTCACAGTATGTTCAACATACCAAAGAGAATAAAGTAAGTGTTTTCGGCGCCTAATCATTAGAGTATTACATTTCGCGGCGCCCACAGCCGTACGAGTTTGCGTATTCCTAGCAGTCTCTTGATTAATCGGAGGTGTCGGATGACGCGGATCTGTGAAAAGGAGAGGATTAGTTGCATTTGAAATAATTTAGTACTTTTCCAACACCACATTGAAGCGTTTTAGCCAACTTCGTGATTAACAATGCAATAGTCGGTTGAAAACAACAAAGCTTATTTCAAAGAACAGCCCGACTGCATCTGTTTCGCACTATCGTGCTCAAAGTGAACTGACTTCACCACCACCTCAAACGAAGGAAACTAGATTTAAAGAGTTCGGTATAGGAAAACCAACGCGCCAGAAACAGACAGTTTTCCAGCAAAATTACTGGAAATTCTTGTGAACTAACTGCTTACTTGTCTAACTATTCTCTGAAACATTATGTGCCAAAATGAGGACGCACTTTCAGTCTGGATTAGTAACCATCGCAATTTTAAATGGAAATAATCCCACATTTTTCAGTTAGTCCTAACTAAAACTTTAATGTACTGACGGTGACTGATGGCTGGTTAAAATTTAGCCGGCGAGTCCATTTAGATACATTGAAAGCAGGGATAACATGAGCACTATAATGTCCTTAGCTAAAACAAAGTCTCGCCGTACTAATACAAATCGGCTAAAAAGAAAACACAAACAAACAATGTGGGCATGAGCCTCCACGAAACCGGGGTAGACGGATTTAGGTGTGCGTGACGTGAATATTATCATACGTCTACAGATAATTGGTACATGTTGCTATCAAATCGTTTTTAACAAAGCTTACACACGGACTGTCCCTATGTTTAGACTGTTCTAGCATATCGGTGTTCATTCCTTACTTGTTTTGAAGTAAGTTTACCATATGTATACAAGCTCTTTTTTATCCTAGCAGGTTTTGTTGCCCTTCGGTAAATGTACGCTTCCATCCACTGATGTTTGCACAGTTTGAAATTTGGTTTTTAAAATTACTCCTATCTCTTCGCATGTGCACTCAGTGAATCGCAGTATTGATCGACGAGTTTCTCGATTGTTTTGCTTTGAATCACATCTGAACGCAACTCTGTCCGTCCACTAAGTACACTTCAGTTAACTGGTCTTTCTATTTGGCATTATTGACCAGCCATTTGCAGTTCACGAAGAGATTTGCCGTACATTTGGCTGTCTGGACGACGTTGAGACAAGCATAATAATTACTGCCATAATCTTTTCTAACATATTCCCAGCTTCTTCTTTTGAAATGACCCGGTTTTTTAAGAGCTCCTCCAATCCGTGATCAGTTGCTTGCTTACACTGTCCATCTTACGAGATTTCTCGAGCCTTACAATTATTCGCCATTGTTATGCTATCCCTCCTCTCTTCCAAATAGCTATCAGTTGCATCCCCATCTAAGCCCTGTACGTGGCAGCAGCACTTAACTTCCCTAAACAAAATGTCCATGATGTGTGGCCATGTGTGCTTACTCTATGAATATCGAGTTACCTTCATTCAGCGCATCTCAATAGAATAAATTAAGATGAACCGTATGTTCAGGGGCATGCCTAAATAAAACGGCTCCAGCACTTAAACAACATGGTTTATTCCATGAGTTTACTCACAATCTATCAGGCGGCGACTTTGGTGCCAAGCAGGAAAATAGGGAATTGCAGTTGAATTTTGCTTTAATTTTAGCACCAAGCATTTCAAGGTAAGACCTCTATACAGCATTACAATCTATAGATGGCAAAGATATTGTTTAACTTTGTGACGTGAATTAGTCCCTTAGTTTTTTACTTAAAGCACTTGTGCAGTGTGAACGACTATTCATTGGTTCTATCATGCCCCTGGAACAGGATGCAGTTTAACACAAATTGTGTTACGCTAAGTAATCTGATTTATTGTTTGCAAAAATAGTGTATAAAATAATTGCTTTACCTGGTGATGTTCAACCGAGGACGTGTGCCTGTGGTGAGTCGCAATCCGTGCTCTTTAGCTGTTTTATGGTAACATAAATCACGCCGCCATTATTTTTAAGGACACTCAATGAACCGTTCAAAATGATCTAGTAGACCAACGACTACCCTAGTCCGAAATGGCAGATCGCCCTGCCATTCCTGAGTGCGTAAAAGGCCCTACTGTGTCTTGCACTTGCGGCTAGTCAACCAAGTATGCATAACATCTGAACATATATCCCGGTTTACGAGGATTGCTCGTGAAGATTTATAGGTTGGTGCGTATAAAGTTTCCTACCGCCTGTTAGTATCATGTCTTCGAAACAAAGTCAAATACGATCCTAGCAAGCGTGTGTCAGTAATGCCTGTAGAGTTGATCACTTACTCGCATGGAAAGAAAAGAGAACTTGGCAGTCGTTGCTCATTTAAGCCCGGCGAAGAATCTAATGTAGGTATATAGAAAACTGACACAGTACATTCTCTTGATGGTGCAGTGTGTAAAGAATTATTTTAAGTAGCTAAAACCGACCTTCCTTGAAACGTTCGTTTTAGCTAACAACCTGCATGTTTGCGCGAATCACGAAAAATGTCTCAGCTTAGGTAAATCTTGCAACTTCTGATTTCCATCTACCCAACGCTTATTAATCAGGTCACGAAAGACCCAAGAAAAACACTATACGAAATCTCACAGTTAAATAAACCACTGCTGAGTGCGAAGCACCGGAATGTTTGCGCTCTTGTGGCATAGCGCTCAAGTGAGCCATTCGATTATGGAAATCTTTGCTTCCTTTTTCAGATTTTAAACCACAGTTCAACAGCACTTTGTACACATTCGCATTACATTAAATGCCAAACAGTTACCCCGTCGGCTTACGTTTGCTGTGACGTCAGCTACTAATGCATTGAAGATAACTTGCTAACGCGTGCCCACTTAGCGGTAGCCAGGGATGCAAAGTAATTTCACAGCCAGATCACAAGGTTACAATAAAGTTTTCGCTAGCATGCATTTCACTGGAAAGGCATGATTTCATCGAACTTCGAGCCTCAATGTCAAAATTTGATTGAACAAGGGTTAGACTTTCGAATAAGCTTTATCCGGTTGCTGTATTCTGTAAATGCTCGCCACACCAACTCCAGTGTGAACTTGCCATGTGGGTCGCTGCAGGGATCCAACGAGCAGATTTCCGTTGTTCTACCTCTCAGAACTCACACTCTAAGAAGAGTTCCCCTCAATTAGAATAGTTTGAAAGAGATAGCCAGAGCTGGAAATGGAACTAGTAACCATCTGGTTAACAGCTAACCTTAGATGCACTACAATCCGTGGGAAGCGCTAAGCCAAGCTGATCTCATTTGCCTAGTAATCAATCCATCGGCCGTTATTCACTAGGCTCGGATTTCTAACCCCATCTCACGCTATATATAATCGACGATTCAAACCGATAAACAACACCGAAGCCCATCCATTTCGGATACTGCACTATTGATTGGAGTGAATATGGTTTAGTTCAAAGCAAACCGTGGTCCCAGTACAGATTAATTGTCGTATATGGACTACATAGCGGGTAATATAAACACAAAGTTGGATCCAAAGAGCGTCCCACGATAGCCAGAAAGTTGAATAAATTTAACCTCACTATTAAGCACACACTGACTTGCAAACTTTGGTTAAATGATTTGTCATTTCGGTGCAACTATTTTGAACGTGGTTCATCTGCTAAGTGTCGGCCAGTGCTCTCTGCTAAGAGTACATTTTATTTTCACTTCACTGTTGGTTTTGCTGAATATTATATAGAGCCTGACTTACTATAGTTACCACCTCTTTATGCCGACCACCAGTTTATGGCGACCAATAAAAATATCCCAACATTTTTTTCTGAGTTATGACGCTATAGATGAAAGTGTCTTTGGCGAATACCTAACCAAGGGGACCAATTTGTTTCGGTCCCTTGAGTGATCGCAGTAGACGGATTTGTCTCTCTCACGCTATCTATCTATCTATATATATATATGTTAATTTATTTATAAAGTTATAGCACTATAGATATAGATAATCATAGCTTCATATATATATATACAGGTATTTATAGATTTATAGTTTATATACATACATATTACAGATTTTTATATATTTATATTTATATATTTGTAGTTACGTACGCAGTGAATCGCATCATTACGTTGAGACACTTGTGGTGGCACGGTCATGTGAGCAGTATGGATTCAACGCAAATACCGAAACAACTGCAAGTTGGTCAGCTAAGTATTGGGAAGCGGCATGTAGGAAAACCGATGCTTCGTTACCATGACATGATCAAAGTGAGCCATTCACCTTTGAATCTTGATTGCTGGTCATGGGAATCCATGGTAGTTGATCGGCGTGCATGGAGCAATCTGATCACGAAGGCAGTCGCCGAAGTGCAGGAGAAAGACCTCATAAATGCAGAGAAGAAGCGGCAATTGCGGAAGCGGCAGGCGCCGACAGTTTGTATCTCATCGACACCGAGCGAAAGTTGCTGTAGCACATGCAGTCTCGAGTGCCTGGGTAAGGCAGGCCTATTGAGCCATGAGACAGGCCACTAGGGGCCAACACCCAAGCGACGACGGGTCCTGAAGAGAAAGTAGGCAGAACCGGCACAGCGTTTTTAGGTACGCTGCATTAGATTTACTAACCGCGTGCTTGCATGCTAGATCTCTTTAGTCCATGTGGTGGGTTTTCTATATTGTCTTAGTATTGCCTAAATGAACTAGTCTATTAACTTGCACTAGTCGCTCAAGTTAACGGTTGTTAACTTTGATGACGTTTTCGCTTTTGAGACATTTTTCTGAAATATATTTTTTAATTGCTTAAAAAGATAGCGGATATTTTGGAAACCAATATATTTTATATGCACATTTATTAAAGAGCTACGTCGGCAAATCCGTATACCTTCAGATTTATTTTAGTTGATATCGTTATTTCAACTGATTGGCTGTTGCTTGACATCCCGGTGTGGCTGCACTTAATGTGCATGTTGACAAGCTGCTTACCTGTCTAATACCCAACACATCGTCTACAGTGGCTACAAGAGACAGTCGGTCGATGCTGGAAAGGACGGGGTGCATGGTTCTCGTGCCCATTTTAGGCTCGAAGAGTGATTCTATGCACTCATTGTGGAGCGGACTACGGTCCATCCACCGCCTTGTGTACGCATATTCCCCCAAATACAGCGTGCTTGTGTTTGCCTGTGAAGAGAGTGGGACGGCTCCTTTGATGAAATGAGGCTCGCATCCGCATACCTCCTGGTCTTATTTGTTCGCGTTTACACTGCATATGGTATGTGTTGTTGGGAAGTGGGTTGACCCTCTGTAGACCCAAGCGTCCTGTGACTAGTCACATTAACTCTCAAATCCAAATCCGGTACCCACTAATCATTCATACATATATATATATATGTATATATGGAATGCAGTTGATTTAAGGCTACGCTGCCAAAGCAATGGCTGGAAGCAATATTAATAAGAATGCTATGCATACATTTTGGCTTTCACCGGTTTTTATTGTATTCGATACATTTTGGGCCCCGGTATTTTTCGGCCGTCGATCGATGTCAGTTTGTGGCTCGAGCCTGCGTAGCTCAGAAAACGCCCATAGGCTGACGACGAACGTACCTATCTGTTCTGTTTCGACCTACTGGGTCTCATCCGTTGTGCACCTTCCATCGCAGCCCTGCCAGGTTTTACCCCATGACTTCCGGTACCAGCAGCTATTGCGACTAAGTCATGGGTGACAGCCGCATACCTGCATGGTTGATAGTTAACCATGATCTAGCGGGGATGACCGTCTACTGTCAGTTCTTATTAGTAAAATAAAATTTGTCCGCATTGCTCTGAGTACTGTGGCGTACGCGTTCGCTATGTGGAAAGTCCTAGCTCGTGGAGCTAGCCGCTGTCCTCTGCAAAGTTCCTAGCTGGCATAACATTGGAAGGTAGACCCAGACTATATCATAGGCAACTGTCAATCAGGTAGACCGGCGACTGTCACCCATGGCTTAGCGGTACTAGCTGTTGGCATCCGGAAGTCATGGTGTCGGAGCCCGACAGGGGTCTTTGGAAAGGCGCAACACTGACTAAACCCAGAATGTCGAAACAGCGCTGCCTGCAGCTTTTTCAGACTTGGCAAAGCCGGCTGCCTGAAAGTGAACTATGATGAGTTATTTCTGTAAGTTTTATTTGTTACGTTAGTTTATCTGTGCAAGTCCAACTTCAAGTGGGACAGGAACAATAGAAGCATACTGCGAATATTCCAGTTTAAATGCGTCGTTGATCCCGGTTATATATGTGCACTTCGGTTTATCATCTGTGAGGGTGAAATCGGCAAGCGCACCTCCTGCTGCGGTCAGCCGGTAATCTTAAGCGCGTTAGCTAGCAAACTTGCCGTTGTTCGTGAAAATGTTTGATGAAAGCAGTTTGTTAGACAAGATTCTGATGGGATGCAGTGCGATAAACATAACCGCCGATTTGCAAGTGTGTCAACAATTTCTAATTATTTAGTACTACCTTGGTCGTCGCACAGGATTATGTACGGCGCCATATCTGCTACATCAAGTGCATTAAACAGAAGCAAGGGTACTACCGCTCTGATTTCCGTGTGTTGTTCTTTGTTTTACTTTCCAGCCTTGTCATCTCGCTACAAACTCCCCTCTGTTCTCCTTCTTTTTAATTCTAATTTTTGGTCCTACACACCTTCCGTTGATGAGCGCGTGCATTTGGATCAAAGCTACTGGAATCGCAGTCCTCTCTCCTGTCCTGTGGAGAAAACCATTAACAAAAGATCGAAACGTCGCCTTTCGAACTAATAATCCTGACTACGTCTGACCAGTTTCCACTTGCACAATCCATTTAGGATAGGCCAACAATGGAACCGTAGAATAATGCTTTGTAGTGGGTAAAAGATCAAAGTCTTCTCATGTCGCGTAGGTTAGTAATGGAGGAAAATGTAATTCAAATATAACAAAGTGCAATAACTAAAATACGCACCTGTGCAGATTTAGAGTAGTAGCGTGTAGATGAAGGATGGTGGGAGTGAGATAATTCGAGGTAAGACGAAATAACAAGTTTGTATGAATAATACTCATTGTACGTAACAAGCATATTGCACATATTTACGTGTGTCGATGTGGGTCATAATTCCAGTGAGGCTAGTGAACCCGGACATAACGAGAACATCCGTGAACATAACAAAATGTACGGACCTCAATTCCATATCCAATCGTTTTTTGAAAATAGCTAATTTTGAATCACATCAACAGAGTTTGCAAAGGCAATCCACTTTTGAGGAGCCCAATGAAAGAAGTGATTTCGTCCACAATTTAGACAAGTATATTGTTAACTCAGTTTTAGGCTACTGACTCTGAGGTTGGTGTTTGGGCTGTTTCAGTAGGTAGCGGCATACTTGAATGGGGCCCGTTAGTATTTGGTAAACTGATATGTGGTCTCCACGTAGTCGTCGACAGCGTTCACTGAACATTCTGAGTGTCAATACCCGTTGCTGGTACGGAACGTTTCGCAATCTTTTGACAAATTTATTTGTTGGACATTGGGAAGTTTCGAGCACTTCGAGGTCCCACTTTAGCCATGGATGCTAAGCTTGGATTGCTTATTCGACGTATGGGGGAACGTGGGCATTCAGCACCTGGGAGATGGTTAAATCCAAACTCCCGAATGCTCTCCGCAAGAGACCTACATGTTGGTTATCTCTTTTTATAGTGAATTCTGAATGCGTGAAACAACCGTGGTCTTCCCGTACCAGCACACTGATGTCGCGTTTCTGGGAGCTTGTCTGCAGATCGTGCGTTTCAAGTTTGAAGATGTAGGCGTGTCCATAACGGATGTGGAACACGCGGCGTTTGTCTACATTAAATGGCAGTGTGTTCTTCACCGACCAATGCGATGTCCCAACAAGGTCGCAATGGAGGATCTGCTAGTCGTGCATTTGCTTTATCTTCCGCAAGATTTTGAACTCGTCCGCGAAGTACAGACATTTTGTGGTGATAATTTTCGTTTGATTGTTAAGGACAATTAAGAACAGGCGAGTTCAAAGTACCGAACCATGCGGTGCACCGCACTCCACTCGAATCGGGTCAAGTAGAGATGTTTTGGCTCTAACTTCCTATTGCCGTTTCTGAGGATATTTACCTATGCATTCTAACACGGACTCTCCGATGCCGTAGAGATGAAGTTGGTGTAGCAGGATTCAATGATTCAAACGATGGAAAGCTTTCGAAAACTCCATGTAAACAATATTGCTTCCTGTCCCCTCATTTACCGTTTCGGTCCAGTTAACACGTGCCATTAGCACATTCGTAGTACATGCTCAATTTTGACGAAACCCGTGTTGCTTTAGCGCAGTGATGCCTTAGTTTACCAGGTAGCCCATCAGTACGTCCACGATGGTCACCTCCATTACTTAGGCGAGCACAGGGAGAAACGTTACTGGGCGGTAATTGGTAGGATTAGATCAACTTATTTCCTTGTGAATTGGGGTGATAACCCGTTTCTACGTCGGCCGTACTATATTTTCATCTAGACAACGCTGAAAACATCTTGAAAGGGATTGGGCTAGGTCCATTACTGCTGCCTCTAGTGCTTTTGGGTGAATTTTATCCACTCCAAGAGTGCTGTGTGTGCGCAAGGATAGCAGCATTTTCAGCACCGGATCTACTGTTAATGTGATGCGGGAGAAATCTGATAGTTTAGGAATAGTCTTCGATACTTTTACTTCTCGGAAACTAGATGAATCCTGGGCTCGTGTGGCATCGGCAGTCACTTTCGCTGTGCTTGTCTGCCCACCGAACGCGTGGGGTGGTGAGATTCCGCGTTGCAACTCAAGAAGTCTATTCGCATGTCGGCAAATAAGCTCGCGGCTAAAAAGGAATCGTTTGGCTAGCTCCTGTTGGTGCGTTACCTTGATTTCACGAACCATGTGCACAGAATAATTGCGCTGAGCTAGGTACGCTGACCAGTTTTCGGTGGTGAGATTTTATTTTAAATGTGGTATGTCCAAGCCTTTAAGACCATAAATTTTAGCATACGGCTTCTTAGAAATTATTTTGGTTTTCTGGGATGGTGGAAATATTTTGGCTCTGATGTTTTGTGAGCATTGACGTGAAGGTTTTCATGAATGTTTAACTGAGGTTCATCGCAGCTACTTTCCAAATCAGATAGTTATCCACATGCTCGTAAAAGCACTAGATTGCAGTTTTAGCCTGTTGGGCATCGTCAGTAGTGCGCATCCATCGGATCCATCAGGATTCGAACCCATGACCACCAGCGGCTTGAAGCGCCAGTCAGCAGATTATGACACTGGGGACAGCTGCAGACCGTCATGATTTACAAGCTAACTGTGATATAGCGCGTCTTATCCTCCACTGCAATGCAATTTACAAACGTTGCAGATGACAGGGTTGACAACGAATGACACGACGTCCACTAACAGTAGCTATGTACGACACAGCATTTAGAAACTGTCAGGGCTGATATATTTTGATGTACTCATGAGTAGAGGTTGTTTATATAGATAATTGAGGTTCATCACAGCCAGCTTCCAAATCAGCTATTCGTCCACATACCTGGAAAAGCACTAGGCTGCATGGCAGTGGAGGATAAGACGCGCTATATGCCAGTTAGCTTGTAAATCATGAAGGTACGATGCTGTCACTCGTGGCCCAGTAGCATAAGCTGCTGACTGGTGGTGCAAGCAGATGGTGGTCATGGGTTCGAAGCCTGAAGCCTGATCCTGATCCGATGGATGCTCACTACTGATGATGCCCAACAAGCTGAAACTACAGTCTAGTGTTTTGCCGGGCATGTGGACTACCATCTGATTTGGAAGCTGGCTATGAAGAACCTCAATTATCTATATCAAATTCCCCTACTCATGAGTATTTCATGGATGTTCACCTGGCTATCACTGGGGTGCACACAGTCATGAATGTCCGAGTAGCGTTTTAAACGAATGCTGAAAAGACACGATACTACGTAATACATTGCGTCTGAAAGCGGCATGGAAAAGCACCACTTTCTAATGACAACCCAGTGGAGGTGCAACGCTCAATGAAAACATCAAGTACAGGACTTTACTCGGTGACGATTCCAACAGTAGCTGTAAGATCCGGAAAGACACAGCAGAGCACTAGTGAACACCGGTATCCGGGCCATCTGATACATGAATATATACCAAGCGTCTGCAAAACCATCAAAAAAAGGATTTGCCACAGACCTTAGATCGGTCGTCGTAAATTCACTTGCTTCATCCATTCCACCCAACACAAGTTTGGTCTCCGTGAAGCTCACATGCATGTGCACAAATGCCAAAGTTCTAGTCAGCAATTTAGTTGAATAAAGACTTTGACACGCGTCAACGGTTTGGGACCTCATCGCTGTGACAGAAACATGGTTGCGCTGTGAGTTAACTGATGCCGAAATCGCGCTAACAGGTATGTCTGTTTTCCGGAATGATTGAGCCAGGAAAGGTGGTGGGTAGCCAACTACTTTCGTAAAAACCCGCAGTACGAACGCATACAGGAATCGGAAACCGATGTACCCGACTCCATTTAGTGCAGCTTTCAGCTGAGAGGGGACGAAGTAGACCTAGTGGTTGTTGTATACTGAGCAACATCTACACCTGAGATGGACTACAACTTGGTGGCTGCATTTAAGCAGGTGATAAACAGGAAGTTTAGTCACGTGCTAGCCTTCGGCGATTTCATCCTACTTGCTCTAGTTTCTCAGGCCACACAAGTAGAGCAATTCAAAGCGGACCTGTAAGATATTCCCTCAGTTTTCCGCTTTATGGCAACGTCACATCGCCCACCAGATTCAAGGGAGATAACAGGCCATCCTTATTGGACCGAATATTTACTAATGAAAATTTGATGAGCAACAGAGTGAAAAGCGGTACTTCCCTAGGCTGGAGTGATCATACGACTTTGTATGTAATGTACAGTTGCTATGCTGAATCTCCCGAGGACCGAACTCGAACAACGCGAACCGTAACCAGTTACGACACCTCAGCCCTATCAATTGAAACGACGGACTGGAGTTTCTTAACCGAGGATTACTCGATATTGCCTGGGAGCGTTTCGTCAGTAAGTTTAACACCCTGTTTAGTGGAGTATCGGAAACCAATAGTATCAGTTGGAGAAACATGACGTCGTTTATAGGGAGTAGGACACGTAAACTAATGGCGATGCGCAAAGCGGCGTGGTATGCCTACAAGACCGATCTGAGTCCGAGTAACTGAAAGGTATATGTTATCCACCGAAACCAATGTACCATATTAGTGCACGAGGACAACATAGCTTATCAGCATGTTTTAGCCGAGCGAATGACTTCAAATCCTAAGCTATTGTACAAGCACGTGAAGAGCACTCACAAGGTGAGCATTGGATTCTCTCTATTTAAGCAGCGGATGGTCTTACTCGGACTGCTAAAGAAGCGTCGAATGTTCTGCTACAACAATATGCACCAAAGTTTCATTGCATCCCCTAGTCTCCTGAATCTTTGGAATGTATGGTGCCCATACCAGGACTCACTCATATAAATTTTACATGGTGATGAGAAAGTTGTTATCCGTGCGCCAGCACGCATGTCCAGAAATTGATGACATCCGCCCAAAGACGCTTGTTGTGGCGACTTGGGTTATGACTGAAGGTTTGACGCAGCTGTTCCAGCGCTGCCTTGACAAATGGCATGTTCCTGTAACCGAGAAATACGGAATACGAACTCCCATTTATAATGAGGGTACTCGTTCCGACCCAGCGTATTATTAACCGGTGACTCTTCGGCCAGTTCTTTCAAAAATTATGGAGGTTATCATTGCCGACGGACTCATGTCTTATCTGGACGACTTTGGTCACAGTGCCCAACAGCAACATAGCTTCCGCCAAAATCGGTCGTGAACAGCGAACCCAAATGTCAGCACGAGACAGCTGGATGGAAACTGCAGACGCTGGTGCATGAATTGACTTGGCTTTCCCTGATTTCTCTAAGGCACTCGACCGGTTGGACCATCGTCTCTTTTTCGGCAAACTCCAAGGATGTGGCCTTGGGGACACTCTCCTCGGGCGGATTTGCAATTTTCGCTCGCACAGGCGTCTGGAGGTGAGGGTACCTGAATTCATCTCAGACCCAATTCATGCCAAACGTGGAGTGCCATATGGTTCAGTATTGGGCCCCGTCTATTCTTGGTCTCAATTAACGATCTAGTGAATCACATTGTGTCAAGTGTTAACTATATGCTAATAACATCAAAGGTTGGCGATTGAGCAGAGCTCCAGAAGACCGTATCCAGCTTCAAATCGCCCTTGCCAAGATTTATGGATGTTTGGTCAAAAATCATCTCTACTTTAATGTGGCACCGAATGGTTCACACATATAAGCTAGATGACCATGATCTGCAACACTGATCTTTCGAAAACGATCTCGGTATGTTGATCCAGGAAGATCTCGGCTGCTCAGCGCAGTTCATAAGAACATCAAAGAAAGGTGTCTGAATCTTGGGACTTTTATCGAGAGCTTTGCTGCAGTTCGAAGGGTCCATTTTCCGCCAAATACTTTTCGCTTATGTACGCCAACCTCTTGAATATGCAATTCAAGCACAGCACTCATGGCCAAAGCGGGATCTCACGGCCTTGGAGCCGCCACAACTTTGGGCGACCAAAAATGTCAAGGGGCAGCGCACTATCAGGAGAACAGCGCCTCAGTGTGCTTGGCATTTTAAGTGGACGTTATCGCCGTTTTCGTAGTGACCTAATCACGATTTACCAAATATTAAACTGCACTTCGCACTCCTGCCATGACCTAGTGAAGCTGCTTCTAAACAGCGAACTGAGAGGTCATCAGTTCAAATTGACAGAACAATACAGTCGGTTAGAGTGTCGAAGTAGCTGCTTATTGCTGCTTGTTTGTCACACGTATCCCCCTCTCAGAAGCTGTAATTTCAGCCACACGTTAGCCATGTTCAAAGCAGGTGTCGATAATTCATTGGCGACACCACACCATATCACGTAATCCAAACGATCCATACCAGCAGAAGAAAAACAAAAGCAAACCAACTCATCTTCCTTTTTTTGCCCCGAAACTACAGAGGATAACCTTGGATACTAAATAACACGGACGAGGAAGCTGTAATCGGCAAGTCTGCAATTTTGCAATATTTCCTGTAGCCACCTTGCCTTTATTTTGCTCAACCCTAACTGATCATCCGGCGGGACATGTTAAGCTTCGGCTTCTTTTATCTGCAATATACCATTGACCATTTAGCATTTTCAGGCTCTGCAACCGGGTGTTCGTCGTAGCAAATATACTCGAATAGTACAGTCACGTGATCACTTCGACTCAAGGGACTGTATACGTTTTGCACATCAAGCATGAGCTCCTCGTTGGTGAGTACCAGGTTTAGCACTTATGGCTTATTCGCTCTTCTGAATCTGTTGGGAGCGGTGGCATGGTTGTATAGGAGTGTGCCAGAGATTAGCTCTTGCAAATAGGCCTTGAACAGTTCCCCCTTATTTGCTGGAGTTTGCATCTCATGGATGTTGAAATCGCCGGTAATTAGAACATGCATGTGTTTTTGATTTATCACCATCCAAAATGCAGAAATAAGTCTGTGGTCCATTTCTAGAGAGGACTTGGGCGGTCTGTAAACTATGGACTTGAGGCATGTATCGCTGTCCTTCAAGCATAGTGTACATACGATAAGATCAGTGACAAACTTTTGACAATCACCTATGGACTCACAACGTAGCTTCGTTTTATAATAAATGATCAATCCCCCTCCCTGTCCGTTCTGTCATTCCGGAGCAGTGACGTATCGGGAAGAGTGATCTTAAAGTCAATAATTTCACAGCTGACCCACGTTTTGGTGTTCATTATGATATTTTCAGGCTGGGAAGCCTGACGGTGACGGAGTTCTACCAACTGACTAATAAGGCCTTGTGCGTTAGTATACAGGTCTGTTTCTCAGTAACCGAAAGTGAAGTATTGGACGTTAGACTAAGATTGGATATTGTGCTCACGGCCACTAATCGTTTTTTTGGAGTCATTGGCCTTTGAAGTTGGGTTTGGTTGTACGACTACTCTCTGCTATCCGGGTCCCGGTGGTCTCCCGCGTTTATTCTTATTCCGTCAGATGTGGAATTTGCCATTAAATTAATCCCTTCACTGAGAGTCACCAATTTGGTAGTCCCTTATGAGTCGTTAGCCACCGGTGGCCGTGTAAACCATGTCTTTAGCTCTATTCCTGTAGGCAGTCTCTTGCGGCATTTAGACCGTCCAGAGGAGTTTTAAACCCAGACTGAAGCATCATCTTCATCAACCGGGGACCGTTTCCCTAGTAGTTGGGTGATAATGGAATTCTCGCCAACCACTTGGCAGTGATATTGTCAAGGGAGAGTTCTTGACGGATGTAACGCCATTGTTGTCGTTCGTGTTCTTCCGTTTCTTCAAAGATGAATGTTTGAGGAGCAGGTACCCAGTAAACACTAATCGTCCGTTTTTCGTCGGCTTTACTAACTTTCTCATTGTGTCTATACTTTTTCGGACGTTCGTGCCAAAGGAAGTCCGGAAGTATGAGCATCTTATGTGATGAGTTACAGTCAATATGTCATTAGTGGAACTCAGTGTCACCCGGCGAAGTCGAGGTTCACCATAGGGCACTGAATTTGGGTGCCGTGAGACCCGTCACAATTTTGGGCGCTTAACTCAAACAATATACGCTGTCAGTCGATCACTGCTGTTTTCGAAAATCCCGTTTCCATGCTTTGAACTCTGTGCACACTCCCCGACCTCTTCATGTGACACTGGCGGCAAATTTCATTTGAGCACATATGAAGATAACGCAGTTTTGACCGCCTATAAAGTTGATGGGGACATTGCTGCGTGCCTAAGAGCTAATGCCAGTTTGATCCGCGTGATCCTAAACAGCAGTCGGCTCTGTCCCGTTTGATAGGCCGAGTAGTTCAAAGGTTTGAATTCGCACAAGAACAACTGGTGCCATTTATTCATTGTTGACAACGCCTTCACAAACTACCTCGCTAATTACGTGAAAAGTAAATTTAGTTGAAGAAGCATTTTCTTCACTGAATGACACGTTTACTGTAGTGCTGCCTGGTCATTTGAGGGCCCAGGTCGTAAAGCTACCTTATGATCAGCAGTACCTGTTCAACCATCGCGACGTAGGCACCCGTTAGCAAAACCGTGAGTTAATTGTATAAAGAAGCGAGCATTGAATCCTAGCGTGGCCTTCACCGCGAGGTCACATCGTGCCCACCGACTTCAGACCAACAAGGATACAAATTGATCACATCGCGTTGTTTCCGTAAAGCAACGCTTTGTAACCGTTTCATTCAAATTCCTCAATTGTGGAGTCAATGAGACTTCATGCTCGCTCTGAAGGCTAAATTCTTCCATTCAGTTGTCGTTCGGCTGTACCGTACACCTGTGAAACTTATGTCATCAGTTCCGAAGTGTCAACTGCGTTCGTTCACCGAAGCCTGGATATTGGTAGTCATATATGGTGGGAGCACCGCGTGGTTGTTGAGCGTATTCGTCCCCTTGATTTTGTTGTAGGAAAAAGAGCGAAGAGACGGCATCAGCAGTAGGCTGGCACACTCTCTCAACACTTCGCTACCACGCGACCAGGAACAGTTAAGCTACGAATGGGCATAACGCGTGATCATCCGCACCTAAGTGGATGCAAGCCTGAGACCTCAGGATTATTGTGCAAACGTCCAATTCTTTCGGATATCAGAAGACTTTGCCCAAGGGAAGAATGAATATTCCTCTCGGCATCATTATTATGCATACCATTTTCGATGGAAGAGGCATTTGTTACGCATGCCAATTCACGGACTCCCTTGACGTGAGTTATTTGCACACCATGGGTGTAGATAAAAGAATGGGAGAGCAGACCAATAGGTGATGTCATCAAGAGAATGGAAAATCGATTCCAACTGGGTCTGCGTTAGTTGCTACCGACTATCAGGTTCGGGTCCGAAAGACCATCAGCCAATTTGGTTAGAGGGACTTGTTGGCATAACGAAAAGCCGAACTAATTCGAGTTAGTGTTGTAAGTTTGCTTTTCCTGCTAACCACCTTTAGTTGTCCCCTCTAATCAGAATCTCTTAAATGGCGCATAGTAAAAGCAAATCATGATATTACTACGTCTGCAAAAATCTTGTTTTTTTTCTATCCAGTCATTTACTTGTCTTGTATGGCAACGCAAGAAATGAGGTACCTCTTATCTAGAGTTAACGTGTAGAGTGTTAGTAGAGATGATACCGAAGTCTGCATTAAACCCACGGAGATCCATCGATGAACGATGAAATGCGATGTCTAGCTTGTAACCCATAGGTCGTTTGATCAAATCTGTGTAGGCGCGGGCAACCTAACAGTATCCTGAGCGCACGCGTGGCCGTTTTTTGTCCCATGACATAAAGTGGACTAGGTAGCATACCTGAGTACTACTGATACCATTTCTACTTCGACATTCACCGGTGATGGCCTACTGTTTAGCTGTTGATTGCTGTAGCCAATAGCTTACCCCAGTAATTCCTCTTGCTGCCTGCTGGGATGGTTGGAATCATCCGTTTCCAGCAAATTGCTCGACGACTGTGTCCCAGGACGCTTACTCTATAAAAGGCCACAAATGTCTGTCTAAAAATACTACTACGTGGCGGATGTGACTCGCCCCTAAATGAAGTCACCGCCACATGCTTCATCTCAGTGGAGCATTGTAATCCCCCACGCTTGTGCTGACAACATGGGGAGCAATCGGCCGTTGACTGGGTACTCACTAACCAAAAGGCGAGTTCCAATGTGCGTGATTCCCGGAATTCGCCCTGCTACTTTGCGGATAAGCTATTTTGAACCATAGTACAGGGAAGAACAAACTCGCCTCCGTCCCGGCCAAAGGTGTGTGCATTATATCGTCACGCTCTGCTATAACTTCGAAAACCGAAAACTCTACCTGATACAAGCCATCGTTACATTCCTAGACATTTGTGTTGCAAATGACCCGACTGATCGAGCTTTAGCATATCAATGCTGCTAAGGAACTGGGTCACGGTAAAATATACTATCATTTCACGCACACTTTAGCTCCCCCTCCCCAGCAAGGTATAAGTATATGGCAACTTAACGTTGACTTTCGCTTTTAACAGTGGTGTGCGACAGGACTGCAATATTATAGCAATAAGGAAGCCATAGGGACTCACGGTCATTATTCCCAACTCACAACGGTTTCAGTGGCTATCACGCACGTACGCACGTATAGAGGATAATTCCAACCCACCACGGATCCCACATTGCCCATTCGCTCGGCGTCACATTCACGGCGCCATGTCCGCCGATCTACCTGATGCTTTGACCGATTTGCCCTCGAATCTTCGCTTCCGCTTGCTGTGTTCTGACAAGGCTAAATTTCTTCTAGTCCTCTTGAATTTCTTAATCCCAGTTGCGTCGCTCTCTCTTGAGTTATTCCTGACAGTGTGGTCAGACGCGTATCACTCCGGAATTAGTGCACTTCACCACTAACTCCCCCGCTCTTCTCGGTCTGGGCCTGACATCGTTTGTTTTTCCTAGGTCATTCCCAGCTTGTTCTGTAGGCCTTAATTGGCATTGTCGACTTTTCTCCCTCGTGCGCTCCTCAGTTTTGCTCTTCTTTAGTTTCGGCAGCTAGTCCATTTTGTCTGTGTTACTTGTTTTCACGTCAACACAAAAAATCTCAGTTTCTGTCCAATTTTGCGTCTTAAGACTTCCTTTCTAGGGCTCTGAAAAGTGACCAAACTTTTGATCTGCAGTTCTAACGAGCTAAGCCTTACTTGGGGAAGGGTCTATGAGAAAGCAAACCGTGGTGGGACTCTTAAATCCGCAGTAGCCTTTTGGCTGGAACATCGCTCTTAATTTATCTACTGTGGACTCACTTGCTATCAGTAAGATATTTTACATTTTATTTAGTCTTACTTGTCACAAAGTTACCAATGATGTCCTTCGCCTACTATTGAAGCTGAACTATGTAGCACTGCGCTTATTACGTAATTATCAGGTCTTTTATAATATGGGGAACCTTCATCTGGATCAATAAACTGGTCTCTGACACTGCACCGTCAACACCATGCGGATCCGAACCGTTTATTTGAGTGGCACATGTATTCCTAACACTCTTCTTTCCGTTCTAAAATTTTCACTTTGAATGATGCTTTTATAAAACACCAGGGTGCATACTGTTAATCGCTTAAAATATACCGACTCGGGTACCTAAAGCTTGTATTGACCTGACCTTTTGAACCTTTGGGGATTTGAGGAATGGTAGTACGGAATATGTTTCACCCAAGTAGTTGAAAAATGCCGATCCATGCTTGACATCCGCCCGTTGCGTGCTGCCTATTAAAGGTACACAGCTTGAACACATTGACTTCCTTTGTTTTGAATGGTTCTGCCTGTCAGTAAAATGTTTTATGTCTTTCTAAATAAATATTTATATAGTTTAAGTTGGCAACTAATGTTTTGCTGTTTTCAATCCTTAAAATGTTTATTTTTTCAAGAAATTTTTTATCCAGTTAATCAATACTACATTCTCCCTTGTCGTTTACAACTTTTTAGCAACGTCTACCGCGATTTTCGATAAATCGTTTGTGGAAATCACCCGATTTAGGCTCAATCAATTTATCTAACTAAGCGCATAGCAGTTGAAAGAGATCTAGAGGTAGAAATTCCATGGTACCAAATCGGGAGAACGCAGCTCTTGTGGCAGCACTTCCAAGCCGTGCGATTGCATATTTTCCTTGGTCATAATAGCGATATGAGGGCGCATGCTGTCGTAAAACTAAAGAACAGCATACTACCGAGTAGGTCTTTTATCTTTAGTGGCCGTATTGAGTCGTTCCACCTGTTGAAAATAGAGTTCCGCGTCTAACGATCTGACTGACTGCTCGCACAGTAAACGTACTCTCCACTGTCACAGAGTTGCACGTCTTCCTCTTCACCTAATGAAGTCATCATGCACTCATTCATATCAGATTAAATTCCCCTATTATGTAGGCATTATTTTACTTCATCCATTCCTAAGGAACTTGCCTTGTGCTACTCAAGTTGTTTTAGCACGCTTCATGCTGATATCCCGCTGCGCTACTCTGCTGTTTTTTAACAGTTTTTACTGCTGTGATACTGATCGAGCAAGGATGCTTTGCGCCATCTGATAGCTCTAGAATAAGGTCCATAGGATCATATCTGACCAAGCTACGACGCACTCTGTGGTTTCAAGTGAATTTGTCCATCACCGACACTTTTCGCTGACAACCACCCACTACAAGTCAATTCCAACGGCTTCGTTCTACAGAAACTAGTGTGGATAAATAAGTTAAATAAGTCAAGTTGTGTAGTCGTCGGGACACATTCTTCTACAGTACTTGAGGTCGAGCGTGTGGCCGGAACAAATACCGCGAGCGTCACTCGCCCTCTACCTCACGTAACAATGACAGCATTGGTTTGCAACAACAGCCCATCAATGGAGTCGATTCCACTTAATCACAAATAGGGTGAGCATAGCTGAACACGCCTAGTCAGCAGAGACAATAGTTGGGACTATTGCGGCCTTCAGTTATATCCCGTCTGTACTGGTTTTAAGAGAAAATGCAAGCTGACCGATGCCCTCCGGTTTTGCCAAACCTGCAAAACAATATCAATAGTCAAGGGGTATAGTATCGTTTGTAAAAAAGTGTGCAACACTGACTGAAACGGCCCAGCGGTTGACGAGCTCCAGAACTTTGCTATTAGCATCTAACAACACTGATTTTGTTCTACAGCAAAACCCTCAGAGCTTTGTCCCTAAGCCGAAAGCTAAAGTCAGGCTAACTAACCGCCCAAAAGCATCTGCGCTACCTACTTATGGTCTCTGCCCTTGCTATGGTTATCTTCACGGAAAAGGAACATGCCATGTACCACGATTTCAAAGTCAGTAATTTCTGAGTGCAAGCAAGTTTCAGTTACGAGTATGAGGTCCCAGGTATATAATGCTTAACGTAGCCGCAGTTTGGCGAGCCTGTTCAGGAGACCTTGCGCATTAGTGCACGTGCAGGAAATTTCCTCGGTTTTCGCTATGAAATTTGGGATTTGGGTTTTTGGGTCTAGTGTCGTGCCGACCAATGGAATATAGGCCACTACTAGCTTCTTGGGTGGGACAACGACGAACTCATCTGTGTCGAATCCAGCGATCCCGTCATTTGCTCCTTGCGCATGTCTTTGTATATAATATATTGGCTGTTTTGGTCAGTTTCGTTTGTTAACTGAATGTTGTTACACGAAATGTTGTCGGGAAGTTGTCCAACCATTCTGCCACCCTCGTGTGTTTGCTTACGGCATGATACTTTGATCCGAAGCTCGGAAGGATGAACACTGTGGCCTGCATACCAGAATTTTTTCACAATTTTTATCTTTAGCTGGATTAAAACACCACTTTTACCATCCTCGGACCACAGGCTTTGTAAGTTGGTGATCTGCAAAGTCTCGAGATCGTTGGCCTTTTGACGTTTTCCAGTGCGAGTGGCTTTCTAATGTAGCACCACTGTTCCTTGTCGGGAGTGCTCTCTTCTCAATCATCATTAACTTCAGTCTCGAGAATATTGTGCACAAGGATGATCCTGACCACGGGTTCCTTCCGGTATTATTCTAAGTTGTTCTTTAAATGTTTGCGCTCATTCCAAAGAATATCCAGGAAGTCGCGGATAGAACAATGTAAAAATGATTTTATTAGGGCAAAAAGCTAAAACCTAACAGATCCTGTAGGATGGTGTTGATAAAAGTTCAAAATAATAAGTATTGTCTGCAAACAACTTTACTCCGATGGAAAATTACTGCGGTATACGTAGTATTAGCCGTAAATTCATTATAAACCATAAGGAATGACGACAAATGAGAAGTTCATAACAAATCATATCGCTTTCTGGTAAACATATAAGGGAGGTGAAAAAGATGCAACATATTTTGGGAATTGACCGGACGGTCGTGTTCATTTGGGGGTAATGGGTCACGTGATATAATGCTGCGATGGAAGTGTACGGTCAACTCGGTTTTTGAGCTCAGCTAGCGGGGAGCACCGACCACAGCTTCTGGTAGGGCATTCCATGTTTTATAACCGCGTATGGAAAAATAATTCCAAAGGGCATTCTAACCGAATGTGCTGCTCAGCCAGCTTGAAATGGTGGCCTTTCAAACAATTCTTAAATAAACTTTTATTTTCGGCAACGCGAGGAACGTCTTTACAGGTATGAGTATGTTATGATAACAAAGTGTGAACAAAATTGCACACGAATACAACATGCTTGTCATAACAGTGAGTGTGTTCATGGATGTTTGTGTAACTGTGCTTAGGTGCGGCTTTGTAGAGTGTGTTTGGAAATGTACCGTCGTAACTGTGACTGACGGAGTCGACTAGGTAAGAATAGACGAATGATGGCGGTGGATTGAATGTAATTATTTAGATCTCCGCGAGGCAGTGACCTTAGTTTGTGACAAATCACCTTCAACACGGCACAGTGTTGATAAACGGATATGTGTGGCCTTTTATTAGGAGGACGCTTGCCAGGTGTAAACCCACCACTTTCCGAAACGATGCCGCTAAACTATTGCCGGAAGGGGTTAAACCCGAACCATCAAGTTGGCACAGCCGGAACGTGGCTCAGGTGGTTGGGATATCAAAACATCTAGTGAGCCAAAATGTAGTCCCGCGCCATCGTCGAAATTGTTCGCTGAATACCCTGAGCATTTGAAGCCTTCGATCATAAGGCAAATTATCCGAACAATTACCGTCCTTGGTTGTTTAGCGCGCAAAATGAGAACTGCCATCTTTTAGGTACTATATGATTGCTGACAAATTGTACATCATGCTTCCTTGTTCTAATCTTCATTACAACCGGCTCGACACATGACGGCCTTGTAAGTACCCACGCTAACGTGTACCTCCTGTATTACTTCACCCATCCGCTTCTTCTTGTAGCCCATCGAATACAGTCCGCTGTGTCCGACTCCAATTGCCTTCTGATATTCGTGCTTACTTCCGCGCACCGTCTCGGACTAGTATTTACTAATCTTACAAATTGGTGACCCAGATTCGCAAGCACAAAATTTAAACTTCTTTCATCCATTGTATTTTTTGATGAGTTCGTTCCTTTTTCTCGATTATATACCTGTATTCATTTGTTTCTTGCGTAATGTCAGTACTTTCCTCATGTTTTGTTCATCTTTTATCCTTATGGCGCATTTCGAAACTGGTATCTGATTCCTTTCGTAGCGTAGCGTAAGCATGCTTACTTTGGCTGTTCCAAGTTTCAACGAACATAGCCCAAAGGCTTGGTTTATGGTATTCAAGGTCAAACTGGACAATAAGGGCATTAGGATAGACCGCCCGTGATACAATCAGCTCGTTCCACGCCTTCCTACGTTAGTTGTGACGTTGGTTGAGGACATTCTATTCTGCCCATCGAGTGAAGCAAAGTATGATACGATGAAGCAAGCGATATTAAAAAAGTTACAGCCCTCCGCACGCGCTTACTTTGAACAGCTTAATTGTATCAAGCTGGGAGATCGCAGTCTGTAGGCGTTGCTCCTCCAAATTCAGCGCATCGCTAGTTCATCATTCTTGGGCGAAGAAGGAAGAAAAGAACTGTAGTTCGCAAGTCCCCCAGAGCCATTGCCAGTATTTCTGTCCATGTTTCTGGACACCCCTGAAAGAACTAGATACCAAGGCAGAAGCTGCGTTCGAACGTTTTCCGCAGCAGACCACCAGTAGCTCCGGTGACGTATTCTAACCGATGAACACGAAGTTTCATAGTTTGCCCTAAGTCGTCTGACCGATCTGACCCTAAAGGCTAGGAAATTGCGCTACTTTACAGCAGGATAGCATCAATGAAAAGTTCATAGCAGCGTGTGCCATGATCAGAAGCTGACCATGTTTTGGCTGTCGTCCATTGCGACTCGTCTTTGCCTGCAACGAGTACATCTCGTTCGACACAAAAGCGCGACATTTACCCTGCACGTTCTCAATCAGTACTACCAAATCTGTGGTAGAATTATGTCGGTATCACCGCCAATATGGTGGAAAAGCTAAAAGTTGTCGGTCTCCCTGCATTAGGCACGACTCAGCCGCTTCACGGAAATCAAATAGCCTGAATACTAGTACGATTAACGTATTCGTCAATAACAAAGTGAATCGCTAGTTTTACGTTAAGGATCGACGTTCTTCCATCACCTTCCTTATCGACACGGGAGCAGAAGTCAGCGTCATCCCAGCGAAAGCGAACGACTAGCACTTACAGCCTATGTACAATTTGCGTGCGGCCAACGGTTCTCCGATAGCTTAATTCAGTCAACACATAATAAACCTGGACCACAATCTTCGCCAAGATTTTCAGTGCGTCTTGGTGGATGCGTCTCTGCCCTTCACAATTATCGGTATCGACTTCCTCCGACATCTTGCGTTGATTGTTGGTGATGGTCGACACAGACTTTTAGATGACCGTGCTAAACTAGGGATCATAGGCGTTCTTACGGAAGCCCCGATCATCAGTCCGGTTTTCGAATGTCCGATGTACCATCAGCTTATGCGAACTTACTGTCTGAATACCCGCAACTGGTACGACCAGCTGCAGAGCTTCCGCCAGTCACCACTTAGGTCGCTCACCACATAGTCACATAGGGGACACCAATTTGTAGGACTGGTAAATGCTAGTCCGAGACGGTGCGCGGAATTAAGCACGAATATCAGAAAGCAATTAGAGTCGGACACAGCGGACTGTATTCGTTGGGCTACATGAAGCAGCGAACGTGTGAAGCAAGACAGGAGGTACACGTTAGCTCGGGAACTTACAAGGCGGTCCTGTGTCGAGCCGCTTGTAAGGAAGATTAAAACATGAAAGAATAATGTACAATTGGTCAACAATTAAACAGTACCTAAAAGATAGCAGTTATCTTTTTGGGTGCTACAGTTGCCAGCTGTTGGTGTATCTCTAATGCGCTGCGATCACACTTCAGACATGGCTGCCAGAACTGTCTTGAGTATTCACATGCGTACGTATGTATGAGCGGAAAGGTTTCGGAAAAATCGGTGAGTCGAATCTTCCAAGTGCATAAGGACCCGGTGATGGACGCGCCATCTTAACGCTGCCACAGGCTGATTCGAACACCCAAGATTGGCCTGGATGAAAACTCCCAGTTCATTCACACCGAAAGTATTTTGTAGCTCCTGGTTGCCGAGTATGTAGGAGCACACTACCTGCTTCCTTATGTGCATCGCTATACATTTGTTCACACTCAACTGAATTAGATTCTAGATTGACCAGTAGTATAACTTATCAAGATCGCCCTGTAGCACTGTGATCGCATTTTGTGTATTTACCATATTGGACATAAAGCAGGCAGTTTACGCTTATAAGACATTTGATATCGTTGAGGTACATCAAGAATAACCTCAGTCCTTGTAACGATCCCTGTTATAGTCCGTATTCAACTGGGATGCGATCTGACAGCGGTTCACGCGTTCGTACGTCCAAGTGCCGGTGTAGAAGAAAGCTTCTGATCCACCCCAGGAGTGGATCACTAGCAACAAACGTATAGAGTTTGTAGAGCAAGGTGTCATGATCTAACCGGTCGAACGCCCTTGAGAAGTCGAGAAAAATCACATCAATGCCTGTGCCCGAATTTGCCGCCCCGGTCCCGCTGGATCGCTCTAGTAGTAGATTTGTAGTGCATGAGCGCGTTCGGCGAAAGCCGTGCTGTTCCGGTGCAAGGTAGTTAATTTCTTCTAAGTAGGCCTTTAGCACGTCAAAAATAATAGCTTCTATGACATTTGAACTTACCGGTAGAAAGAGCGCGGGATGGTAATAGTTTGGATTGGAAGGACTACCTCGCTTGTGAATAGAAGTAATTATCCCGTGCTTCCGCATGTCGGGCACGTGCATCTCTGCAAACCAGTGTTGGAACAATCGAGACCTTGGCTCCGCTGATCTCTGTCCTGCCGCTGCTAGGGACTTCCTGTGTATGTTATCAACTAAAGGTGAGCTGTGACTACGTATGTACAACAGCTTTTTACTACAGCTTCTACAGTGAATCATACGTCAGGGAATTTTGGGGTGAGACAACCCTCGCCATAGGGTTTGGTGTCCAGTGGTTGCGCTGAAGTCCTGTAGCATGTTGCTGTCACCGAGTATTCTCCGTCTCCTTCGGTGTCCGCTTAAGTCCATCCACTGTTTGAAGAGGCAGAATTCCCCATTTCACCTTACCTAAACAGTTAATGTGTCCCTACAGAAGCTTGTGGTTTGCGGCTGTACACATTTGCCAAGTTCCGCTGGCAGGCCATTCTATCCCAGCGAACAAGCTGAGTACAGAGGTTACGTTGGGTTGCATATGCCATCCAGGTCCCGATGCTCGGAAAGCGTTCTTAACTTTGCCAGGCTGAGTTTCGCACCGCCATATAACTGCTTGCCTTGCTTCGCACAAACGATACCATATTTATCGGGTGGAAAGTTTTAGTGGCTGATGATTTCACAGACGGTGCTAAAATGTCTGCCGAAATGTTCCACGCGTTAGCCGGTGATTCGTCTGCCCGAATCGCCCAATTGTTTTCCTCCCCTGGTCGAGATAATATGTCGTAACGTGCAATCGTTTTCTTGCGTCCGCAATTTCTACAGGCCTTTCTGCATAGCAAATTTATTCGAAGAGTTGGACTGCATGATCGCTGTGGCCTAGTGGACGTCGACGATTACCCATTTGACCATCATTTCTTAGTTGATGAATATCCGATCCAGTAAAGACGGTTTATTTTTTACTCGGAATCAAGTGGGAGCGTTGATGTGGCAATACGTTGGTGAACTGAAGACAAACTATTGTAGATCCGCCTTAAAATATTCTCCAGGATCAGTTTCGGATTCAAAGCTTGGATGTTGAAATCGCAAGTACTAAACATGTGTGTGTAATCCATGTTTGTCACTCTTCTTAGTGCGGATCCACTTGGAAGTCCATCTTGGGCGTGGAGGATGGTGGGTGTTATACGGCTACAACTAATCACGTGCCGTGGCCTTTTAAACATAGACAGCATCAAATAGAACCCTCTATCGTACTGACCAAAGCCCCTTTGCCCTCGCGTTGGAGATGACTACACAAGTGCAGGGCCACTCCTCTACCCTTGTTAGATCGGTGGTGTCGAACAATGAAGTTGCCTGGCAGTGCGTGCTCGACGTCACTTATGTCTGGGCGTAACCATCTTCGTTGTAATGAGGGGGTCAGAGACATAATAAGTTGACGCAGTCGCATTTCAGGAAGTTTACTTAGTAAGTCTTCAACGTTAGTGTACACACAGCAAAGTTTCTTTTATGTCAAATGCTCTTGTATCCAAGCAGATGATGGAGGTGGCTTTGTGCTGACAGACGAGTGGCCGTCACCGATTCGTTTTAGGGTTGACTTACTAAATCTCAATACGAAGGTAAGCAGAGTTCGATCTCACTTACACCTGCGGTATGTAGTTCAGCGGTAGGTTTTTCAATAGCTACCAGTCGGAGTGCACCGTTTTCTGAACTGTTTTTGTGGTTACAACAAGTCAAGGATAGTGTGGTTCCCTCAAGGACAGCGAATGCTTGCGGTTTTTTAACTGCTGTCTTCAGTCGTTGTTCCGAATGAACAGTGCTGCGTAGCAGCTGCCAGCTGCGAATTAAATTAACTGGCATGTGTTGTGACTGCACCATTCGTTTCAGTATTCTCGTGCTAAATCCCTTGTAGTATGGCGACACCGGTAACCGCGTAACCCACTGAAGTGCGGCTTCACCAGCCTAGAGAGGTTAACGGATATAACGCCAATCTTTTAGCTCATGAGCATGGGCTTCTTCGTCGCCAGATGCCAGGAACTCGGGCAAGTCATGAACGAAAATGACTCTTCTACTACTTTCGGTGTGGCAGTCGTTTGAAGTCCTAATGTCTTGCTGACGTTCGCTCTATGAAACGAACGGAAATTTGCGTATCTTAATTTTTATTTTCCGCAGGCGGTATGCAGACAGAAACACCGTCTCTACATCATATGTATATCTCATTGATACCCGCATTATTCGGGACTCCCCAAAGTTAATCTAGATTGTATGGAAAAGGATGTGTTTTATATCGGTCGGTCTGGTTGGAACACCGATTCTTTCACAAAGGAAATGCTATTGGTTTAAATCATCACGCGGTTTACCACTTGAGAATTTTGGCTTGGACTCAGGAATGTTGGTGCACATAAGGGTTAAGGCCCGTAAATCAATCTAATCTTCGGTGATGTTGGTGACACGGTAATGGAAGGTTTTGGTGACTTCTTTTCAGGTTGCACCTAAAACTTGACGCGTTATGGTTGTAAAGGGTGAGGCTACCAAAGTCGCAACTTGAGTATTTGGAGCAACAAAGGTTGTATAGGTGGACCGGTCTTCAGCGCACTTCGGATTTCGTTGGTCAATCGGAAAGGTGGGTGTTACTGAGGTTACCTTAGTCCATACAATATACAAGAGCATGTGGGCGGTGCAGATAGGCTTGCTTCTATCGTTTGCGAAGACAATTTTTCGTGGTTCATAAGTTTCCTAGTGCTGCATGACGTTGCGAACACATGGCCTATTTTCTTGGTTTTTTAAGTAGAAAGTAGGGTGGCGGATTAGATGCAAGTTGTGCTATTATTGCCTCGACCATAGAATGTTCCGCAGGTAAACCATGTCCAGGTTCGGTGACTAGACTGTCGTCGTTCCGTGTTCATGCTAGCACGCAGTTTACGATTGGAACCGCCGTAAACTTAGGATAGAAGCAGAGCGAGCCCAGCGTATTATGTTTCCTTAAATCGGTTCGACAGGCGGTGTTGTACTTTGAATGTCATCGGATAATGCAATTTGTGCGGGTAAAGCCTCTTTTTATGCCTTAGCACATGTGTATTTAGTAAAATATACTTCGTCTCGAGTTACCGGTGTTGCGGACCTGATGGCCGAATGGTGGTTGCTCTGCATGAAGATACTTGGCGCGTCACCGTCGTAACCCAGCGTTTTGTCGCCTATCGTCAAAGCTAGGTCAGATGACTGGGTCTTCGTGCTTTGTACGTTACATCCGGGAGTCACACGATCGCGGTTAAGACATCTGGTGTAGGTAATTATCGTGCTGTGCAGGTTGCTTGGTCGCACCGACTGAAGTCAGGAGCGGCGAAAGTTGGCGATAGCTTTCCTGAGAGAAGTGCACAGTGGGAGTGTAGTTTTCGCTTCATCTACTGTCAACTCTGTTCAAAGCGACTACTCAAGAGACCGACGTAAAGTGTTCGCCATGGACTGGTCCATACATATGTAACACTATGCATGAGCAAATTCTTATTTGGGATACACTTACAAATCGCAATATAGATCTATAAACCGACAGCATCTGCAATCAGTTTTAGCTTCTAATTAAGGTAACAACAATAGTATTGTATAACACAGCATACCTCTGTAATAACAATGTAAAACAACTACAGTTTATGAGGCAACAGTTTAAAAACTGACCTGCATACCGTCGTAATACACAAGTTTTGAAAATGTCGTACACATGTTTCTATTGTCATAATCATTTTCCACTAGAGGAAAGAAGATCAAGCATAGTTATCTGTGGCTTAGCAGATGCAATGAAGACATTCCAGCTCATATATGTCAACGTGTCAGCTATGTATTGTGTAGGAGCGCAAAATATCAACAGCACCCTGTGCCACTGTGATTGCATCCGTTTTCCTAACCTCCGCAGAATCCCGTTCCAGCTCTTCGTCGGATTCACTAGTTTCCCGTGTTGCCTAAACTTTTGCTCAGTTTAGAAGCGAAGCCCAATGAGAATGACTGAGTTTTGATCGCTCTTATGCTTCCTTCAAATGTACCGATTTTGGTGTTCCTCATTTGTTCCTCATTTGTTGTTTCTGCGACAGTTATTGTACATTGTTTAGCAGTGCAGTGACCGCACATACTGCACAGGACCACAGAAACTCTGGTATATCGTTGTTAATCTTAAGCTAGTTACTGGCAGCTTATAAAATTTAAAAGGAAACTGGTTGAATTAAGCAGAACAATGGATTCTTGCGTGAAGAGAATCTACATACTACGGTAGACTAGGGTAGGATAAAATGGGAGTTTGCTTGGTCATTAAAAACCAGTGCATCTGGAGAATTCTTTCCGTCTAATGACCAAGCGTTTATCGTTAACTGTGAATCGGCTAGTATCGGCAAGTATTTTGCTACTCTTGATCTTGCAGACGCCTGTTTGCAGTTAGAAGTTGAACCGGAAAGCAGAAAGCTTCTAACTATCAACACGCATCGCAGTCTCTGCTAGTACAACCGTTTGCCATTTGGAGTCAAAACGGCACCGACAATCTTTCAGCAAGTCATGGATGCCATGATGACGGGTGGAACCGGAGCGGCAGCCTACCTGGATGACATCATCATAATGGGCTCGATGCAAGATGAGTTATTTCAACGATTGGATGACGTGCTACAAAGAATCAAAGATTACGGTTTCCGATTACGAGCGGACAAGTGCAAATTTTTCCTGAAGTCAATTAAGTTCCTGGGTTTCGTAATTAACGAAAACGGCCGACGACCCGATCCCGAAATTATCGAGGTGATAGACCGGTTACCGGCGCCATGGGATGTCACAACTTTACGGTCAATCATTGGGATGGTGATCCACCATGGTGAATTTCTACGATGCATGCATCGCTTGCGTCATCCTCTAAACCACCTGCTGATGAAAGACATCGAATGGAAATGGTTTGCACAGTGTCAACTGTCGTTTGAGCAACTGAAATCTCTGCTGAAGTCGGACTTACTGCTTACTCATTATAACCCGAAGCTGGAGATTATCGTGGCCACGGATGCTTCAAGCTATGGAATTGGTGCTGTCATTTCACATCGTTTTCCAAATGGATCCGAAAAGGCTATAGCACATGTTTCAAGAGCGCTGACGGCATCCGAGAAGAATTATAGTTGGATTGAGAAAGAGGCGTTGGCTATCATCTTTGCAGTGCAGAAGTTCCATAAGTTGGTATATGGTCGACGGTTCACGTTGGTGACTGATCATAAACCGCTTCTGGCAATCTTTGGATCAAAAATGGGGATTCCGACATATACGGCCAGTCGACTTCAGCGATGGGCAACTCTGCTCTTGGGTTATGATTTCAGCATGCGATACTTGTCTACGGATTCTATAGGGCAAGCGGACGCCCTTTCCAGATTAATCGATACCGGTAAGCGTGAGTCAGAAGACGCAATCATTGCCTCCATCGCAGCCGAAACGGATGTAACCTACATGGTACATGACGCCGTGAGTAATTTACCGGTCACTGGCACAATGGTGAAGCAAGCCACTGAACAGGATGCATTGCTGCAAGAGGTATTAACCTACACAAGACAGGGCTGGCCAAAGAAGTGCCCGAAAGAAGCATTGACACAGTTTTTCACACGACGCAACTCTTTGTCTGAAGTTGATTCCTGCCTGTTTTTTGCAGATCGCATTGTCATTCCAGAAATACTCAGGTCACGTTTGTTACGGCAACTGCACAAGCGCCATCTAGGAATCGCTCGCATGAAGGCGCTTGCGCGCAGCTACGTATTTTGGCCCATGATGGATAGCCAAATTGAAGATCTTGGCCGATCATGCTCTAGGTGCATCAGTGCCTCCAAGTTACCGGTACGTGCTACATTACAAGCTTGGCCAAACCGAGAATCGCCCTGGTCGCGCATACACGTGGATTTCGCAGGACCAGTCGAAGGAGTGCATTTCCTCCTTATTATTGATGCCTACAGTAAATGGTCGGAGGTAAGCGTTATGCAAAACACGTCGGCAAACAGCACAATTTGGTGATGAGACATGTCTTCAGTCAGCATGGATTGCCAGTAACAGTCGTGTCAGGTAACGGGTCATAGTTTACGTCCTGCCAATTTGCTGCATTTTGTGCACAGAATGGGATCAAACATGTGAGGACGGCCCCGTATCATCCGCAGTCAAATGGCCAAGCGGAAAGATTTGTTGATACTCTGAAACGAGCATTGTGGAAGTCAAAATAGGAGGGAGCGCTGAACGAAAGATTGGAACTTTAGCTGTCGAAGTATAGAGTTACCCAGAATCCTAATTCACCAGATGGGAAATCACCAGCTGAAGCACTTATGGGTCGAAGGTTGAGAACCACACTAGATTTGCTGACTCCCAAGCGTCCGTCCCTACAACTAAGGAACTCAGTGATGGAGCGTCAGTACAACAGGCAATATGGTGCAAGAAAAAGGATTTTCAAATTGGGCGATCTTGTGTTTGCGGCTGCTAATCAAGGACGGCTGATCGCTTGGATACCAGGACGGGTCGTGCGGCGCCGAGCCAAGGTGATGTATGATGTTCAAGTTGGTACAGAGGTACGGAGACACCACGTAAATCAGTTGAGGTCACGTTATACACATGGTGCCGTCGTTCCGAAAGCCAACGGACTTGACGTCAATGAATTGCTGGACACTGGCAAGCCTAGTACTCCTGCAGGTGGTGACGTTCTTCCAGTGGAATGCAGGGAAAATGGAGCTCGCCACAGGCCAAAGAGAACAAGGAGATTCGTGCAGTCTCTCCAGGTGGATCCGCATCGAAAGAGCTATGTGAACCCCAGGTAACCCGTATTTTAAGAGAGGGAGGTATTAGGAGAACAGCTATTAGACATACATTTATTGTGAACTAGCTTGATAGCTATTCTTTACTCTTCCTATTTTCTATTTCTTGACTGTTGTTTAAACGCTCTACTGGGTTAGCCCGATTGGTACATCCACGTCCTTGTTAATGGACGCTCATCGTCATGTCCTTCTCAGCTGCGCCATTTGCAAGAACATATTCTATTGGTTTGTCCTTCTCATCACTGTTCTACTTGGTTTTGTTAAAGGAATATTTAGTTGTCACACAATTATTGTACTAGTTTTCAACTTTTGGGTCTGCATTGCTTATTCTCGTTTGGTTCACGACTTTTGTTTAAACGTTTCGTTTCGTCATTCTGATTGGCCAGTGCCCGTCACTGTAAATGGACGCTCGCCTTACGCTTGGAGTCCAATGATTCTATTTTTAAGGACATACGCGATTCGCCATTGAGTACACGGTTGCTTATTCGCCGTTGCATTTGACGTTTTTCCTTCAGTTGGTTGGTTCAAGTGTACTTTAGTACCTTCCATTCACTTTGCCTTCAAACTATATAAGCAACTGTGATTTCATGTATGCAAGTCTCCTTCTGGCTCGTCTTTGGACTTCTTCTTGCGGTCGTGGGGTGAAGGCGTCAGCGGCGACACAACATAATGTTAAGGACAACATGTTTGGTGCGTTAAGCTCTGGTGGGGCATATTGAATCGGATAGGTTGTTCACTCGGTAATGGGAACAACAGCGACACGGACATAAATTATGTAGTAGTTACTTTGCTTATCAGCCAACAGCTGTACTTACTGAGGCTTCGGATAGATCACGGAGTTTGCCTTCCTTTGTAACCACAATTGTTGCTGTGGGGTTCGCGATCCAAAAAATTCGTTAATAGCTTTCCTGCGGGAGCTTTGCGAAAGTTTCAATGTGGTGAAACTGATAATTCATCCAAGTTAGATTCGAAAATGGAATGCAGTAGATAGCTCCGATAAATCTGTATTGAATGGGTGTCAACACACGTGTGTGAAGCTTGCCAGTAAACCCAAGTACAGTAAGAGGCCGGAGGACTCACGTGCATACGGCTCAAACGGTATAGTTGCAACACAGGACGATGGCTTTCACTTTGACAGCGGTCACGTCCGGGCTCCCCATCGAAATGGAATGGAGTCCATAAGCATGCTACAAATCCAGGTTGCTGATGACGTACAGGAGACATCATCAAATCTCGACCACCGTGGGAACGCAACATACACCGAACTGCAGATGCCAAACGAGCTGCGTATGCGCGTATAGAAGGTGGCTACCGCATTTGTAAAACCGGATAAAGGTGTGCAGAGCGACATTATCTGTGCGGCTTCAGGGGTGTGGTTTACATTGTCTCATAAGCGACTTCACTGTCCAAATGTTTATTGATCGAGTTCTGCTTTGAATGCCAGCCCGCAATGAACTCACGTCCAGGCCGGGTTTTAACCTTTCCGAGCATGATGGCCTGCTCCAGGTCGAATTGTTGGTCCTCGGCAGCCGTATGCACTGACATTAGGAAGTTTTAATCGTGGGGACAAATGGCTGGGCTGTGTTTGTTTAGTCATGCGCGAAGCTTTCTTCCAGTCTGTCCTACATAGTAATTGTCACAGTATGTTTTTCCTTTTGTAGAGTTGGCTAGTTTGCAAATTTGACTCAAAAAGGCAATAAATGTCTCGCTGCCATTTCAAAAATTCCGTTGATTTAGGGCAGATTGGCTCGCTTTTCAATTATTGCATTTGTCGAGAGATGCTGTGCAGTACTTTGTGGTAGGAGGCAGCGCAGAATAAAGACCTTTGGATAAGAATTTCATTTTAAACGACTGAAGTCATGGTCATTTTTCGCCTGTCTCAGCTGCGGTGTGCTACAATGGGTTTGTGCTAGTTAGAAAACGGTTCGTACGCAGCTGCGTTTGTGGCCTGCCGGATGAGTACTCTCGTAGTTGAGGAGCTGGTCCGTATGCGTAGACTTTCTGTAGACCGTTGTTTCCAATCGTCTAGCACCAGTCGTTCGTACGAAAACCTCTAAGAATGGTAACTGCTCGATGTTTTCCTCCGTGCTGAAGTGGATGCCATCGAACGCATCGTTGATTAGTTCGTGTGTTTCCTCCAATTTGGAAGGCTTGGGGATGACGAAGATGACGTCTACGTACCGTTCCTAATGTTTTGGTCTCACGATCTGAAGTGCTATTTGTTCCAGTGACTGCACTACTGCCTTGGTTACCAGACCAGAGATCGGCGATCCCATTTATGTGCTCCTTATCTGTTCGTAAATTTGGCCATTGAAAGTGAAATGTGTCGTTAGACAGAATTCCAGTAACCCCATAATCTGTTTGGCGTCGAGTTTACTGCTTGAATCAGACGATATGTGCCCCTCTAACAAGCGTGTCATTATTTGTTTCGCTAATCTGATGCCGACTGAGGTGAACAAGGGGAAACATCAAAAGTGCTCATTATTTCGTCCCGTTCAATATTGCGGTTTAAGTTTCTCAAGGTACTGCTCTGCGGAATTGATCAAGAGTTCCGCTCCCGCAAGCAGGTGTTTTCGCCGTCACCAGAACTCCTTTGCATGCCTGTAATTTGGTGCTCCTGGTAACGACACGTGGGGCGAAGCGGCACTCCGCTTTGGTATACTGTAGGTAAGCCACAGAACTGCGGTAATACCGAGTCTTGTCGTCGCATCAACTTTAGTTCCAATTTTCTGATTTTCCCCAATTGTTCCGGTTTTTGCAGAGTGCATTTGATCTTGCCTTCTAAGCGGTTTGTCGGGTGTTCATTTATCGGCTGGTATATGTTGGTACGAAAGATTGCATGTCGGGTTTATTGGAGGTTGACGTGTTGGCTGTTGATTGATACCCCAGTGTAGCTATGCTTGATGTGAAATTTCCTCCGGAAAGCACCGTGGAAGCAATCATAACATTACGGTTCATAGTTTGGAGTCGAAAACGCTTTCATATCCTCATTTACATGACTGGTCGTGTATGCGCCTAAAGCGTTTTCATAAGGTAGAACCTTTCAACTAAAAGCTAACGCTCAATAGGCAGTTCAAGTCGAACATGATAAGATGGTTTATATAGTGTAGGGCTCGTTTCGATCCTTAGATCGCAGTGTAGACTGAGTTTAGGATTTAAATTCGATCACACTAAAGTGATTGCGGTTTCCACTTAACAAGCGGAATGACTGTCGTTGAGTACGTGAGGAAATTTTAATCAGTAGAACATACATATCACCATAATCAACAAAGTTTTTACCAAGATCAAACTTCCAATGTACACCTTCAGTGGGCTATCGTTTATGCATATTTTGACATTTTAATGTCTACTGTCGGATCCGATTTGCTTACAAATTCCGTGTTTGCTGTGTGTATTTGCGCATCTCGTGAATTACCAGTACTACATTTTAGTTAATTAAATCCTTTTTCGCCTGTGGACTGTCAAAATCAACCTTATAAAGTTTACTGAGCAATATCCTTCATTTGGCGCTGATTGTGCAAAGCTGCTTGGGACAGAAAAATCATCTAATTTTTGACTAGAATTCTTTAACCGTCGAATTGACTCATCACCATGAATAGCTTAATTTATTGTTTAAGTGTCTCAGGACAAAGGCAATAAAATTTTAGGCAGACGGCAGTGTGTGCCAAACCATTCTGACTTGCTGCCTATTCACAATTTTTCTTGCTTATGTCTAATTATGCAATGTTATTCCATAAATACTAGTTAGGTCAAATGCATCTATAAATTTTAATAAACAATGGCAAACGTTTAGTTCAATTTTACACAAATAATGGAATGTATTTTTAATAACCAGGGCTGCCTTTTACGGCTTTACTCACGCCTTAAAAGAACTTTGAAATTATAATTTGTGTTCCAAAAAGCATTGCTTTTCAAGCTCTATGGAATATATTTAGAAGCAAAAAAACCTAAGCGACAGTTTAATTTAAATATCAGGGTAATATTCTTAATTAATTAACACATTTTAGAAGTAAAGAATAATAATACGGCACTTGTGGAGGATATTTATAGTCTCTAAAGTAACAAGAGCCAACTATTCTAGTGACTAGTAATAGGTAACTTGGTCATTCTTCTCGTTCTGACTGATCAAACCGTAACGGCGTTTTCATATCGCTTACCGTTTTAACGGTACTTACTGCTATTTGATCTCCAGGAGTCCTTTTGCTTATTCAACCGGGGTAAAACACTAAAATGACCACACCACCGCTCTACCTAGAAAATCCAAAACAGGTCAAAATGACCTCATTGCTGAGTTTCCCTATACTAAATGGTATTTAGGAGTTTTTGTAACTACATATATTAAAAGTGGTGTAAAACTATCTGTAACTGCAAAATAATTAAAGCGAACTTTAGATTTTGTAAAAGGTTGAATATAATTGTAATACTTGTTCTGACTTACATTAACAACAGATGAAAAATGTCAATTTGCCTACTGGAGCAATAAATTATTGTTTTACATAACGAACACTTGTTCGTTGACTTCTTGTAATTACAGTAATCAGCCGGACACTGCTGAACTTTATTTGTCTCACGATTTTCCGAGTTGGCTGAAGTGTTCGGCATATATCCGGTTGTCACGTTCCTCGTTTATCGCATTAGTCTACGCAGTTGATTCACGAGGCCCATCCAGTAAGATCTGCCTGACAATTTATTTCCAGTATTTCTTTAGGGTTTTAAAATTTATACAGGGATAACTGCCTGCCAAATACATCAGGTTGAAAGATATTCGGACTGGCCATCGTCCAGATTATGACTTGGAGGATAGTGCTCTTGCCATTTGGTAGAGTACGTCTACCCCATACTTCATGGAGTTCTACAACAGTACGGTAACAGGCTTCTTTTCTCAGACTCTTGAATAGATCAGTTACTTGATCAGTTACTATTCAAGGAACGGAACTACAAAAAACTGTTATTCCTTTAGCACTGGTAGGATGTCGGTTTGTGCTTAGTTTTATCCTTCGTAGAAGCTGAAGTGAACAACGCTCTGCTTCTTTGCTTCAACCTCGTTGACACATCCCTAATATTACTTATATTATTTCGCAGCATGCTACTATATTTCCAATACAGTACTACTCTTAGTGATGCCTATGTGAGGAGGTTATCACATGTGACATTGTAACCACTTCCAAAGGACTCTGACATAAGGCACAATACCAGGCGCTCCGAAGCACTTTCTCCACGTAACCCAGATTCATCCTTTCCGAGGAATAGAAATCCACTTAGGAGAAATTGGCTGTCCACTTCCTTCAGAATGCAGATCTTATGGGATTTGTTGGCGATGTACTGAAGGGAACAACAGCGGGTATTTTTAGGAAAAAATTGCTTGTTGACGGCAAGATTATGCGCTGGCACAAAGCATGGCTTGGAGTTGCGAATGAATGCATTCTAGAATTCAGATTTCAAAGCAAACTTGTCAGTCTGCAATGTTTCACCTCTGGTAGTTCGTGGATCAAAAGGAAGGGACCCCGTTATCTTCTTGAATTTGTTCTTGCCATTTGTTTCCCTGAAAACCTGAAATCGTGTTTATCACACCACAGCACTTTTAATAACTATGTTATTCAATTCCATGAAGGCACGGAAGTAGTGTAACACAATGAGAGCACGCAGCTGAGGAACACTTATGCACCACAGAAAAATGTGGCTATAACAACCCTTTAGCCTCAGCTTCAGTACATATTTGAATAGGTTTCAGCATCTGGAACGTTATTATGATGTCAAAAGCACTCGATAGCTCACCATGCTTCACACAGTTCTTGGCTCAGACAGTTCGCCTTAGTCTTGCCTTGGAAACATTCTGTGCTGA
Organism: Dicrocoelium dendriticum; assembly: GCA_944474145.2. NCBI lineage: Eukaryota > Metazoa > Platyhelminthes > Trematoda > Plagiorchiida > Dicrocoeliidae > Dicrocoelium > Dicrocoelium dendriticum. Next base: position 139,808,202 of record OX104063.1, read on the forward strand.
CATCCTACCAACAGCAGTTCTTTAGAACTCTGTTTGGGTCCACCATATGCCATGTTTTCATGTGAACTTCACTGGAAGATGCTGAAACGGCTGATACATTTTTACAATTGAAAAGCAACGGCTGAATCAGAGGAGTGTGGACATTGTGATTGCCTATGGGCTTTCTAGGCAGTAAGTATGCAACCTTTTACTCGAAAATTATAACAGATATAAAAGTGAAATGTAAGGTTGTAAACCATGACTAAACTGATTAAGCATAAGGAAATTCCGTTGAAAACATTTTGTGAATATAGAAACTACGCTCATTTAAGGCAGCTAAGCGGTCAAAGTGACCGTTGCGGTTGTATTAATGTTAATAATACAATTTATATCGCAAAACGCCTTAAGTTTTTGTGCACAAAGTGGGAGTTTATTTAGTGCATTTATTTGCTCTCTGTTTCTGCCGCCGTAACGACAGCATTTACTTGACGCGATAGCGAACTGATATCAATGGAAGTCCAGTACCTTACATCGGATGAACGAGCAATTAGCGCGGACAAGCAATACAAGTATAAATCTCCACTATAACATTAAATTAATTTTTGTGTCAGTGGTTTTGACAAAAACGTCTTTATGCTACATCGTTTGCGCTATGCACTAGAATAGAATGAAACTAAGCAAATCAAATCAGAAGGCACTGAAATAACTGCTGCAAAGCGCAGTATTCCATTTTCAGACCAAATTAATCAAGGAGTTACAAACCTTGCCTGAGATCTTTGCCAACGCGCACTGGCCGCTTACTTTTCCATGTTTTGATTCACTTTCACGACACGGCACACTATAGTTCTGGTAAAGGTGAAACTTGATTACTCATTTCTAACAGATGAATTCCTATAGGCACATTCAAATCCGCACGCATTGATTTCGTGAGCGTTGATGAGATCAGTACAAGTAGAATTTGCGTTTTTGCTTCATGTCAACATCCAAGTTGATAATTTTTAAACGGCGATAATTTATGTTCCCCTGTATGAGTGCCGTTGCGTGTAGTCTCCCTGTTTTTTGCAAAAAATTCACGGCTTGTTTGCTACTGCGAAAAACACAAATAATTTTAGATCGCTTTGTGTTTTAACCTATAGAAGTCTATATCCCAGTTGTTTCGCGCAGAGCTATTTTTAACACAATTCTTATTCTTTAGCTATTCGCTACGAAAAGAACCTATTCGAATGTAATTTGCAGATGGCGACCGCAACACTAGCTTACTTATTCCTAGCTATGCTCTATTCCTATGCTTACCTGACCTGTTGCGGAACTTCCTTCCTAAGGTTTCACAACATAACTAATGAATAATTGGCAAATACAATGCAACTTGGATCTCTGTTATTGTGATATAGAACTCAGTTCTTGTATATGTCCTCGTTTGCACACCTTTTGCTTGGTGAAATTAGCTTCACAGCGTAACCATAAAGCTGGCAGACAAGTATGAGCAGATTCCGCTTAAACGTACTAACCCGCATCGCTGAACGCCAGAGTGCATCGTAGTCGAGGCAAAGGTCCTCACCAGACTTCCTTCAGAGCCACGTGAATTCTTCGGTAGTACATTTAGTGGAGTGGGTGCAGAAAAGCTACAACATACACGCATCGTACTAGCCACACTCTTGCGCGCCCATCAAAAGATAGTGCACTCATGCTATGCGTAGACAGCTAAGGCTAGGCTATGACAGCTGCCTTTTTCAATGACAAGCACTTAAAGTAGAAACTAGTAGATGGGTCTCAATGGCAGACAAAGATTCTTGAAATGACAGCAGCATGAGAAGAACAATTTAACTCTAGGGAATAATCTCATGTTAATATTTACCAAATCAGTGCACCGCTACAAATGTTATAAGTAACATAATTGTTAAACGTTATTTATATTAATAAAACGGAAAAGTTTCTATTTGGAATGATAGCTAAATACTTTCTTTATGTGGTCAAAAACATGTTAGACGCATCCACAAATTTAAGCTGCTTCGTACTGATTAGGTTGTGGAAATTCATGGTATACGCAAAACAAATGCTCGTTGCAAATGCCAATTATTTTGTAATTCACTGAGATAAGAGATATAGACATGCCATCCTCATCCACTGACTTCATGGAGCTGAAGGCGCACATACATCTTTATCTTTGGCTAAACGGTAGACCCTCGGTGGACATTTTCGTCATTGTCTTATTCCTATTGGTTGATTACTTCACTTTCATAGACCTTTATTTTTCTTCCTGCATTAAACGAAGAGCTGGGGCTTGTGTTGCTTAGGTCACTTTCTGTCCAATCTAACCAATAAATTTTAGCTACATCCGAATAGCTGAGTATTCATATCATCGACTCTTGTTCATTACGTGTCTCCAAGCACATAACCCTCAGCTAGGTCGGATTTGTACAGCAGCCACTTTTCTCACTTCCAGTACATCAAGCCGATGGATTCGCTTTTTGGCCTCTGTGCAATGTGTCTACAGATCTGAGAATATTGTGGCACCAAAATATAACCTTGCCAGCGATCTCTTGACAGTGGTTTTGGCCTTATGCCATTTCTACTCAGGAACGTGCAATCGGTGATGGTTCCATATCCAAACCGTCCAAATAGCAATAACAGGCTGGTGCACACGTTGTGATCGCCAATTGCTTTGATGGCGCATAGTTGACCCAGACAGAAAAATAGGGATGATCGAAAAATGTGCGTAGCTCTACAAGGATTAATAAAATGAGCACTTTGTGATAGGACGCCACCTCCGCAGAACATCGCAGCGCCATTGGAGCCAATGCGTAGATAATGCCATCTAATAGATTTTGAGACTGTGCTTAAAAGCCAAGGTGTGAAGCGTTGTTAGCTGGACGGCTCAATCTTGATCAGAAGCCGTCCGAAACTTCCATAGAAGACAAATGTACGCCTTCTCATTCGCCATGAACTTCAACATCCTATCAAAATCTGACCAGACTGTTGTTTAGCTACGTATGAAAAAATTGCACATTTATTGGAATAAGTGAGTCGGAAAGTTTAATATGATTTGTTAAATTGTTTGGTTACTTGACTTCCGGGGTTGTACCAGAGCTCCGACTGTCCGAGTAAACTGCATACAAGAACTCTGTTGCGCACTTTTGGGCCAAAAGTCGAAAATGAGCAGGGTTTCCTACAAATTGCACCTCGTTTTAATCTGCAAGATAAAAAACAAAGAACGGTCGGTAAAATACCAAAGAGAGACACTGCCCGCAGCTGCAAATCACGTTGTTACAAGGGATGATAACCGGGCATATATAAATTTACAACCATAGCTTATGCAAGCCTTGAAAATCTTGCTGATGGTGATCTTACCAGGAGTCTGCGTAAGAAGTAACGGCGCGATGGATATTTTGAATGCTCGAAAGTGACTTTTGTAATAGGTAGCTAATATAAACAAAGACAATGGTTAACATATTGGACTCCGCTGCACCAGAGGACTCGGTTGCAAACCGTAGTATTTACCAAAGCTACGCAACAAAAACGCATGTATCTATGCTTTTTGGAAAAGCATTGTACCAATGTATGGCTTATTTGCACACCTGAGCAGCAAGTTCAAGATTCTAGGAACTGGAACACGCAGCTTTATAGAAATCAATGAAGACTTTCAGCCTAATTTGCACCAAGCAGTGGCCCAACAACTTTGCTAACCTACTTTCGGCTCGGTAATCCACCTTAAGTGCAAGTAAGGTGTACTCCTACCGTAAACTGCTAAACCTGCTCACCCGGGGATTCGCATTCGAATCGCATTGACAAACGACAAAAAGTTTGCTCATGTGTGTGCAACCTGGGTCAAACGGTGTATTTCCTATTATATCACCTTGTTCTAGCGAAGGTAACATGGATTGGATGTTTACCAGTTACGTGCAAACTGTTATTTGTTAAGCTCTGTTTGATAGACATACTAAAGTAGACAGCTGTAAATGCGCCTACCTGTAGTGTAGTTCATTGCCTATGCTAGTTTGGCAACTTGTAATCCAAGAAACGTTTATTGGAGTAAAAGTAGTCCGACGCTTAATGAAAGTAACGCGGTACCATCATTCCAGACGTTTATCTGCTCATGTCAAACGTTCCAAAGGTTGCAACTTAAGCGGAACAAAATGTATTGGCTCTAAACCATTGCACACGTCATCCTTAACAGCGTGTGACGTGCAGATGTGTTTCTTAATGATGCACAGTCACAAGAAATTATAAAAGTCCTGGAAATAGGCAAAAACAATGGAAGAGCGATTCCTTCTGCTAAGTTAAGGAATATTGCTGATTGCCACCGTCTACCGGCTCTTGTGAACACGGTGGTGCCACCTGACGTATTTAGGATTCTGCAGATAGCAGTGTTCGAATATCAATGGGTGCCACACGTCTTCAAGTAGAAAATACAGGGTTTCATTTCCCCAGTCCTTACTGTAACTGTTATCACAAGGTGTCTTTATTTATGCAGTATCTAATTCCGGAGCCAACTATGTAAAAATGTATAATGGAAACTACAGCCTTCGCAATATATGAACCAACTGCAACAGCTTTACACCCAAAGCCGCCAATGCGGCTTCTGTGTAGGCGAAATCTGGTACCAATAATTAAGCATTGTTTCCAAAAAGTAGTGGGCCAGCAGGTAAGCAAGCGTTCCGCCGCAACACTCGGGCGTTTCACAGTCCATTTAAAACTAGAAACCAGACAGATGTCAACTAGCAGATAACACATGAGCGACAGCATTCTGTCGGTTTATACAAGAACACCACATGGTGTAAAACACCACTGAGTTGCATAGAACTATGAATGTCACTTATTGGAATAGTGACTGATGAAAAATCGCGTGCCATATTACGGCCGGCGTCGTTCGAGTTCGGTGAATATCGCTCATTAAGATCCAAATCATTGCTGGGGTATCGAACAGGAGCAGATCATTAGACTGTGGTGAACTAATCATTAAATTTCTGCTGTACAGTTATTATCCACCTGCTACATGTGCATAGCTGCGCCTTCGCTAATGGGTCCGTGGTGCACAACTAATGGGTACCATGGTGAAAATCGAACAGACGTGATGAAATCAGGTAGTTCATAAATAGCTATGGACGAAGGGCGAGCAGTGAAAAATCAGCCAGCAGCGATAGGATTTGCTAAATTTGTGCATCGGACCTAAAATCAGAACGGCAGGACGAATAAACTACAATAATGGACCCGAGTGTGCTGTGTTCCAGTCACTAAGCCGTCTGGACTTTCGAGCTACAATTCACAACTAGTCTACTCTACGTTGCCTTCTTAACATTTTACGGAAGATTTCGAAGATGCAGCGGGGACCGTCGCATTGAAGTATAAATGGGTGAAATTGAATGTGCTGCGGTGTATCTTCAAAGACAAGGTAAAGGTAATTCTGGAGACGGCGCGAAGGAGCCAGTCAAATTAGAATGGGCCGCACTGAAGGATGCGCTGCTCGCATGGTTCGCCCGCTTAGCCTACCGACAGGATGCGATGTGACGGAATGGTAGTAAATCATTTTGCCTTCGCAGTCCACTTCAGCGATTTACTGAAGCATCTTTTGTCCAAATCGGAAGACGTGACCATAGAGCAACTGTTCTTAAGGCAAAGTTGAACGGTCTACCACTGAAGGCGACTAAGTATGAACGCCACCCAGAGAACTGGCTTGTCGATTAATGCAAAAGAAACTTACATGGAGCAGACAATCTCCAAGTTAATAATGCTATGGTCGATTTGCATCGAGGAAAGCCGACGATGAACAAAGGGTATGTACCACTTGCAGGTAAAGAAGAATTCATATAAAGTTGCCCAATCGTTGTTGTTTTATGCGCAAGTCCGGTCTTGAATCGCTTGTTGGCAAGTACGACCACCACTTAAATTTTATAAATGGACTGGAAAAAAATTCCGCTATCGTGTCAATCGTATCGACCACATTTACCTAGCAGAATACCAATCTGTCTGGAAGCTGAGGAGAAAAGGCAGTTGCACAGGAGGCTGAATGCACTTGTAATCAAGTAGGCTTACAGACCTTGTAACTCCCTAGTGTTCTTAGGGAAGAAAGTCATCAGGATTTACTGCGTTTGTGTGAATTTTGGAAGATTGAACGAAATCTACTGGAGTCGATTCGCTCGGTGCGACCAGTCGCAGACAACTTCAATAGACTGCAGCAGTGAATAAAGAGACATGAACACTGGCAACTGGGGATAAAACGTGTGCCGGCATATGGCAGTGAGAAGTGATCGGCGAAAAACAAGGTGACTCTTGGATGAGTTTGGAAAGTCTGGTGACCCGTTCACTTGCCGCTGTTTGTCGCTGCGTATGCTGGACTGATTAGGGAATGTAACTGCGTTTGGAGAAGATATCGACTTATAGGGGGTCAGCGATAGTGCACAGTTGCCATCTGGCAAAATGTTGCAAAGTATCCAAAGATCCTGATCACGGGTAAATGAGCTTAACTCTCAAACCGGGAAAACGTTTAGGAAAATGATTGTTCGCAAGACGGTTTATTAGGTGTTAAAGTATCTGCCGGAAGAACTTTCGAAATTTTGTGGCAGTACAGTTCCATTTTGAACTGATTCGGATATTTCCGGAAATTTGTCAGGAATTCGAATAGATGGCCATTGCCTTTGTACCAGCTGTTAAGAGCAACAAGGTATTAACTTGGATATCAGAAACTCCGCGAGTTTTAGACCACATCAAAAGAACGTTGGGAGGTAAGTAGTTACGTTGAGACAGGCAATCACCGCAAGAACCTTTATGATGACACAAACACAATCCAGGTCAGAATCGGTGCGGTGCTTAAGCAAAAGTAGAAGATGAATAGATACGTTATAATAATTTCAACACCGCCTTAAGGTAAATGTTCGACGGTTGGAAACGAATGTCTGGCAATCGTTGAGGAGTTGGACAAATCGAGCTTTTACTTGCTGAGTTAAAGGTTTCGCGTCAAAACAAATCACCAAATGTTGGAATGCATAAGATCCTTCAAAGGACCCAGAGGAACTATGGTGAGATGAGCGCTGCGCCTACAAGGATACGACTGCACAATAAGCCAAATTTTAAGGAAAGACAACGAAAAGGTGGAATTTCATCACGCATGAAGAATGAGAATTAATTGCTTAGTGTTGCTTCCCGTGTCATTTGCCTAGTGCTACAGCCTGACCCGGGAAGTTTGACTAATGCATAATAAGTATGCTATTAGCAGCCTATTATTACTCGAAATCCGGCTTTATATATGGTGCGAACAAAATGAACCAATGGTCTACTGCGCTGTATCACATGTTTGGGCAGTCGTGGATTCCAAATACATCTGAACATCCAAAGATTACCCTAATTTGATTAGTTGGCTCGCTCACTCCTTGGCGACCGTGACTTAGTGGTAGCTACTGGAGTCTAAGCAAATGTCAGTGGAGGGAGCGGTACCAGCAATACAGCGTTATTTGTAGTTAACTAGTGGCCAGTTGGCTAAGAAACTGATCCAGTTGTTTTACTGCTGTGTTCGAAAGAAAATCCCAGGAAAGATGCAGACATGAAAACTGAGCAATCACTGAGCAGATGACATACAGATGGTGAAAACAGCTTCAGTACTGTCCGCTCCATCTTTTGCGTAATATCGGAGGCAGAGTAATATGATACAACAGTTCCATATGACTTGAACTGGGGTATACACAGGAAGTTCTGAAGTGCAGAATAAATAGGAACTGCAACCGTAACCTTCACAGTTTCCGATGGTATGCCACCAGAAGTTTTCGGACGCCAGAGTACAAAACTTACCAGCAGGCGTGTGCGTTTTCAAGTATTCCTAGACAAATGTGTAGATAACCAAATGTTTTGAGGAAACAAGAATGTTTGTGTTGTTACTTAACATCCCAGTGTTCATTTAGCCATTATCTATAAAGAAGAAAATACAGGACAGGCTTATACGAGCTCATACTAAAGTATATGAAGACATTCTAACCTCTGAATGATCTCAAGAGGTCCCATTCAAATAGACGAAATAAGCGGCGATCAATGTGGGGAATTAAGTTGCAGAATCGAAGTATAAGTTGGTTATCATTCTGCTCGGGCAAAGTGGATCAAATGGAGGTTGAACTGTTCGCTGAGCTGGGCAATTTTGTTGCCAAGGTTTCCTCACCGATCGAGGTGACATTATCAGTGCATAATTGTGTAATATAAACTAGCGTAGAGTAGGGAAGCGAAAGCTCGATTGGTGACGAAAAGTTTGCCACAAAATTGCCTAGCTCAGCGAACAGATGTACCGCCACCTGCACAACCTGAGCTACTAGTCTTCAATTCTATAAATAAAGTGGATCAAACCAGGGACTTACTGAGGTCACGATGATTATGCTAAGAACAGCCCAATGATAGCATGCCTTATTTAACCTACTCAAGTTTGTCGCCTATTGTCCAAGTACTGAACCCTGGTGAACAGTATGCTAAGTGGCCAGTTGAAGAGTAGGTGAACAGCCTAGGTTCTGCTGTCTTCACATCTGAAACCATGTAACAGATATGCGCCCCGTAACTTTTGCTGGGCTAAAACTCACTCATTCAATATATAGAAGTTCAACTAGCACGTAACTAATTGGCTTACCAAAATGCCTGCAGCACTGACGTATTATCTGGTCACAGTGCATTAGGACCTACAGTACAGCGAACTACGCTAATACTACATTTAACAGACGTGAGCTCCATTTTCCAATTATCAAATCAACCGACAGAATATCTAAAATCATCTCCGGTATTAGTGGGGCCGTTGTTTAAGTCATCAATATGGAACCAAAAACTACATTAGTATAATCAGTGAACAAGAACTGACCGCTTTGAGAAAGTGCAGCGAAGACAATACCAAAGTAGAGAAAAGGTGGTTGAGCCCATTACGTTACCCTGAAAACACTACCATTCACTGACCGCTTATCCGATTCCGCATTTTTCAACTAAAACGCTTTGTTACCTGGCAACAAGTTCTTGGAATATTCACAATACAGGATATTGCTCAATAAACTTGTGCTGAAGGATGATCATAGCAAAACACGACTCTTGTTTTCATGGGATCTTTGCTCATAATTCAAACTAGCGTATGTGACAGAATCTTAACATTAGGATCGCTATCGAACTTTATGAATACAAATAAGGCATTTAAACTCTTACTGTATTATCCTTGACAGTCTGCTCCACCCCAATGATGTATAACTGATAAAAGAACGGGTATCAATATCTCGGTGCTTATTACTTCTGTATATTTAGACAAAATCCGCATGATTCCAAATGGCATGAAATGTGCCGCACTGTATGGAAGAACCACTAGAATTTAGGATGGCGAACGGCATATCAGTATAAGCGATACAGAAGACCAACTGTGTCAAGTTAGGTTGATATCTCAAGCGACCGTGTGAACGTGCGTATGCCAGCATCAGCTGTTGGTGACTCAACTTCTTTAATGCCATGTATTTGAAATCTACAGTTTAACCTCGTCAAAGAATCCACGAAATTATGCATATACGATTTGAAATAACCAATAGGTTGATCAGGGGTACTAACGAAAGACTATCAGCTGTCCTATTAGTGCCTTCGCGTCTCATCAATTAATCCAGGGGCTGGGTTTGTGTCTTAACCGCCTTTCATTCTGCTGACCAAACTTGAGAAGTGCTCCGATCTCATACCTCATGAATTCGTTTATGGAGACTACCTGTTTTTCCTTTATCTACTGCGAAACGTCTTAATTTTGGGTTCGCTACATTTGAGGGTGCTACCGGATAATGTTACTTTCAAGGTAGCGATAATTTGCATTGGCGCGCGTAAACTTAGGCAATAATTCACGTTTTTTTGGAAAATATGTTGTCGCATTCTATCGATCGCATGATCGCAGAATTCATTTCCTAGCTGATGCAATAGATGAGACGGCAGACAGAATTTTGAAGCAATGGCTTGCTACTCGGTGCTAAGTAGGAGAAGAATAGAACTTTTCCATCTACCTTCACCGCTTGGAGTGGCATCTTGCATCCAAGCCGTCGCACACGATATGCCATCGTTGAAAAACAATTCTAGAAACTTTTAAGCTGTATACATGAATACGTTTGTCTGTGCCGCTCAACTGGTATCACACAAAGATTTCCCCTAATCTTTTTGTGACGAAATAGTTGCTCAGTTACACAATTTAAAGCCTTAACTAATTTAGGAGCTCTAAGTCTAAATGTATGCAGTAAAATTAAGAAAACGAAGAAAAAGTCACGAAGCGTAGAGCAGAAGCCCGAGGCGCTTCCGCTAGTCTTCACCACCTGTGGCGCCGTAAATACATCACGCACTCCTTGTAGGGTGGGGTGCGCAATGCTGGCGTCGGACGTGCGACCCCACAGTACCTTTATGAAACCTGAGTAATTTGATCTGCAGACCTAAGTACGTTGGTTACGTTCGACCACCGATGGTTTCGCAGTTTAGCTCGTATCTGGTACGAACCCCGCGTCAGCAATAAGCGTGCTCGGAGCCTTGTTTCTGGCTCTGGAAGAGAAGGTGAACCGCTCAGTACCGTTATTTCGCTTACCAGGCTCCAGTGTCTGGGTCACATGTTTGGTTTGTCAGCCTAGCGACTCCCTCAAGGTACCTCGTCTTCACGCCGTGTGTATAGATGGAAAAAGAAAGAAGGTGGCCATGCGATGACTTGTTCAAGAGGAAGGAAGGTCCTTGCATCGATTTTGGCCTTGGTTTGAGCCTTTAGGTTCCCTTGTTGGGCTCGTATGACGATAAACACGCGGGGTTAGATACACTTGTTGGCATGGGTAGCAGCGGACCTCAGTGGCATCCTGTTGTGAAACTTTTGTCTTTCTCTTTCTTGCGTATCCTCAAACTCCAACCACACTCTTATGTACTATGCCTAGAGCAACACATTTTGCTGTGCAGTAGCCGGCTGTTAGCTTTCCGGTACAATGCCGCTCCGTCACTGGTGGCTCACCAGGGACCCATGTTTTACGTCTTTTTTCCTTTCCCCTGAATTGCAACATAATCGCTGAGGCGTTTATTAACTCCAGCTAAGGTGTGTACAAAACCGAGACAAACTTCAGAGTGACAGCCTACCTTCCTTTTGACTAAGTCCTCAGTTGGCTTCCCCTCTTCTTTCATCCAGATCCTGGTTGTAAAAGCAATGCGTTGGCGACTGTCGATCGTTATGCCAGTCTCCAAAAATGGCCAAACAAGGTTATGTGATGACCATGGTGATGTTAGTCTACTTTCTTTGACCTCCGGGGTATTAAATTGCCACATTACACGACGACTCAATGACGGAAAACGGAAAATCAAGCCGACTTCTGTGCCAGATGCTAACTCTCCGGAATGATGTTTATGCAATAATGATTGCTCGGTTTGGGTGCCTGTGTGCGTCTTTTCCCTCTCTCATATGCTGCGGCACAATAGCTGTGGTGCTTCCCAACTCAGATGACGCGTGTCATGTTACTGATGCACGAGGAGCCAAATTTATTCATCCATAGTAACACTTCCAAATGGTGGCCTTCTGATTCTAAATCAGTAGCAATTTGAAGAACAACAAGCTGCTATGATCCTGGATATATATATATATATATGGCTTTTTGCTGATTTCACCAAGGCATTTGATACGGTGAACCGTGAGACATTGTGGCTGATGTTAGGTAAGTTTGGTTGCCTGCGTAAGTTTGTAAGTTTAACTGAATGTCTGCACAGTGGTATGCGAGCGAGGGTGCTGCTGAGTGGAGAGACCTCGGATGACTTTGCAGTTGTCTCTGGTGTGAAGCAAGGCTGTGTCATAGCTCCTGCCCCGTTTAATATATATCTTCATGCAATGTTTTCTTGTGCTTTTGATGCGGTTTGTGCTTACGGTGTACGTGTGGAGCACCGTATTTATGGTGGGTTGCTGAACATCCGTCGTTTCGGTGCGAGAACTCTAGTCTGTGAGACAACTATCCGTATGTTGCTGTTTGCTGACGACTGTGCGTTGTTTTCACACAGCGCGGATGAGTTGCAGCACAGGACTGGTGCTCTGGCATCGACAGCGGCCAAATTCGGGCTCACTATCAACAGAAGCAAAACGGTCTGTCTCTTTCAGTCTTCACCGGAGGTGCAATCTTCAATATTGCAGCGAATCAGGATTGGTGCTGAAGTATTGGAAACCACCTCCCGCTTCAGCTACCTTGGGAGTGTGATGTCGACTGATCAGCAGCTACACGTTGAACTGCGTATTCACGTGTCGAAGGCAGCAGCGGCATTCGGGAAGCTTGAGTATTGAGTGTGGAACAACTATCAGCTTACCATTGGCACGAAGCTGATGGTGTACAAATCCATGGTTCTGTCCGTCCTTCTATAAGGCTGTGAAATGTGGACGATGTACCGTCGGGATGTGCGATATCTCGAGCGGTTCCATCAGCAGTGTCTGCAATGAATTTTGCGGATCGGCTGGGGCGACAGAGTTGCAGACACGGAAGTTTTGCGCCCAAGTGGGATGTATGCAGTGGACTGCATACTTTTATTGAGACACCTGAGATGACTCGGTCATGTGAGTCGTATGGATTCGACTCGCATAGCGAAACGACTCTTATACGGTCAGCTGAGTATAGGGAAGCGGCACGTGAGGAAACCAAAGTTACGTTACCAGGACATGATCAAAGTGAGCCTCACACGTTCTAACCTTGATTGCAGATCATGGGAATCGAAGGCGGTTGATCGGCGTGCATGGCGCGATATAATCACGAAGGCAGTTGCTGAAGTGCGGGAGAAAGCCCTCGTTCATGCAAAGAAGAAGCGGCAGGTTCGGGAGCGGCAAGCACCGATGAATTGTACTCCATCGAAATCAAGCGCATGGTGCTGTAGAACAGGCGGTCGCGAGTGCCTTAGTCAGGCTGGCTCAGTGAGCCATGAGCGAGGCCACTCGGGACTACTACCGAAGCGCCGATGGGTTCTGCAGAGAACATAGGCAGAACCGGCGCAGTGTTTGTAGGTACGCTGCATTCGATTTACTAACCGCGTGCCTGAATGCTAAGTCTCTTTATTTCAGGTGGTGGGTTTTCAGTTTTGTCCTAATGCCTTTCTTTCTCCTATAAATGTCTGGTGTCTAGTGAGCCATGAGCGGGGCCAATCGGGACCATTACAGAAGCGACGACGTGTCCTGCAGAGAAGTAATCAAAACCGTCGCAGCCTCTGTAGATACGCTGCGTTCTTTTTACTAACCGCGTGCTTGCATGCTAAGTGTCTTTATTTCAGGTGGTGGGTTTTCAATTTTGCCTAAATGCTTTTCTTTCTCATATAAATGTCTACCTGTACTCTATTCCATTAACTTGCACACCTCGCTTAAGCCAATTGTATTCGATTTCCGTAGCATATTTGTGTTCTTGGCATTCCGTGAATTATACTTTCTGACCTCGTGCACTTATCTAGGATTTGTTTTTAAACAACTTACTTCATATGCTCATTAACTTAAGGTTTATTTCACGGTTTCCTTATGCATCTAGAGTCATTTTCTTTCCCCCTCTCTCAAGTGTTTGTCTGTTTTTTGATATCCCTGGTGTGGCTGCGCTTGATGTGCATGTTGACAAGATGCCTACCTGTCTATTACCCACTATCTCCTTCATACTGGCTCCAGGAGACAATTTGTCGTTGCTGGAGGGGACGGGGTGCGCGGTCCTTGTTGTCATGTTAGGATCAAAGAGTGGTTCCATGCACTCAGTGTGGAGCGGACTACGGTCCAGCCACCGCCTTTTGTGTGCGCTTGGTTCCCTAAATACAGCGTGCTTGTGTTTGCCTGTGAAGGAGTGTGGGCCGGCTCCGTTGATGAAACGTGGTTCCCATCCGCATGCCTCCCGGTCTTATTCCTTCGGGTTTACACTGGATATGGGGCGTGTGGTTGGAGCTGTGATTGGTGCAGCGCAAGCCACCCATGGTCCCTCTGTAGGCGCAGGCGTCCTGTGGCTTGCCACAGTGACAGGCCAATCCGAAACCGGATGCCGCCAAACATATATATATGAAACTGACATTAAGCCGGTGGGTAACACACCTATTTTAGGAAATCTGGTGGCAAGTAAGGTGAAATATCGGATTCTGGTTGCTGACCTAGTATTAAGAGCAGTGAGGTATTAGCAGTACGCCGGTACGCAGCACCGACGCTTCGTTGCTGGGCAACCAGCAGCAGTGGTGCACAGGCTGCGGATACCGCGAATTTAGCCCGGTCCCCTACGCAAACTCGACTCCGCGCCTCGGATTAAAAGGCGGACTCATGATTCCTTAGTCATTGTGCAGGTATGCTTAGGGACGACTGCCAAATGGTGATCGGTAAGGAAGACGCAAGATCCAGTATTTTTCCTCCTGACCTGAATAGACACGTACGTCGATTGTATTGTTCACCGAACCACGAGAGATTTTATGAACTCCCTTGCTGGGCGACATTCCTTTAGTGCCTCGGAGCTGTCAATAAAGGATTTTGAGCAGCACTTTTATGACAGACCCGTATGCGATTTCTCATTTGCCCGAGTGAAACACATTTAGTGTCATTGAAGACTCTCTTCCTCCCAATCCATGATAAAGCTCTATTCAATGTGCTTGCAAGATTATATGAAAATACGATGCAGCACGTTCACCGATGGAAAAACAGATGCATAATCGCATTATCAATAGTTACAATGTCATGTAATTGACAAGCATTATTCATGTTTACCGGAATGCTCACATGTTACTATGAAGAAATAGAATCTTCTAGATTTATCTATGATAACTTCAGCAGCCTTACTGTGCAAGTACTATTAGTAAATGCAGCGTCAATTTAGTTAAACGGACGGCAAAACTACTGTCCGCAAAGGATAAATTATAGTTTTTTATATTATGAAGTAACCTACTGTGGGAAAAGGATATTTTACATGAAATGTCCTCGTGTCTCCTGCATAGGATGACTTCGGGCGTCAATAATAATGTAGCAATATTTACACCAGATTAAAGTGATCAAAGACGGAGCTTTTTCTTTATCTCTCAAAATGCACTAGATTCTGAAAGGCAAAACTGTCAAGCGCAACAGAATACAACGTGAAATATCACGCAACCTTTCTTTGAGCACCTAGTTGTTCGTAGCGGCCATAACACGAGTTCCGAAGGTGCAACATCAGCACTTTATTGAACTCCTGTTTATGGAAGCAAACTTGATTGTAATTGGACGAACCGGAGCATTCAAACTCTCAAAAAATATTTGTCGTATTTTGTAAATTACTAAAATTATTCGCGAAGTTTTTAGAGCTAGGGTTAATTTGATGTACAGATTTTGAGCTAATCAGGACCCAGACATACTCGTGACCAATATCAGACAGTATAGTTTTGAAAACCGCTACATGGACAGCTTCAATGTCGAGATTGTCAAATGAATTGGTCAGCCTCTACCGTTCAGTTATTCGGCTGGTCCGATTGGTGCAGCTTTATTATCTGCTATCCACAAATGAAAAGTTTTTTCGTTAAACTACCTGCTGCCATACTTAGCTTTACCAGACTTGGTTAATTAGTTAGCAGAGTTTATGTACGGACATCTGTAAAACTTCTCAAGAGGAACAATTCCGATCTGATTACCAATGAGTAGAGGTATTTAGTAAGATTTATTCAGAGTGCAATACAAAATGGGCAGCTACCAATTCCGAAAGCTCCAGTTGATTGTTTCACTCTGTTGAGGCTAATCAGTAGTGTACCTTCTCTGCTTCGGACAGTCACATCCCCGATCGCCAATGTCTTAAACCTCTGGTCAACGGCACATGTACCTTAGCCATAGAAACGATAGATGACCATAATGGATTAAGATCTAACTTCAAAGTAACCCAAGCAGTTGCACCACCCCTGCGTATGTGTTAGTAGATAACATTACAAAGCCTGAGTGAGTACAGAACAAAAGGAAACATCCGCACGATTGCGCTATAACGCTCATCCTTAAAGCACGCATGGGGCATAGAAGTAATACTTATAAAACGTATACGTCTTATGTGCCACAACGTTTTTGAACTCACAGTGCACGGCTAAAATTGGCACTTTGAGACCATTTCAAAAATCGTGCTGCGCTCGTCAAGATATCTATGACTTACCAAATCAACTAGCTAGTGCTTAGATAATATGTTGCATCCGTTAATGTGTTCTATCGATCCTGTCAACAGCGTGTACTTCTGAAGCAGCTCAGGGAAAATTCCTGGAGAGGAATAAAATCACTGAAGTGAACACACAACAAATATACAAACGTAACTATTAGCCAAACTACTTTCAATATTATTATCAAGATCGGCGTGCACGGGCACCGCACAACACACCAGTGAAACATGAGCAAACGCAAGCACCATAGCAACTACTTAGCAACGACCAAATTCTGCTTACCCGTCCAGACAAAGGCGCCGGCATGGTCATCGTAAACATAGCAAAGTATCTCAACAAGATGGGTGCAATATTGGCAGATAATATGAAATTCTTGAAAATGATTGGTGAGCGAGACAAAACAAAGCAGATCACAAATCAATTGTGCGTCTGTCTCAAACAGCTTAAGAATGGTGGTTATATTAGTGAATCGGTCTATGAAAATCTACGCCGTGTGGGCACGGTTAGTCCCAGGATTTACGGCTTTCCCAAAACCCACAAGCCTAACTGTCCTCTTCGCCCGGTTTTGGACATGAGAAACTCCCCAAATCACTCCATTGCTGGTTGGTTGTTGGAAATTCTTGAGCCTGTGCGTAAACGAATCGCCGCACATACCCTGAAGGACACATTTGCGTTTGTAGATGCCGTGCGTGATGTCAACGTCACGAACCAAACTATGTGTTCTCTATAAGTCACCTCACTGTTCACGAATATGCCTTTATTTGAAACGATTGAGTTCATTCGCAAGTTTGTTGACGAGAACCATCTTGATATTGGCATACCAACTGTGGCCCTGAAAGAATTACTGCTAAGATGCACATTTAATGTTCCGTTCCTATTCAACGGGGAGATATACCGGCAGCAGGATGCAGTTGCAATGGGTTCCCCGCTAGGACCATTCCTCGCCGCTGTTATCATGGGTACTTTGGAACTGGGCAAATTGAAAGCGGTCATCAGTAACCTCAGGTTATATCACCGTTACGTAGATGACATCTTCGTCCTACTTGACAACTCTGGTAACATCGAGAAGCTCATCAGCGTATTTAACCAGGCTCACAAGGCTATACAATTCACCTACGACGTAGAAGAAAACGGCCTTTTCATTTTCTCGATGTAGCTCTAAAAAGACTTGATGGTGGTGCAGTACAATGTAGGGTTTACCGAAAGTGCACTTGGAATGAACAGTACACAAACTTTCATAGGTTTTTGCCGCTTCAGATTAAGAGAAACTTGGTCCTCAGTCTCGTGAATCGGGCCGAAAGAACCTGCTCCAAGGATACTCTTTACGAAAAGTTGCAGCTAATACGCTGGACGCTTAAAGAGAATGGCTGCCCATCGAATTTTATAAATGCTAATGTGGGGCGAAACACTGAGTGACCTATGGTCCTGAAGGCGGAACGGAAACCTATTTTCCAGAAATTGCAAGGTGTTGAAGTAGCAGATTTTCAGGTGCATGAATACAGCCTTCTGATTGTGAACGAAGTTTAACACAGTTGCTTGGGCCAAAAGCTCTTTGGGGACAAAATGTTTTCAAGGTGGTTGACAGTGGATGATCTGAGTCGGCGGTTGACACTCACAGTCAGAGTGAGAAACATATCTTTGGAGACCGCAATTTCTCGTGGTGAAGAGGCGAACACGTCACAACACGACGTTTGCTAGGATTAACAGTAGTAAACCTGAACGAAGGGCACTCCACCAGACTACTTAATTCATGTAGAAGCCTGAGTAAACCTGAACGGTTGGGAGAACAAAGGCTAGCACGATATTATCAGCATAATTGTAGCCAATACACGTAGGTGCTAAAACTAGGCGTTCGACATGTAGAGAACGTAGGAAAGCTACTAGGATGGTGCATTAATTTACCACTGCTGACGCGGCGAACAAAAACTTGACATTTAAGAATATAGTACAACCCATAAGATAGTCACAGAGCAGACTGAATGTACCTGGGTGAAATTCATTCACAGAAAGCAGATTAAACAACATGGTCTGTCTTGGTTTTCAAAGACATTTGTATAGTCAGGAAAAACAGTGCAGATTTCCATGTTCGGCACAGCAAATGCGCAGTAGAATGAGCGTGGTAGACTAGTGCATCTATGGAGGATCGTTGAAACATTTACACGAATTGATAGAAGTCATCATCAAGATTGTTAGTGAAAATTTACTGAAAAAACCGTTTTGGGAATACTTCCTGTAACACAGACGTACACGCAATCGGGCGATGCTTATGAGGTCGATTTTTGGCATCCGGGTTAATCTGGCCGACCTCCAAATATCAAGATTCTCATCCATTATGAGCAGCTTGTTGAAAAAAGGTTGAAGATCACGTGTGAGCATCAGCACACTGTTTAAAAACTGTTAGTATTCTGAATTCCTCAAAAACATCTCCTTGGTCAAATCGGGCGGTTGAATTTGCATTGATAAACAAGGGCAATGGAGATGTACTCATTGAGGCAGAATTAAACAATACTCTGGTCGCAGGTAATTTCACCACTGACCTGTTTTAACCCCCCTGTACATCACGGTAGGTTTTCCTCTTAAAACTACTGCTTTAGTAGTAGAACTCTTGAGGTCAGTAATCATCTTATACTTGTAAGCCCGTCCTTTTGTCCTTTGAGATTGCTTCAGCAGAGGGGCTGAATAACTGTTTGCCTGTAAGTTCCAGCATTACATTATATGTCAAAGTAAATTAAGGTGGCCTGTAAGATGTTCGCACTGGATTAAGGAGTCGTCCCCTGTGAAGAATAAAAGCATTTAGGCCATTTCAGGCATTAAGTGGATATTTGTGACATTTTCAATGGATTGCTTCCTCCATTGCAGGAAATGTGAAAACACTTCTAGAAAGTGCATCAAACTGCCTTTACTGCATTGGAAGCAATTTAAAACAGTGTGATCAGAACTGCTTAAGAGGTCACATTTTATTAAGAAAAGCTATATTTTTGTATAGACTTTGTCAAGCAGCGTGTTTTCTCTAGTTTAGAAGGTTTATAGGTTTGCCAACACAGTTGCTTTCATGAATATTCTGAATATTTTATTACAATCAGCAGCAATAAAGCAGGCATGACTTTTATGTTTCAGCAGTCGGTTGGAAAATACTTGGTCTTCAGGGCGTTTCATCTCCTACGCAGTTGTCTCGGCTGTTGGCAGGACGTTACTGACGATGACCGATTGCCAGCCACTTAAGAACTTTTGCTCGCATCTAATTTAGTAACAATAATAACATGGATTGCTACGTGTGTGAGTTGTACCATAGTATTTCTGCCTTAGTATTAGTTACCGTGAGCTTTTATGTCCACAACGCGAAATTGTACTTTCCAGGATGATCCACCTAGAGAGAAAATAGGCATTGAGTTGAAGAACTCCATAATTCCAAACATTTTAGCATACAAATCGAATTTTATGTAGGATTGTATCCCTACGTTTCGCCCTTGACACAAGATCTTCTTCAGGTCAGGTGGACTACGTCATCTTTCAGGTAATTGCATCCATAACGCTTTCAAAGGCAGCCTTAAGGAAATAGGTTTGGTCCATACGTGTTTCAGAATCGTCCTTAAGGCAATCAAATATCATCCACCTGGCGCGAATGCACCAAAGCGACCCCCTTCCCTTCTAATGAAAAATCCCAAATCAACCAACAGCCTGTAAGACGAGTTTATGACATGAGTTACCGGAGAAGGCTTGTGTGTGGCGCAGATCGCGTGCGACTTTGTGGGTGCCTAGTAGCGCTCGATACTCGTTGATTAGTTCACAAGGACGGAGGATGGCTAAAAGCAACCATATATAGAAAACCATCAGATACAGAGGGAGAATTACACTACTGTTCAAGCCATTAAAACACCTGTATGTTGCCATTGCATCCTCTGTTTTTCACATGGCCCAGATTCTGTGCACAGATGAAGTGGATGGGAGGGCCGCACGGAAAGATGCAATGAACAAATTAATAGGTAGTGCATATCCGAGGCGGTTAGTTGAACGTCATTTGCAAAGGGTATTAAACCCACCATCACGACATACAACAGAGTGGATTGGGACGACGGGTAGCCCTTATAAAGAGGGAACCTCTGAAGTGCTCAGGGAGGGACTAAACAAGGAAAAGATAACAGTGATTTTATAAATAGGTCAAACGCTCCGTTCTGCACTAGTGCAGTTGAAGGATCCATTTTCAAAAGATAGGACAACCAATTGAGTCTAAAATTAGTTGCATGGACTGTGTGCAAGTGGGTCTCATATTGAAGAATTGTTTTCAGTGATTCATCGTCAGACAGTTATAACCACATAATAAAGCCTGCACAAATATCGTTGAACGGTTTAGTTTAAAAAACCATAACATATGTTAGCCAGGCAAGTTAAGCTGTAATACTAAAAGATTTGATCCCGTGCATCTGGCTTCAGGTGCTTCCATTCCCTTTAACCAACGCAAGTGCGAAGTTTGGATTACTTTCTTCTGTGAACATAAAAGTTGTTTAAACCGAATGCAGATTGGTTTGCACTTTACGAGCATGCAAAGTGTAGGCATTCGAATGCAGCCTGACATTCTGTATATTGCTAGAATGATACGGTTAAGTTCTATTTGATGTCGTGTATCGACGAAGGGAACCAACATGGGACTGATAACGGCCTGTTAGGCAGATTAATGCGACAAGGTAATCTTCATTGATGCACCTGTGCAGATGCGCAATCAAACACATAAATGTCCCCGGAAGCGTCCTCATGTTTCGGGTACCAAACACACACTTCAGGGTATCTACTGAGAAGGCAGATTTGTAGCGCTTGCAAACTTCTTCATTTTCAATTGTAGTTTATTGTTCCAGCTTCTTCTATTTGTTGTGCAACGCTTTAATTATCTGAATCGGTACAAAGATTTTTCGAATTTTGTTCAGCGTTTTCACTTCGGCTCGATGCGCGCATTCTTAGTGATTGTTGGCTTGGTTGCTCCGTATCTGTTGAACGAAACGGTTATTGCTTGGGATTGCGTTCTTGTCGAAACATACGGCCAGTTGCGGATATTTGGAACACTTAGAACTAACCGAACTACGGATAGACTCTGTCCATAACTTTTCGTTAACCATTTGTGCAGTCCTTTTCCACTACATAAATGTCGACCACGTTTTGAATTTATATTTTTCCTTAAGCTTTTGTTTCTGGAAAGCATAGAACTCTACTTTTCTCGTATTCTAGAACAATTTCACACCAACCCCGTTCCTTCTTTTGCTTTCGAAAAGCTTGTGAGTTTCTCAGTTCCTCCAGTCGACGCTCTCAACCCTCATATTTGGTTTTTACAAGTAGAAGCACTTGTTCAGTGCTGCTGTATCACTTTCCAGCCTATCATGTTTTCTCACGTTGCCCCGAACCTCCCTACTCAAATCGCTGTCGATGTCGCTGATCTACTTCCCCATATCCTATCCAACGCGTCTTATGATAAGCTTAAATTCGCCATATTGAGACTCACCGCAGCTTCCGAGGAAGCGAGGCTTGAACTACTCCTGTCAGGTGTCGAAATTGGCGAGCGCATGCCATCGCAGCTTCTACGATATATGCGTTCCCTTTCCGGATCCAAAAATGTTGACGATGGAACCTTGCGTCAACTATAGACCAAATATCTCCCATTAACCACCACAGTTATTCTCGCTCTATCCGCTGATGACGTCTCTTTAGACAAGCCGGCAGAGACTGCGAACAAAGTCCATGAGTGCTTCTTCAAACCACGCTCTGTTCGTGCGGTAGACTCTCCTTCACCTAGCGCCCTTGGAAAAGATCTTCTTGAGTCAGTGTTATCATTCGTCGGAACTCGAGCTTGCTATCTCGAGTATACAGCGCAGGCAAAGTAGGAGTCGGACATCATCTTCACGAAGCAGACCCAGAAACCCATCATGACATTTTTTATTACCATGATCAAATTGAGGATAATGCCAGGAAGCGCCTACCCGTATGTACTCATCCCAAAGCATTGTGAAACGCCCCAAAGGGAAACGCTCAATCCAGTCAGTAACTGTGACGGCTGTGTCTGGCCTCTTTACCTCTTCTACGTCCACTGCTCATCAACCAACCTCTCTTTCTTATTTGACACCGGTGCGGAAGTCAGCGTTCTACCTCGCCGATTAGAAAAACCCTACCTTCTTCCTACCGGCATTAGTCATCAGGCGGATAACAACACTAAGATCATGATGTATGGCCAAATACTCCTCACACTTGACCTAGGACTCAGAGGAACCTTTCCCTTCCTCTTTCTAATCACAGTCTTTCAGCGTACTACAATTGATGCTGATTGTTACAGGAAATTTGGTGTGCGAGTCAACTGGAGCTGCAGAAAGCTTCGCGACAGTTTCACATCTCTTACTGTATTTGCTAGAGTCACATTGGTCAGCTAAATCGGTCTACGACTGACGGTACATACCGACAGCGTGTTCGATACTTTGTTCCGCCATTTTCCAGTCGTCCGGCAAATTTCCTGACCAAAAGCAAGAGATTGCGCAATATATCGTCATGAAAAATCCTGCGGTCACTTCCCAACCTCGACGGCTACCACCTGACAAACTCGCCACCGGCAAGGCCGAGTTCGAACACATGTTACGTTTAGGAATCGTCCGACCATCCACCAGTACATAGTCGTTTACTCTACACATGGTCCCTAAGAACTCGAGCGGGGAATGGCGACCATACGGAGACGACCATGCACTGAACAACGCTACTGTACCCAACAGGTACCCAATCCCGCAGATTCACAATTTCCCCATCGCTTTACATTTCAAAACCATTCTTTCCAAAGTTGATCTTGTCCGTGCCTACTACCAAATTCTTATCGCTCAGCATGACATATCTAAAACGGACATTACTACACCGTTTGGTCTCTACGAATTTGTCCGAATGCCTTTCGGCCTGCGAAACGTTGCGCAAACATTTCAGCGATTTCTCGACTAAGTCCTCAATGGTCTTGCGTTCGTCTTCGCAGATACCGGTGACATACTTGTAGCAAGCTCGAGGCGTGAATGACATTTGTCTCATCTTCGCTTAACTTTCGAGCGTCTTGCCCAATTTGGCATCACGATCAACGCCGATAAGTGTGCCTTTGTCCAGTCATGTGTTGAATTTCTTGCCCACCGAATTGATCACGACGGCGTCCACCCGCTTCTTGAAAAGACAAACTATCACAAACTACCCGATGTCTCAATCATCCGAAAGCTTACGCCGTTTTCTTGGTATTGTCGTCTATTACAGTCGCTTTATTCCAGAATTCTCTAGGTTGCTTTAGCCATTGACACGTCTGCTCAAAGTTGTCACGCAATTTTCAATTGATTACGGAAGCCATAGCAGCATTCAAGGAACTGGAACACGAATTTTCCATTTCTACAACTCTTAGTCATATGAAAACGGATGGCGACACGGCCTGAATTCTCGAAGCGGACGTATCACAGACCGCCGTTGGTGCTGTACTTCAACAGGTCGTAGGAGGTCAATCTGCACCTCTCTCTTCCTTCTCTCGAAACCTAAAACCTGCTAAGAAAAGATCCAGTAATTTGGCCGAGAACTCCTAGACATTTGTCTCGCCGTTAAGCACTTCCATCATTTGCTTGAAGCACGTGCATTCACCATCCTCACGGATCACAAGCCACTCATTTTCCGTTTTATTAATTCATCTGATCGTTTCTCACCTCGAGAAACCCGTCAGTTGGAGTACATATCGCTGTTTACCACCGGCATGCTACACATTGGTGCAGTTCACAATCTTGCAGCCAACACTGTCCCGCATTGGTGTTCAAGAGGTTTCGCGCCAAGCAATCAACCTAGAAGACATCGTAGCAAATCAAGAAACAGATCCTGGATTTTAGCAGTTGCAATCAAGTTACACAATTAAACATCTCAACTGCCTTATCCCAACCCGGACTCTCGACTTTACTGACTTATATCCACCGGGAAACCTCGACCACTCGTTCCTCAATAGCGTCGGCGAGTTGTGTTTGATCACTTGCATGGAATCACACATCCAAGCATCCGCGCCACCATGCGGCTGATCATAGATGGCTGTGTATGGCCAAGCATGATCAATGCTATCCAGAGGTGTGCGAAACACTGTATTATTTGCCAGAATAGCAAGGTAGGTCGACACAATTTTACTGTCCAGGAAACCTTTTCGCAGCCCATTTTTTGATTCAAACATGTCCATAACGATATCGTTCGACCTCTACCGACATCCAACTGTTTTACCTATTTGTTGATAGGTGTCGCTCGTTTCACACCTTGGCCACACGCAATGCCGCTGAGAGATGTCTCAACCGAGAGAGCAACACGAATGTCCATCGATAATTGTGCATCCCCTTGGGTACCCCCGCCACTTTCACCACGGAAAGAGGACCCCAATTTAATTATGTCCTGTGTTACGACCTTAAGCGCACGCTCGACTGTTCTACTCTACGCACCACAGCATATCACTCGGCCGCCAACTCAAGTTCGGACTCAAAGCAGCACAATCAAATATGCGGGGGTCAGAAGGTTTATTGATCACTCATCTCTGTGTCCGCGAGTCTATAAATGAAGATCTTTGTTGTTGACATACCCAGTAGAAATCTTAGAAGTAATACTATTAAAAAATGGAGGGTAGGTTTGTCCAGAGTGCGTTTCCGTAGAGGGTAGGCCGTCTATTCATCTTGTTTTACTATTATTGTTCCATTTTATTAGCTCTTTCTAAACACGTGCTCCACTAGTTTGTACAGACAATGTATGTAAATATTATCTTTTTCCTTATTTTCACCGATTTTCGTTATTTTCGGTTGGTCGGTGTGGCTAATTAAAAACCATCTGGTAGAGCCTTTGACATTGCTTCGGATAGTTATTATTTGGTAGCGCGCCGTACAGTGAGAGAGGTTACGTGCGTTTTCATGTCATTTTCCTCATTCACTACATAGCGGGGCCTACAACTTCTTTCATTGCTGTTTTCGTTGGAATATTGTTTACACTACCGACTATGGGTTGTATATTTTTATTTATAACTTTGATAAAAGTTTTGCTGAAGGATACCCGCTCATTGCTCTCATTGAAAAACGAGTGCAATGATTTTCAAATGTGTGTCCTGCAGCAAGGTATTCACTTCTCGCTCTACACCTGTCCGATACTCCATAGCTTACGGATGGCTGTACATCGCATTTTGTGGCATCAGCGTTAAACTGTCACATGAGTTTCAGCAATATACCTCCACGGTTATCATCCGACGCTCACACCACGTTCTTAAGCAGCGAATGCTACGGTCCCCTCAAATAACGAGCTTGTGCTTCCGTACACAAATCTCTAGAATGAGGATACTTAGCGACGCCGGAGGCTACTCCTTTTTTACTATGCTGCAACAGCACGAAAGAAAGATGGATGGGTCAATGTGCCACCGCCAAGGATATAGGCAAATGTAGCATGAAATGGGGGAATCGTTAATTTCAGTCACTCTAAACATAGCTGTGCGCAAGACGTCTAAAAGGCCTTGAAGTTTAAAAGAGTACCGAAGTCTACTTCATCCAATCTACGACGGGTTCCGAACAGAACGGCGCAGCTGTAAGATCTGATTAAGGCAAACTCCATCACAAAAGAATCACCCATACCTTATGGAAACATGCATTCTTCGCCTGAACAGCGTCTACTCATTGTAAATGCTCCTGAGTCCAATAAGTAGACGCCAGCTGTAAGAATGCACAGTTGGTAACTGGCATGGCAGTGGAAGATGTGCCGGGCTACAGCATGGTCAACTGTCAATCACGCAGGTCCGCGGCTTTCACCCATGACGAAGTAGTACTAGCTGCTGGCATTATGAAGTCATAGAGGCCGAACACCGCAGGGGTCCGCTTGGAAACATACCAGTGACGAGACCCAACTGGTCAAAAGCCGGCGTCTGGTGCTTGTCCAGACTAGTCTAAGCATGCCGATTGGGGGGACGATGATGAATTAGCTGAATTATATCAAAATCCTCATTACTACTCATCTGCTCAAGTATTAAGTTCGCCTCTGTATTTGCCTTGGGAAAGAGCAAGGAGACTCCAGCAACTTCCGTTATAACAAAGTTTTCTGTCAAGATGCAGACGAGTAGCGACTTATCCTCGGGTGCACTTTCCGTCTCAATGAACATAATTTGATGTTCTGAAAGATGTCGTCCCTGAAACCAATTCAAAATAAAAAGCGCAGTAAACGAACTACGTACCCCTGTAGCAACTGGAGAAACCAACTTTCACTTACTGGATTTTCATGTAATACAGCAATTCCAGAAGTCCCGCTGGAAGCCACTTTCTTTCTCCCGGGACAAAAGTCGGCACGAAGCGTAGACCACGGGTAAGGGTTGCAAATGTTTGCAACCCCCGAAAAAATTGGACAAAATACACACCCTAATTTTACTGCTCCTTCTAGATCCGCCGGCCTTCGCTGAGTCCTCGATCACTTCAGGTACCTCCGACCCCGAGGTCTGCTTTCCAGGATACCAACCTTTCATCTCTGACCGATCGTGAAAATGGGCTGCTGGCGGTATGGTTCCCAAATGAGTGAAGAGCTTAATGTTCACCTCTTAGAACCCATCAGCGACGCTACTGGGGTTGCAGAGCTGCCCTGGTGCTGGATCAATGATACTTTCAAATCCCATGTGGTGTTCTACAAAGCCGAGTAAGGTCATTCCAGACGTTATCAAAACGCACTGAATTCGCAGATATTTCCTTTTTGTGGGTGAATTAATGCCTTGGATGTCCACTGGGACCTGCTGCACTGTTTCCCCTTCACAGGCTCCATTGACGCTAAACTTGAAACCGTCCGCCAACGGATCTCACCCTGAAGTTAACATCACCCACCTGGCTAGACACCGCGCGTTCGTAAACTTGTACTTGCTCCTGCTCTGTATGATGTCCAGTAACTGAACCTATCACAGCCCGTTGTTAAAATCGGTCACCGTACGATCGCCTTATTATGGAATAAAGGTCTAAGCATTCAAGCGCGGAGAGCCATCTGTCGCAACTTCTGGTACACCGACGCATCTAGGTTGACAGCTGCAGTGAGTATGCTTGACTGGGTTGTTCCACAACAATTGAAATGGATGCTGCTTGGAACCATATATTCCCCAAGTTGTACCTACTTATTGAGGACGTTGTCCTATTTCATAGAAACACGCCTGTCTTCAAATGTCCTCCCCGGAGAAACCGAGAACTCAGGGCTGACATGAAACGATGAAAACTTTGACTACTCTACATATAAAGCAGTCTGAAACCTTTGCTCCCTTCAGAAACGTGAAAAGTAACAACCATATGAGCATGGGTTGGCTAAACAATCGCTTCGTAGGCTAAAGAAACTATTCGCACATCTCAGTAGATCCTGTTGTGAAAAATCGGCTTTATCCACCGACAAGACAGCATTGCACTCCATGATGATAACGCCAAACTTGCCGTTTTGGCTCCACAGTTCTCCTCAATACACTTGGTGGGTGACACTGGCAAATAACATCCTACTTTTACATTCAATACATTTGGTGCATATCGATATAAATGTAAATGCTACCTCGAAGCTTCTGATCGAACTGAACTCAGGTTCCTCACAAGATTCAGATGGACAACATCATTTTTTCTCAATATAGTAGAATAATTCATTGCCGCCACACTTTAGCATGTTCTTCAGTTCTCTCGTAAAGCTGTTCAACTGTCACTTGACTGCAAGACGGGTGTAATTATGCCGAAAAACAAGGGTGGATACCGCCAGAATCCTGCGAACTATCAGCCCATTTGTCGTAGGTCGGTCACTTGCAAGAACGGAAAACTCCTTAGATGTGTCATCCAACGACACTGCAAAGATTTGAACGTCACTTCGTCCACCCAACATTGCTTCCCCTATAGCGCTAACCTACTTGTCCCAAGAGAAAAGTGGGCAAAATCAGTGAACAAAGGAAAAAGTCTAAATGTGGTATTAATCGACTCCACCAAAGCATTTTACGGAGTCTTTCATCAGTAAATACACCCTATGCTCTGCGGAACTGGGGTAGCAGGGAACATCTTACTATGTTTGGAGTATGCAAGTCAAGGTGAACGAGACCGCCGCATTCCCAGTGCCCATGACCAGTGGTAAACCACATGACTCCGTACTCGGACATGAACTGTTCAAGATCTTCATCGATGGCCTAGTAACAATGCTACAAACGGGTTACTGGCCTATGCAGACGATCTCAAGCTAGCATCGGAAGTTTCCAGCGTCTAAGATGCCGACCGAGTACAGGCAACGCTAGATCTACTGCACGCATGGTCTACAAAGAAGAGTTAATGTTTAACAATAATAAGTGCTCTGTCCTTCCCATCGGTGCTGCAGTACCACTGGGCGATTAGCATATTTGAGGATTTTTGTGTAAGACTCTCACTCAGGAAAAGGTCCCGGGAACAGTCGTATCCTCTGCTCTCAAGACTACTTATGACACGTTAAAGAAAACTGCAACGGCAAACTAGGCGGGGTGTCATTTGGAGATCATTCTCTAGAATGACATCGCAGATATTCAGACTTATCCCCACCTCCCACATCCGTCCAATCCTTGCATTCGAACTTCCAGCCATAACCCCACTATCGAACTATGAAAGTGACCAGAACGAAAAAGTTCAGCGGCGAGGCTCGAAATTTCTTCTTTGGCAAACCCGTCCCCTTAACTCACCCGACTCCAGAGAATGAAACAATTATCTTTGAACTATTACCGACCGTGCTGGCCTTATCTAGACTAAGCGCATTCTAAGAGGAGAATTTGGAAATGAGCCGCGACAGCTTTTCAGCTAAGATGTGACAGTTCTACGCAAGGACACAGCTTGCAGCTGTTTAAAACGTGGGCGTTAGAAGTCGGTTCGGACGTTGCCCACTCTACTCTAGTAATTAATGATTGGAACCGACTGCCGGACCAGATTATTAATGCACCGTCAGAAGCGAGCTTCGAAGGTTAGTTAGACTACTATCTACTGATTACTCTAAGCTCCTGCGAATTCGTTACTTCCTCAAGTTGAGCAATGCCACTATAACAACACCTGCAATCCTTAAGAGACCGGAAAGAGAAGCACATGACATGGGACCTACCTTCTGCTCACTAGCACTCAACGAACTCAATAAACTCAAGCAACCTTTTAGGTAAAATCTCTGATCTCAATGCTAATATGCAGAGAAATGAGCACTCCGTAGCCTAGTTAATCCCTATCTGCCGAAGCATTAAACGGAATCAGCGCAAGTGCCCTTTCGTATGAATCATACTTAGACAACGACACGAAACCGGATACAGATGCCACGTACCCAGAGACAGAGACCGCAGGTGACCAGACCGCCTTTGAACGTCTCCTCGACACTTGAATGCCGTGCAGCTGCATTTCGAAAAGTTACTGAATACCAGTAAAGGGAGCGGGCTGGACAACATTTAGTAACGCCTTCTTCCCTCACCCATGGCTGCCCAGTAAGCGAGACCACGGGCATCCACTCTCTCCAATAGCCGTCAGCAACGACGACTTCAATACAGCCACATTCAACGCCTCTACCATCTGCGAAGAAAACACGCCGAGGCGACAGTACGCGATGATTGCTAGAAAATTGAGTTCATGCAAGTTGAAGATCTGATCAAGTGTCCCAGCGAATTCTGGAATGATGCGCTCGCGCAATCCTCAGTGGCTGATTACTGTGCATCACATGTAGGTGCTGATGTTAAGTAAGATCTGGTAAAACCTATGGCGATTGAGGAAATGACTTCTGCGTTGTGATCATTGGATGGATCAGCATACACGCCGGACAGTGTCACACCAAAGGACACCAGTTGAATGCATCAAACCTTCACCACCACATTTTTAAATTGTGGATTAGCCTGTTCCCCTTATCCTGCTTATAGGAACATAATCAGTGTGAGGTTTGCTCTAAAACGCCAAACCATTTCCACCCAATTTTCCTGAGTTTAGTCTTCAAGCTGGTTCTTTATGAAGTTCTATTCGACCGCTGGATTCCCGCTTGCTTCCCTGACTGCATCCAATTTTGTTTTCCGCCTATCGATGACTGATTTGAAACCCCACCATCTTACACGCAGACGGTACCCCTTTTCACATTGCTTCGCTTAACATTTCAAATCAGTTGGTTCCATCTCTCACTTTTAGCTGTTTCAAGCACCCTCCTCTTTGTTTTCTTTTCTTTGACCCTACCTTAACTATCGTCTTACTAAGCCTCCAGGATTGCAAGAGTCAGCGGTCTGCAGAATTATCCAGGGCTTGGGGTTGTCACGAAAACCCACTTTCTCCCTTGTTCTTCATCATTGCCAATGAGGAAGCATTACACAAGTCATTTGACACAAAGTGGAGATACCCAGCAGGACCAAACAATCATATTCCTTAGGCAGCTGCTGTCCAAGTTCTTGTTCACAACAGAGAAACCCTGATCGAAAGCCTAGGTCTATTTAGGAAGGATATACAACAGCCTGGATTATCAACAAACCACAAGAAATCGTTAGCACAGCGTATCAGCTTTGACCGAGAAAAAGAAATTCGCTTATTTCGCACACTTTGCAGCTACCTTGCGGCGCCCACCAGATTCCCTCGAGGAATTCAGGTTCCTTGAACTGCCGATTGTTTGGAAGAGTAAACGCGCACCAAGCTCGCTGGACCAAATTAAAGCACAACTGCAAGAGACATATCGAGCATCTGACAAGCCATACCGGCGCGTTAACGTGATACTAACCTATTTGTTACCACGTCGTACACATTGCCTCTCAATGGCAGTTATCCATCAGCAGACTCAAATCAGTGAACAGACTAATATGGCCAAGTATAAGCAAATGGCGGAGACTCCCCTAGGCTTCATCGTAGCCTTCTTGCACTCATCAGTTAGAGATTCTGGCCTAGTGATTTCGTTCCTTTCTAATATTAGCCCATTGCTTCAGCTAGACCACCCAAGACACCAGCTGTCGCACTCTCAGCCAATTGCCAGCTGGGCAATATGGGGGCCTTCAAAAGCTAACATCCGGCGCCTTACTACGAAACCCGTGATCATCAGGAATCAAGTACTCTTTGACATAAATAACGCGAAGGATGCATGGGGTAATTACTACACCAGCGTCTCGCAACTGGGCAAGAAACCCCTGGGAAAGTTTTACCTGAAGTTTGCATCAGAGGAAAGTAAGTTTGGGAAATCTCGATGCTCCAGAAGACGAAATCCTTCAACCGCAAGTGATCCTCACTGCTTGGATGCATGCGAACAAAAGATATACTTTTCCACATCCTGCAGTCGTGTACAGTAAATCACGACAATCGCTGCAGGCAATAACGATATCGTAAAGCATTTAACCAACACGCTTGGCCTCACTGGGCTCAAATCATTCCGAATCCCCGAATCCCATTGGCATCGACATATAACAAGTCGAATTTAATCGCCATCAATTACTTTACAGCACATGCAATGGACGTGGTAATGAGACACCTACAGAATGACCCGTAGCTAGGAAAGAAAAATCGACAAATACGGTATGGGTGCTCATCTGGAACCCAAAGCTCGCTTTATGAGCTCGGTATCTCCTACATAATCGAGCACCGGAATAATATATTCCCAGCCTCCCCAAGAATATTTCTGCACGGGGACTTACTAGACTTGATATTTCCGACTTGTTCGCGTCTACCATGGGAAGATGCCTTAAAGTGTGTAGCACCTACATGCGGAGTGTAAGGTTACAAAACAACTCTCACACTTCACATTCACACATTCGCATGCGGTTCCGATCAAGTTTTGCCTTTAACATGATTAATTTTTCGATGTCACGCCAGGACATTTGTCCGATCTCGGTGAATTTCTATAATGTTCAGGCTTTAGGACATGCATGAATTTGCCGAATCTATATGTTCATGGACCGCGATCCATGTTAGCGGTGTTTGGTCGATTCGGTCACCAGAACGGCATTTGCAGCAGACAAATACTGTGAGAAACGTTACTCGTGGCTCGATGAGACAGAGTTAAGGAGATCAGCCCGTATACTTTGCGCCCGATGACCCTGTCGTTAACTTGCTTCCCAAACAAACAAGCACAAAATTAGGTGGGGTATTAGATGTTATCAGTGGATAGCCTAGACTTATTCTTTGAATGTTCGCTCAAATGCAAGAGGTAACATAATCCTTGCTTCAATCATTCACACAAAATAGGAGTGGCATTGATGTTAACCAAAATGCGCCAATCACCAGGCAACCTGCTCTGTCACATCAAGTTCCAGATGGACGAAAAATCACCCGCCATGTGTGCATGAAAGTGCATTCGCGACCTGATTTAACTTAAGTACATTTCAACCCCACATTTTTCTACGTATCCTTTGGAATGGATCATGTGCGTTGAATTCTCTACAAGTATTTCGTTCATTAGGGCCTTCTCTGGAGTTGCAACCTAAGTATTCAATATCGACCTGGATAATTCCAGTTCGTTTCTTTCTGTATTACACATGACTATCTAATCTACCAATGTTTTCACTGAATACAAAAGCTACTGGGCAGTATTTGGTACACTCCAAACTCATTGTTTACTGTTCCCACCTTCCGATATTCAGTCTTACCAATTGATATCGCTGTGCAAATGTTACAACCTAAATGGATGGCCGGCTAAGAAGCTTGATCTTATCGAACGCACTAAAAAGGATTTTGGCTGAAACTTTTGACCCGTACAACTCAAGTACTAGCGACTGTCTGCGTCTCAATTCATGTCGGTCTTGTAGCAGCAGTGAGAGCGGATGTAAATGTTCAGTGTGCAGGCCAACTTTTAGAGGATCCCTGGAGTCAAAAGCACACGAAATTCAGGAAAAATTACCAAAGTAGAGAATACTTTTCCGGTTGTGGGCTATCCAACAACCTGACACGGAGATGCGGAAGTGTGCTCAGTGTTTTGAGACAGTATGTACAAGTGATGGCCATTCCTCGGAGAGATTGGCCGTTATCAAGAATTATTGAATGCTCGTACGCATGCTTTATTCGTCGCACACGTGTAGGAGTAGCGACTAACATCAATGGAAAAACCTATAAGGAAATTGGGTAATTTCGTTGGTTTCCTAGATCGGATTATATTTTCACTATGCACCGGGCCATGTCTTCAACGACAACCGCTTCTTTAACAAATAACGTTGATTATAGTAACAAGCTTAACAGATTCCGTGCTGACTTTTGGGATGCATTCGGTAGCTGCTTGCTCATTAGGACTGAGTTACGAGGTTGGATAACTCATTAGTATAAATCAGAGTAATTTACTCGCGAGAGCGAATGATTGGATATACAGGTATTTATCGTCTTTCGCTAATTCAAACCTACTTGATTTGCTCAAACTTCCTTAGCGTAATTCAAGCTCGAAAGAACGTCTAAATACTGATATTTCTTTTATATCCTTAACTGAGGGAAACATTACTCAGTTTCATGCATGACTGAAAGTCGATAAAAATTGTGAGCTGGAATGAATTCTACCAAATTTAAAATTTTCAGATATCCTTCCAAAGAGTGCACTTTGATTCCTCAGTTTGCAACAATAACCCCCTGATTTTGCTATCAAGTTACTCAACTGCGGGTAAATACAGTATCGGCTGAATCCGAAGTACGGCCGAATACACCAAGTGTTGGTGAGTATTCACTGTAGCCAAGAGGAGGATATAGCGACGTCCGTGGCGCCATCATTTGCACTGCATGCACCCTTTTGATGCAGCCTCAAAGCAGATTTATGCTAAAAGGAAATAGCATGGTTTAGCATTCCAAGTACTAGACTCTGGTCCAAGTTTTAGAAGAAAACAGGGCAGGAACCCACTGTAAGTGGCAACGGGGACCGAATTTTCGTAACGTAAACAAATTCTTGGGTGGGTCTCCACCACTTTCTCCATTGAGTTAATCCTTTGAAAATTAGCTATCCTATTATTGCTAATATGAAGCATCATCGCTATGAACTTAATTCCTTAGTAAGGCAATTGAAGTCACACTTTACAGTAAACATTGGCAATGTTTTACACGCTGTACAAAATTTCATTAGTTGTCTTTAGGAAAGAAGTTAGTGATGCCAAATTATTTGTTAATCGTCTACTTGCCGATAGAAACGTCGGAAATAAGGGCTCGGTGAAACAAGTTTGGTACATATAATTTTGCTGATATAATAAATTATCGATGATGCTCCAAAATAAAGGGGAAAAACTATAGTCGGTATTCAGACACTTAAGAAGACACTTCACTACAGTGGATTTTTGTTAACTGTTCACCTGTGCAATGGTGAAGCCCCTTTCAACTGCTTAATGATATAATTTTGTTGGGAAGCGAGATTTCTCTCCAGCGGTGTGACCTGCGGGTTAGAATTAATTGACCAAGGTAGAAGGGCGCTCGTCACTTTAGACGAATGAATTGTTTTGTTAATTGAAAAGTCTATCTGAGTTTCGGTTAATTCGAGAAAGTTGTAGTAAAGGTAGGTTACTTTAAGTGGGTAAATTAGGGACTTTTAGCTTGAGTGCATTCACACACAGTAACCTCATTGGACGATGAAATAATCTAACTCTGCGAAAATAAAAGCGTTGCATCTTTATTTGTACTTACCAGCGTCAGATTAATTCAACTTCTGGGTCGGGAGCACAAAGAGAGCACACATTGATGAGAAACGGAGCGACATCGCTTGCCACTCCAGCGCTGACTTTGTTACCTCAGAATATTTAAGAAAATTACTCGGGTCAGAGTTCACTTCGATGGACAACATGCTGACACGCAGATTGGTACAGATAATATTCCGCTACTGCAAGACGGTATTCACGGCATCCGGGCGCTTGGTTAACACCTAGATTCCTTAGTTCAATAGTTCGTCACGAAGTTATCAAACTAATTTAGCAGATTTGGACAATGTATTGCAAGCTTACGTTGATCTACGCAACAACTTTATCAGCAAGAATGATTTACCCAACACCACTTGCGATTTTATGAGAGGCGTTGGGTGATAATAATATTTACACAGACACTCACTTATCAATGAACTGAAAGTTCGCCACTTTATGATGCCTCACCCCATAACGACAAACTGGAGGATTTTCGTTGTATGAATTAACGGAAAAAAGATACAGAAAAGTTGTATGAAAGCTTACTCTGTTAGTCCTGTAGGAGAACATAGATCATATCAAAAGAACAAATAGATAGACGTAGCACAACTGTACCAACTAACTAACATTTATCCGAACTTATCTTTCGTACCCTGTATGTAGGTTTGATGGTGGCCCGTAAGTAAAGTCCAGGCGCCGGGGTGCGGCGGGGGAGAGACCACTCCCAAGCGCACCGGTTGGCAGCAGCGGAGGTTGAGGTCCTGTCAGCCTTTTTCTGGACTAGCCAGTTTTGTTGTAGTCCGACAAGCCCGCTCCAACGGCTCGCCGAAATGCACCCTGCCCTGCATTCGATAAATAACGAATCATAAACGGCACAGCGGACTCCGACTTCTGATGAACCCCCATTTACACGAACGCACGCCCATTTTTACTCGGCACGATTTCGCCTTACGAACCTCGTTTCAACATTCCTTTTCGAATTCGAAGGCTTTCTATGTTCAGCCTTCTAGGTGGGGAGCTCTGTAGCGCCCAAAAAGATAACTCTTATCTTTCGTGTACAATTTACTTGTTGACCGATTGTACATTACTCCTTCTTGTTTTAATCTTACAACCGGCTCGACACACAACTGCCTTGTAAGTTCCCGCGCTCGCGTGTACGCTCTTGCCTCGCTTCATCCGTCCGTTTCTTGTTGTAGTCCCATCGAATACAGTCCGCTGTGTCCGACTCCGATTGCCTTCTGATATCCGCGCTTAATTCCGCGCATCGTCTCGGACTAGTATTAACTAGTCCTACAGTAGTCGTCGCACGGCAGCGGAGCGTCGTTACGGCGTAGAGCTGACACATTATTATTATAATTACTGTTAGTATTATTATTAAGATTTAGGGATGATAATGAACCGAACGATTGCCCTATGCTGTGTAACTTGGTGCACTACCGTGGATAAATTTTGTAAAGGGACAACATGATGAGCCCGCCGGCGCCTTATGCTGCCTATATATGTGTATACGTATACATATATGCATCTGAAAATTCATCCGAAATCTTCATCCATCGCTCCAGAAATATGCCTACTTCGAATAACTAGCTATACGTCCTAGCCTACCCGTCAGCCTATCAGTTTGCACAAGGTTGAGAACCAACACGAAAACACAAATACGTTTCGAAAAGCTGCTTGGGAACATTTAAACAAACAAAAGTGTAAAGGATGAAATGGTACTCACATAACAAGTGAAACATAAAAGTGTCATGGGTTAAAAAGTATAAAGTGAAATCATTATAAAACGTTTTAATAAAGCTAGCGGCACTTTGTGCTTGATGTATTGCTTGATGAATTAACGAGCATATGGAGAAATGTATACTCGTGGAACGGTGGCAGATGTTTACGACCCAGGTCCGGCGATTCAGTAACCAAGGTGTATTGACGGAATTAACTGAAGATGATAAATTTAGTTGCAAAGGTTTGAATTCACTACGTGCTCATTTTGAGCTTAAAAATCAGAATGCTCGATTTCGTGGCAATTGCGTATTTTCCGCTGATTTTTGGTAGCGTTCTACCAGTTCGAAACGCGAAAATTCAAATTCAAGTTCAGTTGGGACCGGAACGTTAGGATAATCCCTTGAATGTTCCTTCTCTACGTATCGTCGGATCGGGAATTGACAGGTCTGCTTGAGACGTTGAAAAGCCTAAAACAAAGACCGCATCACACCCTGTCCAACCAATTACTGCCCACGTTTTCCCTCCCAGCAGGCCCTGCCAGGCCGGTTTATGTGAAGTAAAAGAGTGAAGGATAAGCTAAGAAAACAAGAGGACGAATGTCAGTTACTTAATGATAATATCAAGGTGCGAAAAAATTTAAAAAAGAACGAAGGGAAAATTGAAGCCACAAGTCGGTTAGGAGAAGGGGAAGGTTTAGTACTGTTGTAGCGACCTGGAGATTCCCCCGTATGACTGTGTAAACTATTCTAAAATATTCAAATTGTAGCTTTCTTATGTATTAGGGAACTATTCGGTTTGACTGTTGGAACGTTGACCGTTTGTTGGAAACACAAAAACGATCCCCGCTTTTGGCGCGCGACTCGACTGCGAACGACGCTTTGTCAACGCACTCGACGCCAACGACATTTTCCCTAGCTAGCTCTCTCAGGGTGCAGTATTTTTAGCATTAGCTAACGCACCTCCCGTCCAATAAACTTTTTGTAGCAGTCTGGAGATTCCCCGGTTTGCCTGTGTAAAATTCTAACCAAAATTCTATAATTGTACACCTAGGCAACCGGTGTGGTTTGTTGAACTGATTGCTGAGTTCGAATGCTTGACTTGCTCATCTCCATTTTTGCTTGGCGCTCGTTTCGGTTGCAACTCGCAAATGCCCTGTGTGCTGTGCTTGATCCGTTCCCCTAGCTAGAGCGTCCACGGTGTTGTTCTTTTATAGCTAGATAACAGGGAATCTTTTACTGTACCAATAAAAGTTTCCCTGCAGCTCGATCCGTCTTCTCGAATCCCTCTGGGCTCCCGGCACAGGCAACCCTCTAAATTTTCCCTAGCTTACGCTTGTGCCTTCTACCCATTGCTTTAGCTGGCCGTTTAGTCGCGTACCGGATATATAGCGCACGATCAACGCGCTATACTGTCACCAAGAGCATCTAACTGACGCTCGAAACCCTCTACCGTAGACTCGCTAACCACGTGCGCCGGAAGCGTGTTCCAACGTTCAATAACTCGACGCGACAAGCGAGTTTCCGTCCTTACCCGGTCAGAACGCTGTTTGTGCAGCTTCAACGGGTGACCTCGGAGACTAGGCAGCTGGGCGGGACTAAATAGCCAGGACAAGTCTGGACCGATCTTACCCGTTAAGATACGGTAAGTGAGGCTCAAGTCTCCTCTAATTCTGTGGCAGTGCATTGAGTACATGCCCAAGCTAAGCAAACGTTCGCGATACGTTTGCCCCCGTAATTCTTGCACTAACCTTGTACCCACTCGCAAAACCCTCTCCAGTTCCATTTTGTCCCTTACAAGACAAGGTGGACAAGCCTGGATGCAATACTGTAAGTGAGGTCGCACAAAAGCTGAGAACAGCTTCACAAAAATATTGGCTGTTAGGACATCGAAGGAGCGGCGAATAAACCACATCATACGGAACCCTCTACAAGCAGCCTTCCTCCAATTTTCCCCAGAGTGAAGCAATGAGGTATAGGTGATACCTAGATCAACCTGCTGAATAACAA
Organism: Dicrocoelium dendriticum; assembly: GCA_944474145.2. NCBI lineage: Eukaryota > Metazoa > Platyhelminthes > Trematoda > Plagiorchiida > Dicrocoeliidae > Dicrocoelium > Dicrocoelium dendriticum. The sequence goes on from OX104063.1 coordinate 139,846,536, forward strand.
CTGGGAGTTCACTTCCACCAACTAAATAGCGCGTGGGAGGACTAGCACGTCCAATGCGGAGGACAGAACATTTCGGCTGACTTATGGGCATCAACCATAAGTTTGACCAATCCCAGAGCCTATCCAAGGCACTCTGAAGTGCCACAGAGCCACCAGGGATATCCACAATATTCCAGAGCTTGAGATCATCAGCTCCTGGGGTAGGTCATTGACATAAATTGCGAAAAGCAACGGCCCTAGAACCGAGTCCTGCGGAACGCCACTAAGAACAGCTTATCTAAGCTCAAGGATACGCCCCACGCGTACACACTGTTCTCTCACCCCTAAAAAAGCAGAAACCCATTTAAAGGTGGCTCCAGATATCCCATACGATCTCAACTTCAATGTGAGTCGTTGATGTGGGACAGTATCAAAAGCTTTCGAGAAGTCAACGAAAAGCACGTCGACGGCGTGACCGTTGTCTACTGCATCAGCCCAGCTAACACGAGCTACAAGTAAATTTGTCAGGCATGAAAATCCCTTGCGAAATCCGTGCTGGGCCGCACTGAGAAAGTTAAACTTAATCAAGTGATTCTCCACCGAATCCCTGACCAATTTTTCAAACAACTTAACTACTACACTTGGGAAGAGCTCTGTCATCGCCCTTAAAAATCGGACAGATGATTGCCTGCTTCCATTCCGAAGGTAAGGCACAGCTTTCGAGTGATATTCTAACCATGCATGTCAGAGGGCCACTTAGCTCAGCGGCCAATTCATGCATCAGCTTCGGATGAATTGAATCAGGTCCGGAAGCTTTGGAAGCATTTAGCTCTTGTAATAGCCCGAAGACTTGTGTCTCCGTTATGCTGATTTTAATTAGGCAAGAATCCTCTGGAACTTTTGTGACCAGCTCAACCTGAGGTAAAGAGGCCTCATGAGAAAGGACACCAGTATACTGTTCGCTAAGTATACAAGCATTATCATAGTCGGTGTGCCCATGGGTCCTATCCGCCCGTAGTAAAGCCGGCATAGACGAGTTTGTACCGCTACGTCTCTTTACGTAAGCAAAGAACTTCTTTGCATTCGTTACCACTGCGTTAGCCAAATTTTCCTCATACTGAAGGCGAAGAGTTCTAAGCTATTGCTTACATTTATTTCTAACCGATTGATAACTTTCGTAGGTGCTGGTTGATGAAGCCGCTTGGTAAGTTCGCCAGCACTTAGAGCGCTTCCTGAGCAGGTATTTACCTGCATGATCTATCCATGGAGGCCGCGCTCGTGTCACCCGTCTCTTAATCAGTATGATGTGGAGAGCAGAGATCTCGGCGAGGTATGCCTCAAATTTCTCACAGGCTGTCTCAACTGTGTCAGCCACGGTGATGGCACAACGCAGAACTGAAGCTTTGGCTCGTATTGCGTTAAAGTCTGCCCGCCAAATATTTGGACATGTCTCAGCGGTAGCTTGATGACACTTAGTTAGAGCACATCGAAAGGATATGCAGACATGGTCACTGGCTCCTAGAGGACAGTCGTAGGTAATATCACTTACGAAATCTTGTGACTCCGCAAAATGAGATCCAAGGTAGACGGAATTTGGTTGCGCATATATCTACTCGGGAGGTCCACAAACTGAAGCAAAGGCAGTTGCAATGTTAGCTCAAGGAGATCCGAAGCGAAAGTGCCCACCGCCGAACTGCAAGATAGATCAGCCCAGCAGACTTCAGGGAGGTTGAAGTCATCCAGTATTAGACACCTGTTGGCAGTCTGAGTACGAATAAATTCAATAACCTCCCTGGAGATACTTCCAGGACTTCGATATACCAATACAACTGTAAACTGAGCAGAGGAAGTGCACACAATAGTCGAGAGGGCTTCAAGAGTTTGATCCGGCGACTGGAACAAACAGGTCCTCAACACATCAAGTTTACAACTCACATAAAGAGCGACGCCCCCACCTTGGCGGCCAACGGAGCGATCGCATCTAAGCAGTGCGTAGCCAGGCAAACATACTTCATCTTCTGTGATATCCGGGGACAGCCACCTTCCGGTGATAGTAAGTACGTCGGGACGAGATTTGTCTACAAGTAGACGCACCTCGTGTACCTTGTTCCTTAGACTACGCACATTACTAAGCACTACCCGAAGGAACTTGGCACGACCAGCCCTGGGTCGTACGCTACCAGGAGTGGTTCTGGTAGAGCAGAATTTGACTTCCGGCTGACCACGTGAAAACCCACAAGACGAAGGCCTTGCTCACCAGCAGCCCGCCTGCTCTTGGGGCATTTGATGGCTTCCTTTAACTTCAGTCGATCTGCCAGTGGGAGGTCCGGCTGAACGCTGACATTACTACCGTTGAGTTTGAACGCAAAGCGCATTAAGGCTTTGCGTTCCTCCGGCGTTGAGAGGACTACACGAAGTAGTCGGGTCGCAAGTTTGGCGTGTCTACAGGAACGTTCCCCAATCTGCTTAGTTTCCTGATGGTGACACCGGGGAAACCAGGCGGAAGTATCTTGTTGACGCAGAGCTTGAACCACTGGAGGTCATCCAGCATGCGATCCTTTGGAAGAGCTGCCGCGGATTCAGCAACGTTACGAAAGATAACGCTACCATCAGTAAAAGAATCACCTAGACGAGGCGTATTCACTCCACGCGTCTTCGACGCGACCCCAGTTTCGACCGGTTTGGTAGATGACACGGCGCGTTTCTTCACCAAGGGAGCTGGAGTAATTGAGGCTGAGGCTTTATGTTCTACCTCCAACTCCCTCACCAGTCTTGTCTTTTCAGAATTTGCGGGTGTGGCCGAAGTCGACACGGTGCGTTGCTTCGCCAATGGAACTGGAGTGATTGGAGTTGGAGTTTTGTGTTCCACCTCCAATACCTTAATGCTTTCAGGACCTTCAGGCTTTGAGGCAGCCTTACGGACTTTCTTAGCCCTCTTCCTCTTGCTTTTATTGGGCCCAGGGGCCATAAGTTCGCCAAAGGTTGGTGAATTCTGCGTCACAACGCTAGGGAGAGCCGACATCGAAGGAACAGAAAGCGACGTCACTATGAAGGCTTGGCCGACGCAAGCCAGTTATCCCTGTGGTAACTTTTCTGACAAATAATAAATCTTAAAGGGAACAACATGTTTAACATAAAAGTTTGTTTTTCCTTTTGCTGCAACAAACAATTACATTAAGTTGCATTACTAAGGTTCAAAATTTAAAACCATTCAGGTACAGCTAAATAAGTAAACACCAATTGCTATCATTTCAATTGTTCTCGTCAGTCGCATACACAATACAAGCAGAAACACATACACAATTATATACACGACAAAAAATTAGCAAACCAATCAAAACGTAGAATCAAGTCCAAGGCAATCGGATTGATTGCCTCAAGAGTTTCTGTGCACATAGCACTGGTTGATAAGCCCTGATTAGCAAAGCTTCACTGATTGCCAACATTATCGGATTCCGGTTACGTAATAGCACTTTGTACGCAGTCTTGGGGTCCACATTGTGACCAGTTGTCACGAGGTGCTTAGTGATAGAGGAGGACATAATCCGGTTCATTCTGGTGGGCGTTCCATTTTGTTGCGTCATCATTTGCTCTACCCACTTTGGCAAGTGTTCAGCCACCCTCTGAGCCAACCGACGGTTAGTCCTGCCTATGTAAACGTCACTGCAACTGCAGGTGAACTGATAGACCACATGTGAGGGCGAACTAGCCGAAGAGTAGCTCTGACGGTCATGAAGAACAAGTTTTCGAGTCGTGTGCATGAGACGCAACTGTGCAGTCGTGTACGTGCGCGTTAGAGCGGACCTGAGCTTGTGTCCGATGTCGTTTGCCACCTGGTCTCCCTTGAAGGCCAGGAACAGATAAACAGTTTTTTTCTCTGCCGTTAACACCGGCAGTTTCTTTTGGGGGAGTCTGCTGTGCACTTGGATGAACTTTTCAGGATAATCATTTGCCACCAAGGTCCTATGCAGAAACTTCTCTTCGGCTTCCAGTGTATCCGAACTACAAATACGTCTGGCCCTGTAGAACAGCGTTTTCACTAGGCCGCCTTTGTATGCAACCAGGGCAAAACTGGAAAAGTGAAGGTACTGCCCACTCCAGGTTGCCTTGTGGTAAACGGTGCGCTGCAATGTACCTCCGTCCTGCCTCTTAATGAGGATATCCAAAAATGCTAGGGAGCCGTGTTGCTCCATCTCGTGGGAGACTGATAAGTTAGGGTGAATTGAATTTAAAGTGGTTAACAGGCGAGTAAAATGTTCGCTGTTGGTGAACATCAGAATGTCATTCACATACCTTTTGTATACTCTTGTTTCACCAATACGGGTAGCGACTTGCCTTTCGATCAAGCCGAGAAAGATATCTGCCAAGACCGGTCCCAGAGGGCTACCCATGGCGACTCCGTCGATTTGCTTGTATGCTGTCCCCTCAAACTCAAAACGTACATTCTCTATACACAGTAGAATCATATCCCGCAAATATTCCACAGGGAGACCCACATACATGTTTTGACTCAGCATGAAATGACACAAATCATCAACTGTTTCTTGAAGTGGAACGTTTGTGAATAGAGAATCCACGTCAATAGAGTACATTACTTCCGCACCCAGTGAGAATTGTTCTAGTGTCTCCGCTAGTTCAAATGAATCTTTCAGGCAGTGCGTAGCCAAGAGTTTACGCACGGGATCTAAGAGTTTCGCCAGCCACCGGGCAACGTTGTGATAAGGCGAGTTGTTCATGCACATAATGGGACGCAGTGGGTTGCCTGGCTTGTGTATCTTAAGCGCGCCCCTTATTCTCGGTGTCTGCGTCCCAATCGGTTTCAGCTGTCTGTACTGTGACTCAGTGATGTATCCGTGCAGCAAAAGGATCTGGAGTTTTCTGGCTACCTGCTTCTCCACTAAGATGTTATTCTCCGGTGTCGTATCTATCAGGAACTTACGTCTATCCCCCAAAATAGACTCCATTTTCGAAACGTAGTCATGCTTGTTCATTACTACAATACCTGACCCTTTGTCTGGCTGCAGGAAGATTAGGTTTGCCATTTCTTTTAACTCTCTGATCGCGGCATAGTGTTCAGCATTCAGGCAACATCTCTGGCTTATTGGCGTATTAAGGAATTGGTTCGCGATATCCACCAATTTTGCCCGAAACCAGCCCGCATCTTCTATAGATCTTGGCGAGAGATCACTGAGCTGGTCATACAGATATTCAAACTGAGCCTGCGTGCTGAGCCTGTCTGTCGTCTTCGGTGGCAACCGATATTTCATTCCAAGGAATCCGATAATGTTGGCAATCAGTGAAGCTTTGCTAATCAGGGCTTATCTACCAGTGTTATGTGCACAGAAACTCTTGAGGCAATCAATCCGATTGCCTTGGACTTGATTCTACGTTTTGATTGGTTTGCTAATTTTTTGTCGTGTATATAATTGTGTATGTGTTTCTGCTTGTATTGTGTATGCGACTGACGAGAACAATCGAAATGTTAACATATCGCAATCTGTGCCTTCTTTCTGCTTTAGACACCATTAGGTGTGTGGACACAATTATATGCCATGCTTTGAAGGATTAACAATGGTAACCGCAGACATTTTAGATTAGGGCGTTGTTGCTACAATGCAATTCGTTTGTGAATAGGGATGCAGACCACAAAAGAGAGGCATATGCTACACTCCAACATGCGGCATTAAGGCATTACGGCCGATAAAAGTTTTACCCATTATAAACAAATCCTCAGATATTGGACATTAAAACAAAAAGTGTTAAGGAAACCCGGAGAAAACATAATGCATTAAGATGCCGCTCAAATTTTATATGTCATTTACAGTGTTTTCACGCTAAAATGTTTATACATAGTCAATACTTGAGTCCTTTCCACCTACAGACTAGTGGAACTAGCTGCTTTGTTGATACGGATGGTGGAATTTTCCCCGCCGATCGACGTCCCATGTCTATCTCTGAAGCACTTTTGTTTCTCGCTTCATCCCTGGTAAGCGTTTTACATTGTAGATTGTAGTTCACCTGAAAACACATGCTTTCAATGTTAACAACCTTGGAGTTTACTGCTGTTTGAGGCAATGGTATATTACTGGCAAACAGTGGATAGATAGCCATTTCCATAGGATGGCCAATAAGAGAACCACAACGTGCTGGATAGAGAAACAAAGAGGTAAACAAAAAGCGTTTTGAGGATCCACCACAGTGCTAAAACGCACGCGTAGTGAAAGCGCCTATTACAGTTTTTGTGTAATTCAATTTGTGCATATTTCATTTCATTATATTGACAGTCGAGACCCACAGTCTATATCTCTTAGTGTATGTGGATTAGGCGACTTCAAAGCACATTTTAAAGGCCAATAAAATGGGGGGGGCGGCAACAACTTATTTTGGGACGGCGTTCCGAGGCTGGCACACACGAAGAGTGTAAAAGTTCCATCGAACTTCTACCCGACTGTTATACTTGGCGGATTTGAACTGTTGGTCCCTCAAATTCTTGTTGTGACTAAGTTGTAGTAGGTGGTGGCAGACGTGGTTTGGTTTCCTTAGGAGCTAGTTGGCCATAAATTGGTCGCTACTTAGGCGCCAGTACCGGCCAATGTATAGTTTTCTGGTCTTCAGTCCATGTTGTTAAGGAAGATTGAACAACCCTTTGACGTGTTTCGTGGCTTGTTGCTGTGGAGTCTCGAACGCTGCAAGGTCTTGCTCGTGCCAGGCTGCTCCGCCTGGATTGCGTATTCCACATTAGGCTGCACGTGTGTGCTATGCAACTGCGAACTGACAGAGGAACAGAGAGAGTTTGCGACAACCGACTAGGAATCTGCTAAAATGGCTTTCCCAAAAGTGCCTGTATTCAGTTTGTTGGTCGCTTCAGCAATCCGATTGCAACTGCTTCAGAAACGACGACAGTTCGATCCATCGCTATTCATCAGCAGGAAAACTCCCAAATATGTGTCAAAAAGGAATGCAGCTTGGCTGGCTTACAGATTCCGTCCTGGTTCGGAATGCTGGAGCGATTAGGTGACAAGGCGCAAACTTTGTAAAATGCTTGTCCGTGATGACAAAAGGAATCGCCAAAAACATTTGGCTTGTAAATTTGCCAACAGCATAAAACGCCCATATAAGCAGGTTAACACCATTCAGAAAGTGACATACGGCATCCTCCCACTTAACACGACAGTCAGGGTGGTACAGAGCGCTGAAGAAGCAGCCAACGCTCTACTGACGCTGGATGCTCCGACCTTCCAGTGAGACGTTCGCCACTGATACATACCTACATCCATACCGCTAATTTCAACATCCACTAAGGTTGCTTGTACTACCACATCTGTGTTAAAGAAACAGCTTCCACTGCGCTCTTACAATTCCCTCGGAATTGATGACGTTTACCAGAGGGCACTGAACGTAGCAGAACCAAAGCTGGCCGACCCATTATCGCCTTCCTTCCAAGCTTGCTTGAATGAGCCAACTGTGTCCTTCATGTGAAACTATGGTCTGGTCAAGCCAGTTTTCAAAAGTGACAAATGCTCGGAACCCACAAACTATCGCCCAGTGGTCCTTCTCTCTGTGCTCTCAAAGATGCTGAAGGCAATCATCACTGAGGTTATAGTCGACCACCCAGTGTGCTACAACGTCACAACACCTGGGCAGCAGGGTTGCTGCCAACACCGTCCATGTACAAGCAACATACTGGTTGCACCCAGTAGTTAAACGGAAGCGGTCAGATAAAGGTAGAGGGACCGACGTCATTTACCTCGACTTTCCCAGCGCCTTCGACCGACTGGACAACCGCATTCTGCTTCAGAGGCACGAAAGCTATGGAGTTGGAGATACAGTCCTTGGCAGGAATTTTCTGCAAAATCGGCGACTGCAGGCTAGACTTCGAAGGGCAATATTTGATGCGATTTATGGTGAGTGTAGAATTCTGCAGGCATTCTTCCTATGGGCGCTGTCTCTTCCTCGTATTCATTAATTAGTTTACAGCTTTGATGATCTCGGATTTCTTGTTTTGCTGCTGACGTTAGGATGTGGCGGCCAATCGCTAACAAAGGAAATCACGATGCATTTCAGCAAGACATGGACAGAGCGGATGCTCAGTAACTCGAGCACTTGCTTTTCTTTAATTCGTCAAAGTGTAAGGTGGTCCACATTCTTCACCAAGCAAACATCAACTATGAGCTTGGATACGATGTCCTGCTTGCAGTCACCGAGGGACGCGACGTTGCAGCATTAATTCAGCATGATTGGTTTTGCTCTAAACAATCGAAGAAGGCGTCGATGACTAGCAATTAACACAGTAACCTGCTGCGGAGGACATTCGGGCCGTTTGGTCCGTCTCTCTGTCTGTTCGTAGTTGCTTAACACCTATGTGCAGCCTCATGTGGGATAGGCAAACCAGGCTTAGCAACCCTGGCACAAACAAGATCTAGCAGCACTCAAGACTCTACAGCGAACAGCCACGAAGCATGTCAAAGGACTGTTCCAGCATCCATGTCAATTTAAGCTGAATCCTCTAGGATTGTACGGCAGTAGGCATTGGCGCCTACCTGAGGACCTACTACTGGTCTACCAGATTTGAGAAGTCCCAATCACTTCTACCATCACCTACTGCCACTCAGTCAGAAAACATGTTTTGCAGGCCACCAACTCAAGTTGGTCATGTAATACAGTCGGCAAAAATGTCGGCGAAACGTTTGCCATGGAAAACGCTCCCAAATTACGCTGTTTTCGCCCCATCCTTATCCTACGATACTTGTTAAGCAACTGCTTCTTTTATCCGTAATATACCATTGTCTTCCTATCATTATAGAAAGTATTGGTTAGACCACATCTGGACTACTATGTTCAGGCTTGTGCGCCGTATCTCCGTTATGGTGTCACTTGAATGGAAAATATTTGAAAACTGGTATCTAGGATAATAGACGGTCGGCGTGGAAAGTCGAATGAAGTACGTCCTAAGAGCTTAGGGCCTTATCGAGCGGCGTAGATTGAGAAGTGATCTGATAGAAACGCTAAAGCTAATGAAGGGTCACTGTGGCATAACATCTGCCGACCGCTTTGAGTTGGCTGCTTGTGGGTCGTTTGTGCTGACATCGATTAAAACCCGATCAGCAGATGGCTAGAATGGATATCCGGGCGAAACTTTTACCAACCGTGATGTAAATAGCTGGAATAAACTTCCCTCTGAGTTAACAGACCTTGATGTTGTAGTTGTCTTCAAAATGGTCCTAGATAGGTTTTGGCCAGATCTTTTTTCAGAAATAATGTAGTTTATTGAATATTGTAGAAGCCAGACCTAGTATAGTGAATAATGATATTGTTGCATTAAAATGTAGAGACTGCTCCCATCCTTGTTCTATTTCCTTTTAAGGAAGCTTGCAAAATTTCCTGCTTATAGGGCATCCGTAAGTACGGTAAAAAAAGGAAGGGCTGATCAGCTAAGATGCAGATAAAGCCGCAACTGCGCGAAAGAGTGAAGAAGCAATGCGAACTTACTTCACACGGTGTTACACTAATAAAATACAGCGTAATCTAGAATAGCTCACTAAAACAATTTAAATCGTGGCCACACTTTAACTACTGCTGAAAGCATTGAAGAAAAGGTTTGAACCTCTTAACCAGTTTCTAGAGCAACTAAATTCGTTAATCTATCTTTTCAGCACTCCGGGTACATTAAAAACTGAAAACCTTTCATCGGTTTGGAATCATATACAACATGTCGCATCTGAGGTTCATGAGCGCATAAACGGCTTCAAAAATATACTAGCATTTAATTTACTAGAAGCTATCTCGTCTGCAGTAGTCAACGATTGCCATATTTATAGGTTGCAGCTTTTTGCCTGAGGTTGAGAGATTTATCTCTGAAGCAGGTGTATCCAATACGTTTTAACTTGGTAAACGAAACACTGGTTGAGAAATTCATTTATTGTTGGATTATGTTATCCCTTATGAATAATCACAAATCGTTGATATTGAAACCATATTTGACAGTTCTACAAACAGAATGTAAAAAAGCATATTACCGACGAACAGCTGGTGACCAATTTGTACCTTACTCACGGAAACACGTGACTTTTTCCAGCTGATTGACCTAGATTGCACTATGACCAAGAAGGAATCCGCTCTAACGTTGAAATCGATTATAAACTGTAGTAAAAATATCGCTCCATAATACAAACAGTGTTTTCTTAGCCTCGGACATACAGCAAAACTTCCACTGTGCAAACGTTTACTTCGGCTCACTCTTTGTCGTTCACCAACCAGAAGCATGGACGTTCTGAAAACGAACACTTATTTGGTACAAAACCCAAAACCTCCTCGCCAAAAAGCAATGCATTTATAAACGATAACAGGATGAAGTACGTCCCCTTATGCAGGGTGTCAGTAGCAAACCCTCACATAGCATGTACATGAGTACTAGTAAGCAAAATAAAAACACTGTAAACGCAAGCGTTTCACCAAACTCTGCCACCATTGAAACCCCTAAAGGCCATTGGCATATCCGCAACAGCTCATCACTTGAGTATGCGACCGATACACTCTATAGACGGTGATGCGCTCGTTAGTGAAATTCACGTACCCGAACAAAATTGTTCATTGTTCCGTACCATCGTCGTTATTCGCCAAGCTTTTTCATTGCATGTTGCTTAGCCTAACGACAAAAGATTGCAATTATTATAATGCTTTTTTCACTTTCTCATACATTTAAACCTCCCTTATTCAATTGTTGGCCACGAGTGGGCTGATCTCTAGAGGTAACGTATTACAGCCTCCTAACTAATAGCTTATACCCATGCAAGGCATACTGCCACTGACTAGCAGGTGGACAAAAAATGTGCTATGCTTACATAATCGCGGCAAGGATCGGACAAAGGATTCATCGCTCATAACGTATGCATCTAAACAGCATTTATAAAAAAATTTGTTACACAGGTGACGGCCTACTTGCTACTTTGCCGCACCGGAACACAGCCAGTTGGAGTCTAGAAGTGCGGGGGACACCCATCGAGGGAATAACATACATGGAAGCAGATCCCCTGGAGACGGTTCCATGAATGACCATAGTACTTTACTTGAACTTCTGGTTACATACGCATTTTTATGGGTCCCCGTTTCTTAATCTCTCTAATACTTTCAAACTGCCAATCACTTCAAAAACCCATTTGGGATCCTTTGTACAAAAATGAACAATCAACAATTTTCGGGTATCGCGATGCACAAATTGATCAGACCACTCAGTTTGACTTCCTCGCATCTTCGAGAAATATACACTTATTTTTTTCTATAAAGTCAGTTCAGCATTCACTCGTGTAACAACAAGTGCCGAGAAATGCCTGCTAGAGTGTTGTTGGAGCGCCCTGAACGACCTCTTTTTCTGCCCCTGGCCATCCCAGGGTGACATATTTGGGACAAATTTCAGTCCCTCTGAAGGCATATGCTGTGAATGCAATTTTCTTGGTTTCAAACACTGTCCATACTAAACGGACGTCGTTTCCCATGGTAAAAACTTGGTAACGGTTCGTAATACTCCCCATAAATTTTTTTGAGTAACCGACATACTTCCCAAATATGTCTCATTGGGACAGTCAGAGATCCCAGAGAACGGTCACTATACGGTAGGCAATCGGTCACTCAAGCTGAGTTAAAGTGCGATCTTGTTAAAAACAGACTTGTATGTAAAGCTAGGCGGCTTTAATGAACCAGTGTAATAGTTTACAACACATTAAGACATACTACTCCATTTATTTTCTTAATCTCCCTTTGAATGACTGAAACTCAAGCCTAAAGAGGACGGATCGCTGTCCTTGTGTGCGGACAGCGAAAAGGACAAATGAAAGCCAACAGCAAAGCGAAACGCACACAATGGCTAATAAAACCAGGAGAACAGAGTAAAAATTGTGCAAGGGAGAAGGTAAGGGAATGCGAACACTGTGTGTGTCGGCAGCGTGCATATTACGTTACTGAAGTTAGGCAAGGTTAAGTACAGTTCGACTGTAGCTGTAAGCGACAAATTACTTGGAAGCTTGGAGCTAACGTGGTTCCTACCGGAATCAATAACAGCAATGACAACAGCAGCATCACCAACAACAAAGCCGACACGGGAATAGGGTATTATTTGCAAACAGTTAAAAGCTACAATTGTACAGTATCGCAATAATCTGTGCTGCCGACACATGCGTGCCAACAACAGCAACAGTACAAAATAGTCAATAACTTTGGCTTCAAGATATACTTGGGAATGAATTCACTCCAGTGTGTTGTGACTTACAGCGGGCTTACATGAGACTAATCAGAAAAAGGAGGCTATCATGAGCCGTGGGCGTTGGAGAATCTGTGCCGCGGGGTTTCAATTGCACATAAGGGGCAACAAAACTATAGGCCGCGTGAACCAAAAGGTTTCCACGTGTGGAACAACAGTGAAATAGTGTCGGGTCACTCGGGCAGTGCGAGGTAGTCTGAGCACAATGGATAGATAATGAAACATTCCAGAGTGTGTTATTATGTGATGCGATAGTGAATTTTCTTCTGAAGTTAGTGAAGTAGGTCAAACGTGAGCGATTAAAAGTTGATCACCCACATCCCCAAGTGCATAATAGACACATAATTAATCTAACATCAAAAACATAATATGCGTCGATCAAGAGAAACAAACGGGTTCTGGAAAAAGAAATAGTTTGGTAAATGATAGTGAATCCCAGCCGGAGGATCAATGAGCGAGATGTAGGTATTACAAGAAAGGGCACACAGGATACTTCTGCATTATCGGTGTAAGTTCGGATCACCGCTTCCAAATTTCATAGCTGGTTGCCATCTTCCAACTCTACTGTATTCAGAGTCGCGAAATCTGCAAACAAAAAAGAAACTAGAGGTACATGTAGTGCACCGGAAAACACGCTGTTTCACTATTTGCAACATTGGATTTTACGATTATTGTAACCTTCAAAACGTCCAATTGTTTTACTGACTACACATCAGTTGACCCAAACCGTTTTGGTGAGTATCTTGCTGCATGTTTCTCGCTCTGGCTGATTTCCTTCCTATTTTTGTAGCCTGCGCAATATACGTTGGGTTCAGTCGCCTCCGACTTCTATATTGTTTCGTATTTTGACACGTCTTACGTGTCATTGCTTACCAACTAGTATCCCAGGCTCCGCGCAACATACATTGTTCAAACAAATTAAGGAGTTTTCATAACGCAGCAAATGCTGTCACAGATCTAGCATTCAAAATGGAAAAATTAAGGCGGTTTTGGTGATCTGGGAATTATTTTGGGTAAAGAATTTGTCAAAATGTACTTGAAAAACTGATAGATCCGCAAATGGCACCGCAGAAATGAAGCTCAACGAAAGGGCAATGGCCAATTGAAACGCGTCTACTGAAGAAGGGGAAAACTCCTTCGTCACTAGTCATGAATACCAGTGTCCTTCAGGACGTTTTTTGTTAATATTCTTATATTCCACTTAGGCAACCTAAATCTCCGTCTCAGAAAAAGCTATCAAGCTGAAGTGCGCGGATTACATATTCCTTGTTATCCATCATCCAATCCTCTGGCAGATTGCAAACCACCCTAGGCAGCCTCCCAGCTTGAACAAAGCCCCCTACCTGTCGTTAAACATCCCAAAATGCAAAAAATATACTTTCTTCGCTCTTTAAAGAAAAGCACTATTAGCAAGTCAAAACGCATTGCTCGCTACTCTGCCTCGATGTTGAAAGGGTAAAGTCATTGAAACAGGTGAGAGTAACACTGAGTAAGGGATTTAAGTTGTCATTCACTTAAACAAAAGATTCACTAAAGTCATCATTTCAGTAATTACTCCGTACCCCGTTTTCTGAGCCGGCGGTTTATAAATGCTTGTGTGTGACGTTATTCGACCTTCTGTTGACCATTTATCATTCCTGGCCATCTCGCGATATAGTGGCATTTCAAGGCTGGAACATGCTGAAACTCTGGTATCCAAACAACCTGGCATCCGAAATACTCAATAATGGTAGCCACGGACTCTACGTGATGTTGTCCGAAGGTAAATCAATGTGTTTGACGTGTTAAAGGCACAAAACTGGATATGCCAGTAAACAGGCTCAGAGTTTTCCTGTTTGCTCAAAATTTAGTCATTCAAGGTATGGAGTGTTAAGTATTTCAGTGCCATTGGCCTTGTCAGCGTTTTCCAAGAGCTGGTGTGTTATATTGTCCTCTTGCAATATGCTATTTCGCTAGTCATCAATATCCATGGTGTTTGTCGCATCTGGATATTTAACTTTCTTGAGTGACTTGCTTTGTTTTATTTTAACAAAACTTCCGGATTTCTATCAAGTAATACGTGTCAGAGTCAACGGGGCAAAAGGTTAGCAAAGAAGCAATACCCTAAAAGCAGCATACCATTTACACGAAGCGTCTTTGTCAATCTACACAGTTCCTCAACCTGCACGAAGTGGGCTTCCGACGGAGAAGGGCAACATTCAAATTGGGTGGTGTGGTCGGGTACAGCAGCTATTGCTGGAGCCATAGAGCGACCCTGGTAGCACAATACTAGCAAGTCAAGTCGTGATGGAGATAAGATCCAAGGACCATACAGGTATCCGCCTAACAAGCGTCCTGCTTGTTGTACCGGCAAGCGAATCAGGGCTCTCAGCAACTCGACATATAAAAATAAAGTAAAAAAACAATTAAACGTTATATTCTTCGACGGTGCAAGGCCCAGTTCAATTGAGTGGTCTGATCAATTTGTGCATCGAGATAGTTGAAAATTGTTGATTGTTCATTTTGTACAAAGGATCCCAAATGGGTTTTTGAAGTGATTGGCAGTTTGAAAGTATTAGAGAGATTAAGAAACGGGGACCCATAAAAATGCATATGTAACCAGAATTTCAAGTAAAGTACTAGGGTCATTCATGGAACCGTCTCCAAGAGATCCGCTTCCATGTATGTTATTCCCTCCATGGGTGTCACCCGCACTTCTAGGCTCCACCTGGCCGTGTTCCGGTGCGGCAAAATAGAAAGTAGGCCGTCACCTGTGTAACAAATTTTTTTATAAATGCTGTTTAGATGCATACGTTATGAGCGATGAATCCTTTGTCCGATCCTTGCCGCGGATCATGTAAGCATAACACAACTTTTGTACACCTGCTACTCAGTGGCAGTTTGCCTTGCATGGGTATAAAGTATTAGTTCCGAAGCTGTAATACGTCATCTCAAGAGTTCAGCTCAACCTTGACCAACAGTGAAATAAGGAATAGTTAACCGATGAACATTTAAAATCATGATAATATTTACAATCTTTTGTCTTTAGGCCAGGCAAAATTCGATCGAAAATAACCAGCAAAAGCGACGACCGTACAGAGCTTTGAGATTGGAAGGGGTAGTTTATCTCCAAAACATTGCACCAAATGAAGAGAAAAGGGTATCGGTTAGACGGGATTTCAATTGTGATAGGAATAAAATGGTTTGTAAATAAATACTACGGAGTTCCTCCAGGTATAGATAAAATTGTAATACTGAGATGATTAGGGGATATTGCAACATTAAAGTTTATTCAGGACCTTATTCAGACAAATCATCCAGATTAATCTTTTGTGCATTTCATGCAGCCATTTCCCTTCAGAAATTTTAAGAGAGCAAGAACGAACAGCATTTATGCGGGATAACCTGAATTCGGATTATTTCGTGTCTTCTCATTCAGCCGCTTACAGACAAATCGTGGAAAGTGTAAAGGAATGCAACTGAAAAAGGTGGTCAATAGGAAAATCAATAAAACGCTGAGAAACTCTAGGTCATTGCCTGCGTCTTACCAGGGCAAGGCAAGACTGGCCACAAGGTCTACCTGTTTGCAAAGGTTTGGTTTCATTCGTCGGATGGTCGAGGTTTCAGCAAAACGAAGCAAGCTCGCGTTGTTTTGTCTGCTGATAAGCTTGAATGCGTCACGTGGGTTTTCGCACAAGGTACAATCGAGCAGATGCTGAGCGATGGAGCTGGCAGGGAGTTTAAGTCCACTATTTTCCAGGTTCCGTGGAACATGTTCCATGATCCTAGTTGATAACCTTCTCTCGGTTTGGCCAATGTACTTGCTACCGCAAGTACAAGTGAATTGGTAAACACATGAGGCGGTAACTTGAGAGGGAGGCCTATCCAATTTGGATTCATGAAACAGCTTCTTGGTTTGATGTAACAACACGAGCTCAGCTGGGTAGTAGCACCATTTTATGGATTGGCGTAATCGGTAGCACAATCTTCTGTTGTTCTGTTCCCCTTCGTATGGTAGCGTGATGAAGTTTTTCATTGGGACATCCATTCGTGTTTATTTCTCAGCAATCTCATTCCCGTACATGGCAATGAATTTATTAGGATAGCCGTTATTGTGTATGTTGGTAGCGCCCAAAAAGATAACTCTTATCTTTCGTGTACAATTTACTTGTTGACCGATTGTACATTACTCCTTCTTGTTTTAATCTTACAACCGGCTCGACACACAACTGCCTTGTAAGTCCCCGCGCTCACGTGTACGCTCTTGCCTCGCTTCATCCGTCCGCTTCTCGTTGTAGCCCATCGAATACAGTCCACTGTGTCCGACTCCAATTGCCTTCTGATATCCGCGCTTAATTCCGCGCATCGTCTCGGACTAGTATTAACTAGTCCTATAAATTGGTGACCCCGATTCGCACGCTCTAGCTAGGGGAACGGATCAAGCACAGCACACAGAGCAGTTGCGCGTTGCAACCGAAGCGAGCGCCAAGCAAAAATGGCGATGAGCAAGTAAAGCATTCGAACTCAGCAAGCAGTTCAACAAACCACACCGGTTGCCTAAGTGTACAATTAAAGAATTTTGGTTAGAATTTTACACAAGCAAACCGGGGAATCTCCAGACTGCTACATAGCCCTCTCCCAGAAGGGACTGTGTAAGCAGTCCTTCGATCTACGTGAGGACTGTCCGTCGCGGGCCAGCCTTCTGCGAGACCAGGTTGTGAAACCCGATGCAGCTGCTGGGGGAGAACCATGCAATCGGACCCTAGCGGGCTCCCACCCGTGTCCTCCCTACGGTGTCGAAACGGTAAAAAAACTGTTTGTGGGGGGGACAGTTAATAAAGTTCACGTAGGCAGTTGAGCAGGAAGATTGTTGAACTTCCAGTTGGCGTGCGGAGATCCAGCGGAAAGTGAAACCGAGGTGCAACCAACCGACGATGTATATGGAAAGCAAAATGAAAAAGCAGCATAAATGCATAGCAATACACAAAAGAGTGTTAAGCGAAAAACGTGCAAAGCTGTTTTTGGGTTTTCAAAAAGTTTTGCTCTTTTTTGGTAGTTTCAAAACGTTTTGGTCTTTTTTTGTGGATTTTCAAAAACGTTTAGTAAGAGCAGAAAATTTCTAAGGCACGTTCTACGTAAAATAGTAAGTACTGACAAAGTCTGAAAAACGAACTGGAGGCTTGAGTTTCCTACCGCGTCGATTGAGAGTAGGGCGGGTAGGAGTGCTGTCGGTTGTGTTCGTCGGTTCTGCTGGAGCGGGCTGACTCGTCTGCGTTTGCGGTGCCGGCTGTGATGGCACGGGCTGTGAAGGTGCTTGTTGCACCGGCGAGTCAGACTTGTCAAGGTATGCTGGCTTGAGTCGATCGACGTTGACCGTCTCAGTCTTACCATTGTAGTCAATGGTAAACGTTTTGTCGCTTCTACGTACGACACGGTACGGACCAGAGTAAGGAGGCTGAAGTGGTCGGCGTACGCTGTCAGTGCGAACGAACACGTGCGTGCAAGTAGTTAACCGTTCGTCCACGTTTGTACGCAAGCTCTGTGCTCTGGGTTGCACAGGCTGAAGCTGTCGCATGTGATGAGATAGGCGAGCTGCGTAGTCGCCATAGTCGAAAGTTGTTGGCGCTTTTGGTGAGACGAGTTCACCAGGTAAGCGTTGTGCGCATCCAAAGACTAGCGACGATGGAGTGGCGTGCAAGTCCGCTTTAATCGTGTTTCTTATGCCTAAGAGAACGAGCGGAAGTGCTTCGTGCCAGGATGTGCTAGATTGGGCACAGAGTGAGGCTTTGAGTTGCCGGTGGAACCTTTCTACCATCCCATTAGCTGCGGGATGGTATGCGGTGGTTCGGTTATGTTGGCAACCAAGAACGTTGAGCAATTTGCTGAAGGATCCGTCAAAGTGTGATCCTCTGTCAGTGATGACTACGCTTGGGCAACCGAATTGAGCTACCCAGCGTTCTAAGAAAGCTTGCGCAACTGTCTCAGATGAGCAGTTGACTAACGGAATCGCCTCTGGCCAACGAGTGAATCGGTCGACACAGGTGAGTAGGTACACGTAGCCTTTGCATGGAGGCAAAGGTCCGACCAGATCGACATGGACGTGTGCAAAACGAGCGTCAGGAGCGGGAAAGACGCCAAGTGGGCTTTTGGTGTGTCTGTAGACCTTGGCGCGCTGACACTCTAAGCATGCGCGTGCCCAAAGGCGGACATCGCGATTGACGTTGGGCCATATGAAGCGTTCCGTTACGAGCTTCTGCGAAGCACGTATGCCGGGATGAGACAGGTTGTGTAAAGCATTGAAAACTAGTCGACGCATTGAGGTAGGAACTACGGGTCGGGGAGAAGTTTGTGACACGTCACAAAGTATGGTCCCCTCAGATGAAGCTAGTGGGACTTCACGTAGTTTTAACGAGGTATTGCGTCGTAGCTTGTCGATGTCGGGATCAGCTTGTTGGGCAGCAGCCATAGCGTCTAGATCAATGTTGGTGCCAGGCGATAAGCTGATCTGCTGAATGCGTGAAAGCGCATCCGCGACGGGATTGAGAGCACCTGAGACATGACGTACGTCTGTCGTAAACTGAGAAACGTAGTCTAGGTGTCTAGTTTCCCGCGGCGAGTACTTGTCTGTTGCGCCATTGATTGCGTAGATCAATGGCTTGTGGTCGGTGAAGACTGTAAAATTTCGACCTTCGAGGTAGTGACGGAAATGTCGGATACCTAGGTAGATAGCTAACAGTTCCCTACCGAAGGTGCTGTATCGCGATTCGGCAGGTTGTAAGCGCTTTGAGAAGAAACCTAGAGGTATCCATCGATGGTCGATGAGTTGCTGAAGAACTGCACCGACGGCAGTGTCGGATGCGTCAGTCGTCAGAGAGAGTGGTGCAGACGTGTCTGGATGGGCGAGAAGCGCTATGTTGGAGATAGCGTCTTTAAGCTTCTCGAAAGACAATTTAGCGTCGTCTGTAAAGTGAAAAGAGCCGTTGTTTACCGCGGAGCAAGTCAGTCATTGGTTGAACAATGCTCGCGCAGTTAGGTATAAAGCGTCTGTAATAGTTGACCAGGCCAAGGAATCGGCGTAACTGCTTGAAGGAACTGGGAGCAGGGTAGTCCTTCAGTGCCTGGATTTTGTCTGGCAGGGCTTCGATACCAGAGGCAGATATGCGGTGGCCAAGGAAGTCGATGGAACTTTGGCCAAGCTCGCATTTATCGGGGTTGACGGTAACCCCATGCTGGGTTAAGCGTTGGAAGAGTGCGTCGAGTTGATGAAGATGTTCTTCATCAGAAGAGCTCGCGATAAGAATGTCATCTAGATAAGGATAAACGCCTTCGAGTCCTCGCGTTACCTCATGAATGAAACGCTGAAAAGTTTGAGCAGCGTTGCTGAGGCCGAAAGGCATTCTGAGGTACTCGAATAAGCCAAATGGCGTGATGACTGCTGTTTTAGCAATGTCATCTGGCGCGACAGGTATCTGATGATAGGCGCGAACTAAGTCGACTTTGCTGAAGATAGACTTGCCAGCTAGAGCTGAGGTCAAGTCGTGCATGTGCGGGATAGGGTATTTATCCGGGACGGTAACTTTGTTAAGTGCTCTGTAGTCACCACAAGGGCGCCAGTCACCGGATTTCTTGGGCACCATGTGTAATGGTGATGCCCATGGACTTTTAGACGGGCGGATGATTCCCAGTTCGAGCATTTGCTCGAATTCCGCCTTAGCAGCTTTGAGCTTGTCCGGGGCTAATCGGCGAGGGCGGGCCGAAACAGGTGGGCCCTTAGTGCAGATGTGATGCGTGACGTTTGACGTCACAGGAGGCAACTCGTTCAGGACGCGAACGAGTTTAGGGTGCTTGCTGAAAAGTTCTAGAAAAGGCTGTGAAGCTTGAGGTAGGACACGAATGGGAGTGATAGCAGCCACGTTGGCGCTAGTCCCGATAACACTGAGCTGTGTCCTAGAGTCGATAAGCTTCTTCCGTTTAGCGTCGACGATGAGGTCGAAGCGTTGAAGAAAGTCTATGCCTATGATGGCGAAAGGCACAGCAGCGATTATGAAAGGCCAGCGAAAGGTTCGCCGGAGGCCTAAATTGAGCGTTAGCAGCTTTTCGCCGAAAGTTGCGATTGGTGTGCCATTGGCGGCACGCAGCTTGGTCGGCGATGGTGAGACGACCTCATCTGAGCTACGGGGTATAACGCTAACTTCGGCACCAGTGTCGACTAGAAACTCGGTGCCGGAAGTTAAATCCCTAACACGGATGAGGCGACTTTGGTGTTGGCCGGTCGCGTCCGTCGCCGTTACCGACCGGCCGAGCAGTTTCCCTGCTGCTCGGCGTAGTTGCAAGGCTTTACACATTTACGAGCTGCGGTACCAAAACGCTGGTGGTACCAACAGCTAGCTTGCCTGTTTCTAGACTTAGAACGTTTGCAGGGCGATGTTGAGCGGCTAGGACGACGACGGGTCATAGTAAGCTGTTGCACCTGGCGACTAAGTGTCGCAACTTGTGTTTGGAGGGCTTCTATAGTTGACTGTAAGCCAGTGATAGAAGTGCCCTGGGACGCGACGGCATGGACCTTGCTGGCGTTGGCCTGTGGCTGTGATCGTTCAATAACTCGATCCGCTAAGTCTGCTAGTTGAGTGAGCGGAACGGAGCTCACTGTAGCGAGAATCGCTTGTGTGTTTTCCGGTAGCCGCTGTAGCCATAGTTCGCGAAGTAAAGTCTCGTCCATGGTTGATGAACCAAGGAGTTGCTGCATCTCGCGTAGCAGGGTTGAGGGCAGTTTGTCGCCCAGCTGCAGATCCCTGAAAAGCTGCTGCAGGCGAACTTTCTCAGAGGGCATAACACGCTTAATCGTGGCCTCCTTGAGAGCCTCATAGCGGTTTTCGGTCTGAGAAATGATGACGTCACGAACCTGCATTGATATCTCCTTGGGGAGATAGGACAGGAGCTTGCAATACTTCGCGTAGTCGGAAGTGATTCTGTGGTTATAAAACTCGGCCTCAAGATGAGCGAACCACAAAACAGGATCCATGTCCCAAAAAGGTGGAACTGAGAGAGATACAACACTAAGCATAGACTCTACCTTATGGTCTACAGATTCCATGATTTGAAAAAATGACGCAAAAAATAGGCTACCGTATGCAAAAATAAACCGGAAAATATGAAAAATAAATGGAACGAGCTCACCAGAGAAAAGTTCCAAATATCCGGCGCTGAGGTTGATCCGGATTCGGGGTCACCAATTTAGAGGGTTGCCTATTCCGGGAGCCCAGAGAGCGATTCAGAAGACGGATCGAGTTGCAGGGAAACTTTTATTGGTTCAGCAAAAGATTCCCTGTTAGCTAGCTATAAATGAACGACACCGTGGACGCTCTAGCTAGGGGAACGGATGAAGCACAGCACACAGAGCAGTCGCGCGTTGCAACCGAAGCGAGCGCCAAGCAAAAATGGCGA